>CM052801.1:200011-266816 GCA_028533885.1 Nasua narica | reverse complement strand
GCGTGATCTGTTTACCCACGGAAGCCTTCCCGCGTCAGGGCGATTCGGAAATGATTTATAGACCACCGCCCCACGAAATCATCTCGAGTAGATTAGATTCAGAGGACAATCCCTTCTAATATGACAAGCTGATGGGGCCTGACAGGTAACTAGGTTAGGCAGGATGGCGAGCAAGTTCAAGAAATTCGGATTAAATTAAAATATTAATGGTACCGTCGGGAGAGTAAGATTGAATCGCATTCCTCGAATTCACGATGAGGACCGAGATGCAAATGCGGGGGCGGGCGGGGCGGGGGCGTCTGGGGAAGTTCGCCCGAATGCGGGAAGTGCATTCCAATGAAAGGGGAGGTGCAGGGGGGCCACCTCGTTCTCCTCCTCCTGCCTGCTGGCTGGCTCGCCTACGCCTGCGAGGGCTGGGGGACACCCCCCAGGCTGCCTGCCGGGCTCCCGGGATGCCTGGAGCATCAGCCTGGCCTCTCGCGTCCTGCAGGGGAGGCAGGAGACCCCTCCCCGCGCCCTGCCCCCTGCCGATCCCGCCTGCCCCGCACGCCTGCCACGCGCGCTCCCCCTGTCCCTTTGCGGAGTGGGAGGCACGCTGCACCCGGTATGGAAATTGGCCGCCCCGCTGCATTGCAATTTCCGCACACCCCTTCGGAGGAGAGGACTGCCTCCGACCTTTCCTGGCCTCACCCCCACCTCTTTGGGTTTTCTCCCCCCCTCCCCCTTCCGACAGAGAAACATGGCACACGAGAAAGCAAGAATCCTGCGCCCGCCACGGGGGAAAATGAGATTCCTCGCCAGCCTGCATTTACTCATTCACGTCCGAGCCCCAGAAGGCGACCTGAGCCCATTCAGATCTGCATCCGGAACGGTAAACGCGTTCTGAGTCCCCGGGACCAAACCGGCCGGGACTCAGGGCGACTTCACCTCGTGCCTGCTGCTAAACCAGCACTTTTCGGGGGGTGGAGGGGAGACAACCTACGCGGCACCAATTTTTTTTTTTTCATTTTTTCATTTTACATTTTTTTTTTTCAATGTGAAAGTCTCCATTGCTTCACTGAACATGTGGCTGAGGGGGCCGGGAATTGACTTTGTGTGCAAGTTCTGGGGTCTGAAGACGTCGTGCACAAACGAGGTATTTAAAACACGGAAGCTCTCCCCCTAAAAATAAAAAAATAAAAAAAAAACCCAGGCCTTTTTTTTTTTTTTTTTTTCTGTGTGTGTGTGTTCTCATCGAGTGTCCACGTTGGTGGTGCGGGGGCCACAGACCCCAGGCCGAGAGAGGACACTCCAAGTCCTTCTCGGAAATCAAGTTTGTGCCAAGGGCTCCTTTCTTATTTTCTCTGTTTTCTCCATCTTTCCATTGGTGAGCGCCGTCGCACGTGCCTGCAGAATCACGCAGGGGAGTTTCCAGTGCCTGGTGTGTTGGCCCCTCGGCCCTCAGCCGGTGCTCAGGGTCCCCAAGCCAGGCCCGCGCTCTCCGGCGTCGCTCGTCCCAGCGCGGCTGGACCCCACAAGCTCCTTCTCCCTCTGGAGCAGGGCCCGATGTCTGGCCTATCGGGGCTCCCGCGCCCCCAAAGGACGCACGCTGGGGCTTTCCCTCATGAACCAGCCCGTGGGCGCGGTCATTGCGCACGCCCGTGTTTCCTAGGACCCCGGCAGATAGAAACCCCGTGGAAATGAGATCCGGAGCGTCCTGCTGGCCGTGCCCTTCCCGGGTCTGGACCGCGTCAAGCCACAGGGTCCAGGAAACCCTCGCAGGCCTCCTTTTGTGGTCTAAAGAGCAAGAATGCTGGAAAAAGGAATAACGTCTACCCAGGCCAGCGGAGGCCCGGAATACTTTGCACAGAATAAACTGATTTCAGCATTGACTTGAGATCCAGATCTTTGCAAACAAATACATATTTTTAACGACTCGGAGTGATTCCTTCTAACTAAGGAAAATACCCTGAAACTGTAGAGGGACGGAAATATATCTTTAGGGCACAGGAGGGAAAACAAAATCAGGAAAGAAGGCAATGGGAACGACAGAATATAATGGAAAGTTCTGGTCACCGCTGTGTCCTTGGCTTTGCAAGAGATGGGAATACAGACCTGGTTTGCGGGTTCTGGGGGCTTCTCCCTTATAAACGGCCCAGTGCACAGACGGCAGACGGAGGGCCTCCAGGAGGAAGTCCTCCAACGCTCTGTGCAGAAAGCAGCCGGGCATTTGCAATCCTGCAGCCGTGCGTGCACGTGGGCAGTAAACCCGGCGAGGTCTCTCCGCCTCTCTTGGCTCCCGGGACGGCCCTGGCCCCATCCATCCTGGCCGCCGGGGGTCCGGAGAGAACCGTGAGAGGGGGAGTGGGCCCACGCCCCACCGGGAGGCTGTGTCTCAGGGTCCCTTCCGTTCCCGGCACGGCAGCTGTGTGGCGTCCCAGGCGGGGACTCAGAGACCTGCGGCGGGGACCGGGCCCAGCGCAGTCAGCGGGGGCGGACACCGGAGCCCCCGGCACGGATGGGCCGGGGGCCTTCCGAAGATTCGGCTTGCTTTTAATGGACAATCTTCTCATCCCCTGCTGCCTTAGAAATCAGGTGTTACTATGTATTTTGTTAACTTGCAACAATATGGGATACATATTTATGTATTCTCTAAATGGAAAGATACAGAAATTGTATAGAGAGATATAGGTCCAGATAGACCAGATAATACATAGAGATACAGACACAGGTACGGATACAGGTATAGATTTAGATACACATGGAGATAGAGATACAAACACGGATATAGATACAGATACAAATGTAGATAACATACAGATACCGTTATAGATATAGGACATCTAGTCACATATTTACATGATAAAGAAATAGAAATACCAAGATCGAGTTATAGATGTTAGAAATATACATCATATAGACCCTAAACACAGACCTATGTTTTGACCACTAAGCCTTGCGGAGCCTTTGCAGAAATTCTGGAAAAACTTCAAATCAGAGAAATAGAGAAAGAGTAAAAATTGGCCTTCTCGCCGCCCACCCTTGAATGAATAGTAAACCAACCGGGCACGCGGGGGCGGAGATGTTGGGAGGAAAGCCGAGCCCGACGCGGCCCACCCTTTTCCAAGTTCTGAAATTCCTCCATGCCAAACTGGGAGAAGGGACACAGTTGGGAAGCATCGCCCTCAATCAAAACCGTGTCTACCGATCCCCATTTCCAAACAGGAGCAGGGACCATGGGGAAAACACGTCAGAAATATCCCCACCTTCCGGGCAAGGGGCCGGGGCGAGGGGGATTACTCTCCTAGAGTTTTCAATTAGGAAACGTCTGCGATGCACCCGGTTCCTGGCGGCTTGTTCCATTCTCAGACGCAGGGGGCAATTTTAACGATTGCGGGACTCAGTGTTTTCAAGAGGGGCTAACTTTTTGGGGAATCATTTCTGCTCTAGAAACTAATATACACTGAGCCCCACAAAGAAACGAACAAACAAAATGTATACATTTTTAAAATCAAGATAAAATTTAAAATCCAACGTTGATGCATCTCGTTGGAACCTCTGGGATTCTGTACTCGCCTATTTATTCCGCGGGCACCGAGTTGCAAGCCGACATATTTGTATCTATTCTCCCCTTTTCTGCTGCTTGGTCTGGTGATTTCCAAGGAACAATCGAGAAAGGACAGTCTGTTGATGTAAGATATTCAGATTTGCACACTCTCTTCAAAGAAACACTGTTTTTTCGTGTGTGTTCCTAATAATTCTTCACACACTAAATCAAAATACAGTTTGCTGTTGCCCAGGTCACAAACTATACGTGCGTGCATCTGTGTACGCTTACATATAAACACACGTGTGCTCGCATTTTCTTGCATTTGTTTGCACACACAGGAAGACTTGCAATGCACCTGTGGGGCCTGATAATACGTTTTATTTATTTTTATAGATTTTATTTATTTATTTTAGAGAGAGAGCAGAAGCAGGAGGAGCAGCAGGCAGAGGGAGAGGGGGAAGCAGGCTCCATGCCGAGCAGAGAGCCCGATGTGGGGCTCGATCCCAGGACCCCGAGATCATGACCTGAGCCGAAGTCAGAGGCTTTACCAAGAGACCGTTCCCCCCTCCAGCCGGGGCCCCATGCTAATGGGTTTTAAACAGGAGATCGGGAGGCATTGGGGTAAATGGCTCTAAGACGATGACACTTTGAGAGTTTCCGTCCCTGGACGTCGCAGGCCTGGACTGGTGCCAAGCTTGGTGACAGCGACGGCAGACACGGGACGATGGCCCGACCTGCCTCCCGTGGGGGCCGCACCCTCATAACTGGACCTGGGGCTTGCCCACCATCACCACCACCCACCACCGTCCGCTCTCGGCCGGCACCTTCCGGAAACGCTCCTCTCCCATCCACCAGGATGCCCCGTGGGAAAGGAGCATGGCTCCCCAGCGGGCCTGCCCGCCATGCTTGTGCAGAGACAACAATCACCCACGTCCAGCCAGAGCTTGCGCCCCGAGGAGCCTTGTGTCCTGCACTTTCCCGCTAGGCTGCTGTCTCCACGGCCCCTCCACGGTGAGCACCCGAGGGCCAGGCTCGAAGCTGGTGTTGGCGGGAAGGGTCCCCCTTATAGCAGCAGAGTGCCTCCCGTTGAACAAAGCCGCCTGCAAGCCAGCAGCAGTTAGCAGTGGCTACCCCTGGGGGGCCCGCAGTGTCTCGCCGCCCAGGGCCCTGGTCGCAGCAAGCTCAGGCCTCCAGCCACATGAGCGGTCTTCCCCCGATGGCTGACCCTACACTCGCCAACAGCCCTGCCAACCCCTAGACGTCCTCCCCGACCAGTCCAGTCTTAACCCCTGGACATCTGATCTCTGAATTCCTTTTCCAACACTTCCTCCCCAGACGCCGCACAGGACCCCCCCGCCCCCCGCCCCACGTGGCATCTCCCCAACCCCGACCCAGCCACTTTTGTGTCTGGTGCCTGGGGCCCCAGGCTCGGAAGGGAGCCCTGTTCACCGCGCAGCTGTTCAACATCCGGAAATCCTTTGCCATTTTGGACGGAGCGCCCCCTTGTTCTCATTTTGCAATGGGGGTCTCTCTGAGAGTTCTGGTTCTGCGGGGACAGTCATTCCTTTCCCCGGGGGGGCGGGGGGACCGCAGGGAAGGCTGCCCTCCTTCCTCCGTGAAGTTCTAGGACCGTATCAGGAGCAGCCCCTTGGCCTAAAGGTGTCCCGTGCAGGACGAGTAACCCAGGATGCCAACGGGGCCTTCAACTCCCCCGCTGAATGAGAGCAGAAGGAGCGACAGGCATCCCCGGGACCCACTTACCAGCCGGACAGGAGAGCGAAGAACCAAGTCCACCCGCGTTCCTTTGAAAGAGCCTCTCCCGCTCGTCCATTGAAAGCAGGGGCCGGAAGGGAACAATCCCTTCCCCGTGCAAAGAAACTCCAGCCCTTCCGTCGGATCTGCTCGTTCTAATGGAAATAATTACCGAGCGAACATTGCTTCCAGCTCCCTATGGTATATTAAAGCAACACTATGGAAATAAAGATATTACCATGTTATTAATGCTTATTGTTGAAATATGAATACACAAAATATATGACAGAGTGTAGTATTTAAATTGCAAAAACGCAGAGATGTTTAATAAGGTAGCAGCGGTCCTGAACGCTGTTTTTTTTTTTCCTCCCCCTTCCCCTTCTCATAATTTTCAATATAATCTAAATTAAGCTATAAAAAATCATTACCTTTAGCAATTTTTAAAATCATCTTTCATCGCGGGAAACCTAACTCACAGCCCACTGAAAATATTACAAGTAAATACTGTATTAAGAACATTGATTATTTTCCTTAATCCAATTGAAGCATATTGAGACTTAAAGGAAAATTATGGAAAATTAGAGACACGCCCGGCGGGCCACCCCCGGAAACAACCACCGGGGAAATGCGTCCGTGGATTTTAAGGAGCACCTTCTCATGGATGATTAGTTTTGCCAAGTCCCTTCCGGGAAGGACATATCTGTGAGCTATGGTGCCCAGGGAGGGATTGATGGCTGGAGTTTTAATCCGGCTCTGGGCGCAACAGTTTGGGGAAATTTGGAATCTTTCAGCAAGATAGATGGTACGATTTCAGATGCAAACGCTATTTTTAAGTCATCCTGGGTGTATGACAAGTAGAATGAAAAAAGACTCTAGTGCTTTTCCACTTCCCGTCGCCTTCCAGGTCTGCCGGCAGCTGCGCACGGGCCTGGGGAGGGGTCTGGCTTTTTCAGAGAGGCTGCAGGGGACGCACATGAACTCCCATACCCAGGGCCAGGGTTACGCACATTCTTCCGCTGATGTCTTGATGGAAAAATAATAGCAAAGCACGTGCACGGGAATGTGAATCACTAAATGGGAGCCGGAAGGAAACCCTTCAAATGTTGAGTCTCCTGGATGAACTTGGGATAGGGTGAATGGAGTGCCAAGTCATCCTAAAAACAATGCACTGAATGTTCATGTCCCCCCAGGTTCATATAGTGAAGATCTAACTCCTTATGGGATGGTATTAGCAAGTAGGCTTTTGGCAGATGGTTAGGTGATAACGATGGGGTGCCCCCATAATGGGATAAATGTCCCTATAAAGGGACACTAAATCTTCCTCTCTCTCCCTCCCCTATGTGTGGAGACGGCGAGAAGGCAGAAGCCTGTAAAGTAGGAGGAAAATCTCTCCAGAAACAGACGGTACCGGCACCCTAATCTTGGAATTCATATCCCAAAGGAGAGTTAACCTAAAGGTCTGAAATCACTGATTCCTTGGGCACCCATGGGCCTGTGCTGTCCCTAGGGTATGTGAGGAGGGGTCCACGGACCATAAACTAGAGTTGAATTGGAAGTCATGGGAGAAGAATCAGTCTATGCAATTTAAGACATTGTACAGTGACAGTAATCAAGACACTGCGGTATTGGTGCAGGCCAGGACACGTAGATCCATGGGATGGAATGGAATGGGAAACAGAACCCAGAAATAAACCCACACAAATATTTCCAAGTGATCTTTAACACTTGTAAAAAAGAAACATTGCAATGCAGTAACGAATCAAATGATGGTGACCCCACTGGGCATCCACAGGCAAAAGAAAAACAACACAATCTCCAACTAGGTCTCACACTTGATACAAAAATCCACTCCAAATGCATTATGAATTTCAAAGTAAAACTTAAAACTTCTAAGAAAAATAAAATAAACACACTATGAAATCTTCGGGAGGTGGGGCTAGGCGGGATTCCTAGACTTGGCACCAAAACCACAATCCATAAAGAGAAAATCTGATCAACTGGACTTTATCAAAAGACACTGTTAAAAAACGAAAGGAAGGGGCGCCTGGGTGGCTCAGTCGCTAAGTGTCTGCCTTCGGCTTGGGTCATGATCCCAGAGTCCTGGGATCGAGCCCCGCATTAGGCTCTCTGCTCGGCAGAAAGCCTGCTTCTCCCTCTCTGACTCCCCCTGCTTGTGTTCCTTTTCTTGCTGTGTCTCTCTCTGTCAAATAAATAAAATCTTTAAAAAAAAAAAAAACGAAAGGAAAGCTACAAAAGGAAGAAAATATTGGCTAGCCACATACCAACAAAGAAGTAGTATCTAGAATATATAAAGAGTTCTCAAAACTCAACTGTAAAAAAAAAAAAAAAAGAAAATGTTCAACATGATTAGTCATTAGGGAAATTCAAATGAAAACCAAAATGATATATTTCTACCTGTCCATCAGAATGGCTAAAATATAAAATTGTGACAAACATTAAGCATTAAATATTGGTGAGGAGGCAGAGAAATTAGATTATTTATACACTGTTGCTGGTAATGTAAAATGGTAAAACCACTCTGGAAAACAGCTGGGCAGTTTCTCTTGGAAAAAATCTATCTATCTATAGATAAATATAGATATAGATATAGACGATATAGATATAGATGTAGATATAGATATAAACGATATAGATATAGATATAGATATAGATATAGATATAGATATAGATATAGATATAGATATATCTGTGCAACCATCAGATGACCCAACAATTGCCCTCCTGGGCATTTTTCCCAGAAAGAAAAATAAACACTTATGTTCATACAAACATCTGTATGCAAATGCCTAAAGCAGCCTTTTTCAAAATAGCCCCAAACTGGAAAGAACCCTGATGTCTTTCAGTGGGTGAATGGATACACCAAATGGGATCCATCCATACTATTGACATACTTAACAATAAAACAGAACAGGCTATTGATCCGCACATCAACCTTGATGTATCTCCAGAGATTTGTGCTGAGCCAGACAGCCAATTCTAAGGTTACACGCACACGATTCCATTTATATAACTTTCTCGAAACGGCAAAATTATAGCAAACACCAGTTAAGTGGATCTGTGGGTGCAAAACTGAAAGTTTATGATTCAACTATTTTAAAGATTTCTAGGGACACCAAAAAACGTTCTTGAGGGGCTGGGGGGAAAGAGTCATTCTTACACATTTTATTTACTTAAGGAAAAAGTCACTGAAGGGAATGTTAAGCCCTACAGGTGTTTCCACTCTCTTAGGATGAATGGCTATGGTGGAAATCAACGTTGGCATGCTCCAGAGTCAACGTTCCTTTGGGGCATAATCGTTCGTTACTTCTGCTCCTTATGGTGCCAAGACATTTCCTATAACATTTGCTAATAGCATAATCCACGTTGATAGAAATCTGAAATGGAATTACTTTCGCTGTGGGTTCTTGTCATTATTGTTAAGGAGTGGGCTTTACTCCTTCGTCATAGGGCGTAAGCAATGAATGTGTCATTGTAATCGTTGCTGTTGGAGAATGTCGAAAAGACCAGGGTCCTGTGAACTTTGCAATTGTTCTACACTCTGTTCAAATGGTGAACTCTTATTTTTTGCCGAGGCCATTGCAAATCTAAGCTTTGAGAGGCATAGGCATAGGACCTTTCATGTGTACAGACTACAGAACTTACTGCCCTACAAATTATTGAACTTATTGAACTCTTAACTAAATGCTTCCTTAGCAAAGATATTCCTGAAAGGAACAATCTTGATTTTTTTTAAGTAGTCTTTTAAAGATTTGTTCTGATATTTGATGGGTGTGTCATTTTAATTTAAGAATTACCTCTGAAATGTATCTCTTCTTTCTTTTATCTTAGCATTATTCCCCCAAAATAATGCATTGATTTTTCAACATGGTACATGCCAATATGCCCACAAAATTATCTATAAGTGTCTGAATGAATCCAAATGAACCCAAGTGGTTGGTCATATTTTCATCATGCCTTTATTGTTCCTTTCTTGGAAAGGAAAAAGCATTATTTTGTGTCGTGGATTATTGGTCTTCAATGAACTATGTTTAATATTTAAGTTAAGTGCCTCTTCAATGCTTTTATTTTCTTATAGCAGACATAGCCAAATATTTCTGGGAAAAGGAGAAGGAGGAGGAGGGAGAGGGAAATTAGATGATTATAATGTTATGTTTCCATTCAGAAAAATTTTGGACGCGTCCCACCAACTTGAGCTGTTGCATTATGGATGGTTCTCAAGTGAATCATCAAGCACAGGTCAAGCCAACAAGTTTCTAAAAAATCATAAAGCCAAATCTCAGCAGACCTAAGCCCAGTGCTGCAGAGTTGTCCAAAATCTCCCCACTCCCTGATTGGATGATGTTGAAGCCACACCAGGAGTAAGGACTGAACACAACCAAGTGGGAGAGGCCACCATGGGAAATCATGGCTGTGTTGGGAGTGCCTCGATCCCAGAGCATCTCTCTTCCACATGGGGGAAGCTCACGTGCGCCTGGCAGGGGTCAAGTCCAGCATGGGGCTGAGGGAGAGTGGCCAGCCATGGGCACATAGGGATAGGTCGCTCAGAAGCCAGTTTGCAGTTTGCAGGTATGGGAGCTGGCATTCATGGTCTGCTGACAGTCATCTGGATTTGGGGGCACAGATCTCAGCTCATCGGGTAGTGTAGACACCAGCTTCCACCATGGGGCTTCACCTCAATACCTTGTAACTTGGCATACTATCATACCACTGATTTGCCGGCCATGTGTCTGGAGTCTCTACAAGAGGACCCAAGTTTTGTGCACCTTTTATTAGTCGAACGTCCCCATCAGCATCATAGCAGGTGGCCCACGTTCTCCAGGCGCCCTTGGCTCAAAGGTATAAAGGAAAGGATCTGCACCATGCATATATTTCATAAGAGAGACTGCCATCGCTAATGCAGCGTTCCCAGAGGTAAGTAATTTGCACCTTTGCCTCTGCACCGCCATCAAAATGCCAGCCTTAGCATTTTGTCACCTGTGCCTTGCAGTCAGCATGCCAGGTTGGCCGACCACAGGGTTTGGCTGATGTCATCACATGCATGCCCTAACTGCTGTTCACAGCCAGCACTGGTAGCTCCAAGGATAGGGGCACTCTTTGAGAGGAAGGAATGAGGTGTCCCCTCCTTATGGCCTTGGCTCCCAGCACTCAGCTCAGCACAGAGGTGGGGCTTGGTGACACAGCGAGGCACGTTGGGCTTGTGCTTAGACTAATGGTATGACCTGGGCCCCAGGGTCCTGGTCAGTAGGGAGGATGTTCTCAGTAGGTTATGGCAAGAGTGAATGGCGCTCACCAAGCAGTTAGCCCATCAAGCACTGAATGAGCAGGCGACACACTGTGGACGGCAGAATGAGCTGGTGTATGGAGGAACAGCTGCACACTTCTGAAAACACCGCTCCCCATGCTCCAGATGCCTGTCCTGACCCGACATCGTTGACATCTTCCCTGTGGGTCTCATTTGCACTCTGAACTCGACCACGTGCCAACAGAGCCAACCCCACCACAACACCTGTTTCCCAAACCTCAACTCAGAACCATTTCTTTCTTCCTTTTTTTTTCTTTTCTCATTTGTTCTTCTTAGTTTTCCCACCTGGAATGGAGATGTGATGGCAGGAGCTGCAGTAGCCATTTTGTGATGAACCATGAGGAAAAAGCAAAAGCAATTCGGGAGACATGCATCCAGTTGGCTCCACCAAGCTTCTGTGCTTCAGCCCTGGGCAGCTCACCTGCAGGCTTCTGGTTACCTGAGAGAGAGAAACAAAGTCCCACGGAGCTTGGCATGATGTCATAGGAAACAGGTGAATGTTCCTGCAACAGTGGGAGGTGTAGTTCTGACCCTTGAGACAACAGCTCCAGCTGCAGAGAGAGCAAAATTTGGGTTCTTACCCACCCAACTGCCCGGATGACTCATGGTACAAGCAAGGAATGAAAAGAGAGAAAATAAGAAAGCCTGAGACCCCTTCCTCCAAAAACACAGCCACGGTCTTGCAAAATTGACACACACGCGCCCTTGGGAGCAATTTACATATTTAAACACTCGTGTTGAATCATCGTAAAAATATCTGAGACCCAGTAGTGGTGGCCAGAAGACATAAAGAAAATGCTAATGTCTGCAGTACACTCTGTCCCGCCAAGGGTGAAGGCAGCATCTCTAACCTCACCTGTCTAGAGCAAAGCATTGCTTGGAACCCAATAAGAACTCGAGGAGCCCAGAAGGAAGACCGAGTCCACCACAGTAGAGACGGGAAACAGATTAGCGGGGAAGGAGAGGCCCGCAGAGGGAGAGACACATACTGGCAGGGGTAAGTTCTTCATGCTCGGAACACTGAGCCTTAAGAGGGGTATTAGCGTGTCTGGGATTTTCATTCTGCATGATCTAATCGAAATTGAAGACCGGTAACCTAGCATAATTTTCTAACCATGGAAAGGATTCTGGTGATATCATCTCCCAAATTGAAACCAAATAGAAGAACTCCCGACAACCCAATTTCTTTCTCTGCATAGCGGCATTTCACAGACTCTAAGCCGGTTTGTTCTTTCTTTCTTTCTTTCTTTCTTTTTTTTTTTTTTGAAAAATCCTCCTACTCTTTTTTTTTCTATTTGTTTTTAATTCTACATAAGAAGAAATTGCCAGTAGGAAGAAAAGAAACAAATGGGCCATTTTGCGTCTCAGATACTCCTTTGTGTCCAGAGCACTTAATTTTTCAACGTCTAAAATATATGTAACAGATGAATATATTTCCTGTGTCACGTTTTCCGCTGCATTCAAATTCTTGGTTTCTGATTACCAAGAGCTGCCAAATCCTAGTCTTTTGGAGCTAAAATAAACCATCACCTTGTGCCAGATAGTTGGAAATATGGGGGAGGGATAGCAATATTAATTTCTCTTGATAAAATAAGGCAAAGACGTCCTTGTATAAAACTATGACTCTTTGGATAATTTAGAGGATGATGTACCTTTCTCTAATAAACATTTATTAACAAAAAAAAACCTAATGATACCATTTTGCTGCCAAAAATAGGGGGTCCAGATTTTTACAAAGCTCTGACAGTGCTCCTCAGATTTGCAATGGTAATCGCTAGCAGGATTTTGAGGTTGAACCTTGCTAGATTATATTTCTCAAAGCTACCTGAATTATGACTTGCATGTTATTATAACAAGACTATTCTCTAGGCTGAAATTATAATTTTTACTGTAAACCCCTTCTTTCGGTATTTTATGCTTATCCATTATTTTCTGCACTGAATGTTAGTTTTGGCCCAAAAGGGATTTTCTGGGAAAAGTTTCAGAAATCCATTCATCTATTTTTGACCTGTCCAAGCATGGGGGAAATTAAGGGTTTATACACATTAAGACATTTTTCAGATGCCTTTTGGAGATCTTGGTTAGACTTGTATTTTAAAAATGCAGACATGCCGTGGAAAGCGTGTGGAATGAGAAATCCTCGCTTCTTCCTAAGGGGGCAGGGTGTTATAAATGAACTCTCTAGTTACTTAAAATTAGCAGGCTGCATAAATGCACTACTGATGGCCACATCGAGGAGCTCCCTCTCTCTCCCAGGATATTTCTTAAACCTCTACCCAGGGGAAGGCACCGAGGGATAAGGCATTCTAGGGAAAATATGTCACCTACCCTCAAAACTCAGCATTTATGACAAGTTACACGAACCACAACGTTTCGAAAATAACGGTTTAAAAACACACTGTTAATTGAACCCATGTAGTCCAAGTAGAAAGAAAGAAAAAAGAGAAACCTCTGGTTTCTTCTAAACCAGCTTCCATGCATCGTCTTTAAACTAAAGCCTATTTCCAGATATACGTGTGTATAAAATGGCATATATGTATATGCGTATATATATATAAAGATGTATCCATGTATACATGCCTTATGCATACATAAAGATGTGTGCAATAATACATACCTTATGCATACAAAGGATATATATATAAACATATGAGCGTGTATACATACTTTATGTATACAGAAAGTATCTATGTGTATATATATGTAAAGATATGTGCAAGGATACATGTCTTATGCGTACAAAAGATACATACAAGTATCTTTTTTATACATAGTGTATGTGAAATATGTATACATAATCAACATAAATGCATCTATGAATATTAACCTATTAAAATGTGAATAAAGTAGGCATCGATAGATACACACATATGCATATATAAAGTCTGAGTGGTCTGGCTGGCTCAGTCAGTGGAAGATGTGATTCTTTTTTTTTTTTTAAAGATTTTTTATTTATTTTATTAGAGAGAGAGTGAGAATGAGAGGGGAGAAGGTCAGAGGGAGAAGCAGACTTCCCACAGAGCCGGGAGTCCGACATGGGACTCGATCCCAGGACTCCGGGATCACGACCCGAGCCGAAGGCAGTTGCTCAACCAACTGAGCCACCCAGGTGCCCGGAAGATGTGATTCTTGATCTTGGAGATTTAGGTTCGAGTCCCATGTGAGGGTGTAGTGATTACGTCATGTGTGAATGTGAAATAGGTAAATAGATACACAACCATATGTGGATCTACGTAAGGATACATGTGTACATATACAAATACACATATATGTATACAAAACAGAGACAGACGTTCGTGTATACATAATTCATATAAATAGATAATCTGTATAAATAAATCTACAGAAATAGATCTAAAATCTAGATAAAATAGACACTCATATATATATGTAAATTCATGTAATAATCTATGTAAGTAAATTTGTAGAAATAGATCTAAAATCTAGATAAAATAGATTGACCTTCATATATATGTAAATTCATATAATAGATAATGTGTATGAGTAAATCTATAGAAATAGATCTAAAATCTAGATAAAATAGATAGACATTTATATATATATTCATATAATAGATAATCTAAGTAAATCTGCAGAAATAGATTAACAATCTAGATACAATAGACAGACCTGTCTCTATATAATATAGAACATGCATACATAAGCTTACCTGTGTATCTATATAAAGATATATATGATACATACTAATAAACATATACTAAACAAGAGATATGTGTTGTATGTATTTCCATAATTGTAGGGAATCTAACATCTGTGTAACTAAATCTAAATCAACAAATTTAAATCTAAATCAAATGGATATAAATAGGTACGCACATGTACATATATAAAAGTTACAGACATACACTAGACATACACAGATACACAAATATATGTGTGCATATGATGAGACAGCAAAGATACACCGCCCTGTGATACCTGTGTGCTCGACCACACATGAACTCGACACCCATGACGAATTACTGGGTTCCTATAAAACCCGATGAAATGCAATATTGAGAAGGAACTGTGGGCTGGGGAAAGAAGGGGAAAGGTCGGTAAAAAGGCATAAGAATTTCAGGTACAAGACGAATACAGCCTGAGCATCCGGTGTACAACATGGGGACTCTAGTTAACAACACAGTGTTGTGTCATTGAAATTTGCCAAGAGAGCAGATCGTAAAAGCTCGCACCAAAAAAGGGGGGAAAAAAAAAGAGAGAGAAAGAGAAGTATGGAAGGTGATGGGTGTGTGCATTAAACAGAAGGAGGGACATTTTCACAATGTGCACGTGCATCGGATCACTGCATCCTGCAGTTTTATATGCCGATTATAACTTAATGAAGCTGATATGAAGAAGAGGAGGAGGGAAGGAGGAGGAAGAGAAGCTCCTTGCAGCTGGCCCCTGGCTGCAAGGCACCCGAGGACCCTGACGCTGCGTAGGAAAAGAAGAGAATGGAGAAGCCAGCCTCCACCCCAATCCAGGCTTATGGTACCCCAGCCATGCTCCATGCACCACGCTCCCCTCCTCCCCTCTGGTGGCTGTGATGCTCCACTGCACAACCCTGGTTTCCACAGACAGTCTCCAAGGTGCAGCCCCCAGACTCTGCGTGGCCCCTTTCCCCAGGACCATGGGGAAAGTTGATGAAGCCCAAAGTCCTTCATCAACTTTTCCATCAACTCTTCATCAACTTCCCCAACCTACTGATTTGCTGACAACTAGAACCCAAATACTTGCCCACCATTGAAGGCAAATCATGGATGCCTCTGATGCCCTTACCTGCAAAGATGTGCACATTTCCATCACCATCTAAATTTCTGGCACACGATTATACCTGTCTTCCTATTTCTGGGAGATAAGCGCTTTCCCTTTGGCGCAGCTGGGGTCCATCCTGCACACATGCCATGAGGGGTTAAGACCAATTTCTGTTATGGGATGGGGTCCTCTCAACATGCTTATGTTGAAGCTCTAACCCCCGAGACCTCAGAATGTGAGGGTGTTTGGAAACAGGGCTGTTGCAGACGTAATTAATTAAAATGCCATCATGAGGGTGGACCCCACTGCAATGTGACTGGTGTCCTTGTAAAAGGGGGAAATTTGAACACAGGCTCAGAATGTCATGGGAAGTTTACGACATTAAATAGAAAACCCAAGGCCACATCTATGAGTGCAAGACCCTGAGCATGGCATCTGCATTTCTTTTGGAACGGGGAACATGCCCAAAACAAAATGGAAGGAAAGCGAAGGCAGAAACGTGACTTTCATGCCAACACATGTTTAGACAGAATGTAGACAGTAAGAATGTAGCATGTTCATCTAACCCAAAAGGGTGATGGGCCTCAAAGCAACATACCAACAGGGTGACCCCTGAGTGTTTGCTCCAGGTTTGTTGATTGAATTTTTCCCTCCAGGGTCAGCAAGTCCCCAGATGGCAAAGCATCAGAATGCAGGAACATTAGAGACATGGGAAGTTGACGTCCTCGCTGCTTCCCTTGTAAAATCTCCCTAAGAAATCATGGACTATGGACTCAGACAGTCCTGGTCTGATGGCTAGGAGGTGGAAACCTTTGTAACCAGACAGCAGGAGACCAGCAACACAAGGGGATGGAGCCTCACGAAGGAGGGTTGGTATGGCTGCTTGCCTTGAGGAACCGAAAACAGCTGTGGAAAATCGCCTCTGCTTCCTTTATCGTGATGAGCACGGAGCAGTGCACACGGTGGTTGAATCACCATATTGCACACCTGAAACTAATACAACAACACACATTAACCACAGTGGAAGGAAAATGAAAAACTTAATTTAAAAAATGAAACAAAACAAAATAAAATAAAATCTGCTTCCTAAACCCCTCTTGACGGATGCTTGGGTGGAAAAAAACAAACCCCAAACAACACAGGATATCTCTCCCACCTGGTGATTGCTATTACCTTCCCTTAATCCTCTGCGAAATTATGAAGACCTGCCCTCCGTTTCCCCAAACCACACTGAGCCCTTGATTGTGGGAAATCATCCGAGAAACTCCTCTGCTTGGCCATCCCGCATGACAGAGCATCTTGCCAAGTTCCAAATGGGCCCCTGCTCTGCATTCAGAATTTAGAGCCCTCGAGACTTTCCCAGAACAAATGCAGACTTTTTCAAACAAGACGTCTTCATTATTCTGGACTAAACTTCTGAATTTATTGTAAGAAAAGAAAATCCAATTTTTCATTTTCAGGGTTTCTTTCTTTCTTTTTCTTTCTTTCTTTCTTTGATAGTGAGGATTAGTGTTTCTTGCATTGTTACAAACTCTTCTATTTCCTTTGGGGACAAATTATGTATAATGTGAGCCTTGAGACTAACATGATATTACACAATCCTTCATTTCTTGAGGAATTTGCCAAGTCTCTGCCCCGATGATGAGGCTCTTCTTTTCCCTGGAGACATTCTGTGGCCGAAAAAGACGTGAAGAAGCATTCTCAATTGCTAAATGCTTCATTTGGCATCCGTGGAGGTGGAAAGAAGCTGGCACACACATCGACAAACTGACTTCTCACGGGCTCTGGGGTTTCCAAGGTACCCATGGGGTCTTGAGGTTCAGCCTCTGACCGAGACTAGAATTGTCTTCAGTTTCCTCCGAGTGAAAATCCAGGATCTGCTTGGATATGTCCAGTGACGAGAAACTCACCCCCTCCTTAAGAAGCCATCTCAGGGGCACCTGGGTGACTCAGTCCATTAAGCATCTGCCTCTGGCTCAGTAATGATCTCAGGGTCCTGGGATCGAACCCCACAGTCAGCTGCTTAATGGGGAGTCTGCTTCTTCCTCTCCCTGCCCCCCTCCTGCTCTCTCTTTCTCTCTCTCTCTCACACACTCTTTCAAATAAATAAATAAAATCTTAAAAAATGAAAGAGGGAAGCCATCCCATTCTTGGATGGCTCTGGCTTTACACATCCCTCCTTCGTGTGGATCTGAAATTGGTCTCCCGGGTGCCTGATTCCTCATCCTGTGCCTTGGACTACAAAGGACAGATCGAATGGCTCTTCTGTGTGGCCAACTTTCAAATATTTGAAGGCAAACATCACATCCTTTCCTAACTGCTCCTTGCCTGGGAGGTTTTTACTTTGGGGACTGAATACCTCCAGATACTCTCCAAATGCAGAGGATTCCAAAAAGGATCACCATCACCATCACACCGTCATCTCCGTATCCAGTTTCTGTCTGACTGGCTGCCAGCCCAAGACCCTTCTCCAGGTGGCACCTGAGCAGCTCAGGATGAAAGGGGGCCATTTATTGTGGTCAGAGATCACATCAGTATCCCTGGCAACCATGTCATGCATGCACATATGTGTGCACACACCTTATGCATTCATGTGCACACACATACATGTACATAGACACACATTAAATATCCCCTCAACAAGAATCTTCAGTGTCCTTTATATGCCCTAGTGCTCAATCATATCTCTTTCTCTCCATCCTCCCATGCTAATGTTTTTGTTAGTAAGATGATGGATTTTTAACTCCAAAATATCAATAATTATAATAAATGTAAACTGGCTGAATGTTTCTTAAAACACAGAGATCATCAACCTAGATTTAAATAACATCACGATATGCTGCCTAAAAGAGACACATCTAAAGTATAAGGAAACAAAGTGTAAACATAAATAGTTGGAAAAAAAACATATCGTGCATTCTTATTGTTTACAGATTCTGTTTCTACAAATTTGCCTCCTTGATAAAGTTTATTTGTAACTCTAAAATCGATACTCACATAATCGGGTTCCCGTTTATTTGTGAATATGGACCAAGCGGTGGCATGTTTGAGCCATGCAACACATCCACTCCCCACTGGGGACAAGCAAGCCTACCCATTGTCTTCTTTTTCAGTTCTCACACTGTAAACAACTGTCCTTTTCTTGGTCTGTTTAGTGCCATAATTCTCACACTTTGGGTGCTTTTTCTTGGTAATTTTGCTGTTTAAAATGGCACCTGAGCATAGTGCTGAATTACCATCTACTGATCCTAAGTGTAAGAAGGCTAGGGTGTGTCATACTGAGAAAATGAGTGTGTTAGATGCTCTTCATTCAGGCATGAGTTCTAGTACTGTTGGCTATGAGTTGACACTGATGAATCAACAATATAGACTTAAAAGGTGTCTTTAAAGAGAAAGACACATAAAATTACGTTTTGATTACTTAATGAAATTGTTACGGCAGAATGCTCACAGAAACAGAACCCTGTATTTCCTGTAGGATCAATGGTTCCATACTTAACTCATTCATTGTGTAGGGACTTTATAGAACACATCTACCATAAATAATGACAATTTACTACACTATGCAAATATTAACTAAAAAAAAACAAGAAGGATGTATTACTATCAAAGTAGGACTTAACAAAAATAAATACTAAAGAGGAGAAAAACTTTTTAATGAAGAAGGACTCAATTCACCAAGAACATGAAACAATTATAAACTTGTATGCACTGAATAACAAAGATTCAAAATAGATAAAGAAAAATTGGTAAAATAAAAGTACACAAGTCCACAATTTTGGTAGCATATTTTAACATACTTTCTTAGTAGAAGATAGAACAAACATGTCAAAACTCAGTGTACATTTAAGATTTTAATTTTGTTTAAATCTAATACCCTGTATGAGCCTAGTGGGTAGATTTATGACTCTATATTTAATAACTACAGAATATTTACAACTTTTAAGCGTCCATGAAACATTTATAAATTTAACCATATGCTGGACCATTAAGCAAATTACTATAAACATCAGAGATTGAAATAATACGAAGTACATTTTCTAGTTCCTGTGCAATTGAGCCAGAAATAAATAACAAAAAAGTAACTAGAAAATCCCATAAGTTTGAAAATTAAGCACTGCACTTTCAAATAACTGGTGAGGCAAAGAGGAAGCCAAAATCAATATTAAAAAGTATTCTGATATGGATGGTAATAAAATATTACCCACTAAACTTAAGAGCAGCTTAAGCAGAGTTGTGTGGGAGAATTTACAGGCTTATTTTTTTTTTATAAAAAGGAAAATGACTGAAAATCATTAAGTTAAGAACCTATCTGAAGAAGTTAGAAAAATAATTACATCTAAAGAAATAATAGAAATTAATGAATTACATAATAAATGTAACACAGAAAATCAACAGAACAAAATTGGTTGGGTGAAAGACTGATAAAAATTATATACACTAACAAGATTTACCAAGAAAAAAATAAGAGATAGAATAGACATTAAAAAACAATATCAGAAGGATATGCCTGTAAATCTCATATCATATTTTAAAAATAAGAATATAAAAAACAACCTTATGCCAAAATTAAAAACTTAGATAAAATGAACATGTTTTTAGGAATAAAAACATAAATTAAAGACATGTACTGTATAATTTAAATCTTTCCCACAAGGAAATTGCCAGGTTTAGAAATCTTTGTTAGTATATTTAACAAATATTTAAGGAAGGAAAAAAAATGCCAACTTTATACAAACTTTTCCAGAATTTCCAAGATGGAATGCTTCCTGAACTCATGTTTATGAGGCCAAACCAGAGAATTATTAAAAAACAACTTGCAGGTCAGTTTCATTTATGAACAAAAATGAAAGCATTAGGAAATTAAATCTAGAAATGTCTGAATTTTTTCTTTAAGAAAGGAAAAACAGGGGAGCCTGGGTGGCTCAGCAGGTTAAAGCCTCTGCCTTCGGCTCAGGTCATGATCTCAGAGTTCTGGAATCGAGCCCCGCATCGGGCTCTCTGCTCGGCAGGGACCCTGCTTCCCTCTCTCTCTCTGTCTGCCTCTCTGCCTACTTGTGATCTCTCTCTCTCTGTCAAATAAATAAATAAATAAAATCTTTTTAAAAAAATAAAAAGGAAAAACAAAGGAATAGCAAGTTGGATTTATTCTATGATGCAAGTTTTATTAAACCTTTGGGGGAAAAAATCAGTGGAATTCATCATGTTAACAGAATAAAAGAAGGGGGGAAAACATAAGGTAATCTCAATAAATGACAGAAAACAAGTGACAAATTTTGACCAAATTTTTATGATTTTAAAAACCACTTGCAGCATAGGAAATGAAATATGTTTAAATTGATATTGGAAAGGAGACAAAGATGCCTATTATTGCTACTTCCATCAGTCTTGTACTGGATTTTCTATCAAGTGCGATAGGACAAGAAAAAAAAATAGAGGGAAGGAAAGAAGGAAGGAAAGGAAATTGTTTACAAGTAATATGATTGTATACATAAAAATGGCCAAATTATTTTACAAGTCAACTATTAGAATTAATTATCTATTTAACAGGTTTTCCAGATACTAGATCAATATAAAAAATCAACTGTACTTCTACTACCGGCAAAAACCAATTAGCAAAGAGCACTGGCAAAAGATATAATTTTATAATTTACTTTGGTATACAAAGGTCAAATACACTGTATATTTGTAAGACTTTTACCCAGAATATTGCAAAACATTAAAAGGAATAAGTGATGACTTACACGAATTTAAGAATTTACTATATCCATAGATGGGAATGTTTGATATTATACAGATATCAATTCTCCCCAAATCATCTATAGATTTAACGCATTAGTAATCAAAATCTCAATTTGTAGTTTCTGAAAATTAACAAGCTGATTCTAAAATTTACCTAAATACCCCAAAGGCTGTGGCTTACTAAGGTACTTTCAAAGGACAAGGCAGAAAAACATATTCTTTAGATATCAGGAATTAATATAAAAGCATTGTGATTATTTTTTAAGACTTTATTTATTTGTCAGAAAGAGAGCGTACACGCATGGGGAGCCGCAGGCAGAGGGAGAAGCAGGCTCCCCCCTGAGCAGGGAGCCTAATGTAGCACTGGATCCCAGGACCCTGGGATCATGACGTGACCCGAAGGCAGATGCTTCACCGACTGAGCCCCCCAGGTGTCCAAAAAGCACCGTAATTAAAATAGAATTGGCACAAGGGTGGACAGATGGGTAGAACCACATATGGACAGTTTTACAAAGGTGACATTCAGGAATGGCGGGGAAGACGGCGGTATTTTAATTAATGACCCTGGAAAGCTTTCTACCCATTCAGAAGAAAAAACAAGTCCAACTTGACCTCAATCTCAGACCCTGTCGAAAAATAAATTACAAGACGATTATCTATTTAAGGGTCAACGAAAAGCGATGCTTCTTGGTGTGGATTGAAGTTCTGTGCCCCCTTCATCCCCACCAAATCCAGAGGAGGAAGCCCTACCTTCTCCCACCGGATGACCTGGTATTTGGAGGTGGAGACTTTGGGAGGTACTTATGGTTAGAAGAGGTCATAGGGTCGGTCCCCATGATGGGATTAGGGTCCTTGCAAGGACAGCCACCTGTGGTGGTATTTCGTTATCGCACCTAGGACAGCCTCAAGCATTGCTGTTTAAAAATAAGGACATTGGGACGCCTGGGTGGCTCAGTTGGTTAAGCAGCTGCCTTCGGCTCAGGTCATGATCCCAGCGTCCTGGTATCGAGTCCCACATCGGGCTCCTTGCTCGGCAGGGAGCCTGCTCCTCTCTCTGCCTCTGCCTGCCTCTCTGCCTGCTTGTGTTCTCTCTCTGTTAAAATAAATAAATAAAATCTTTAAAAATAAATAAATAAAATAAATAAAAATAAGGACATAGAAGGACATCTTCCTGGTTTGGGGGTCGGCGGCTGGTGCAGAGGCAAACATTTTTTTAAATGGGGCCGAAAAGGTCGTAACCCACAAGGAAAAAAACCCATGTGTTGGATTACAGTAAAAGGAGGACTGTCTGTTTATTAAGGATGCCTTCTAAAAGGGTGAACAAGCCACAGAACGAGAGAAAATATTTGCCAAATTTGTAATGGGGGCAGAGCTTGCATTCCGACGAAGCGACTTGTAAAAATCAGTAAGAACTCAGTCCGATGCGGGAAATGGGCGTAATTCTTGACGTGCATTATGCATTCCATGCCAGACATTCTGTCCTTGATGGTAAATGTTTTTAAAAAGCCCAGGGGACCGATGTCATCAGGTAACTCAGTTGGACCACAGGTAGGAGAGCCGACCCCTTCTTGGTTCGAGCGCGGTGATTTCGTTTAATTTGCAGGTGGTTATTGCCTGGATTCGTGGTCTCTCTGTTTCTCTGGAGACAAAAATGGAAGACGTGGTCTAGCGATATTAGGATCACCTGCCCCATGGCTTTGCATGGGACCATGGACAGGAAACCATTGGCTTATCTTCCCAAGTAAAGAAGATGCTTCTGTTCTTCTTTTCATTGTCTCTGCAGAGCTGGGTCTAAAATTAAATGAGGGGACGTGCTGAGATCCTCCTAACGGAGCAAGTGTGAGCTCCTCACTTGGGGGCAGTCCTTGAGAGATTTGTGCCACGGAACAGTGTGGGGTTTGCCATGGCAGTGCCATCGTATAATGGTGCCAGAGAACCTGGGCTTGCAAAATATGCAGAGCGTATGTCTGCTAAGTGGCAATTAAGCCATCTCCACCGATCACTGGGGACATGCACCTGCTGCCTTAGGAAATCCTTGTCAGGCAACAAGATTTATTAAATGCCTCTGCACGCACAGCGTCGGTCAAGAGGACGGGATGCATCCTGAAGTCGGAAAACCCGTCTTCGTTCCGCAGTGACCTCCGAACCCCGGGCTTCGTCTGCGACTTTGCAGTGGGAGCCAGCGAAATTAGCGCATCACCAGCCGACCGTTAAGCCCAACAAGGACGTGGGAGCCACCGCGGGCCCCCGTCCGGGACGCAAACCTCATCTCTGTCTGCCCGTTTAAGATCCACATTTTATGGGGTTTGGTCACACAGCAGGGAGCTTTTTGGGGCTGGTGGGGAGCGGATTGTCCAATAATTTTAATTTTACAAAGAAGTCCCCTGAGCATGTTTGCCAACCGAGTTTTATGACTGTCTCCCAGCCCCAGACGGGGAGGGACTTGCCTTCACTGTCTCTGTCGTAGCCGAGGTACGCGCACGGCTCTCCTCTTCATGTTAGTCCACGGGGTTTCCAAAGACAAGCGTTGTGCCTACCCTAATTAGCTCTGGGTCCAGAGACACCACGCCTCGGGGCTCGGGCAGACCCAGCGAATTCACAGGAGACGCCCCGGCACGAGGATGCCCTACGGGACTCCAGCCAACTCAACTTTGAAAGCGATTTCGGTAATTACCTCATGGGATGTGCACTATGGTGCAAACACCGTCTGGGCTGTTTAAGGCCATCGTCTCGTTCCGATGGTGCTTACAGCCGCCATTGCAGGCAGAGAGGAGCGCTGCCCCGTTAGAGGTGTGGATGTGGACTCGGCGAGCGTAAGCAGCACGCCGTGGGCAAGCCGCCCGGTACCTAGGGGTGCAAAGTCCTGTCTCTGCAAAGCTGAGGCCTTTCTTCTGTAACATGCACATCACCAGGGACTGAGCTCTTTCAAGTCCCAAGTGGCTTGGGAATTGCAGGGCTTCTGAAATGAATGAATGAATGGATGGATGGATGGATGAAAATGTAGGTGGAGAGCACTCTAGTCTCGAAGCTCCTTTTCAAACCCCAAACCAGGTCCCATGTCCTGCAGGAGAACCAAGGACCTTTGTGCTGCACACCCGAGCTCAGGGAAGCCGGGAGGTCCCCTGTGTCCTGCTGCACGGGGACCCGTGGGGGAAGATGAGTGCCTTCCTGCGATGTCCCTCAGGGAAGGGGAGGCCAGATCTGCCATCCACGTGGACGCAGGATCATACAGGCTTCCACGGGGTGGGGGAGAAGACAAAGAACATAAGGCACATTGCCCATCGCCGACAGCAGGAGCGACACCCTGGACCGGAGCTCAGCTGGCAGGAAGCCACTCACAAGGAAATCCTGGTATTTGCAAAACCCCACAACGTCTACTTTTTCCACCCTGAGAGAGGACAGACCTGTAGGTGGGAGGCCAGATTGAAAAGCAGGCCCCCCTTCACAGGTGCCAATGGGAAATGACTGCGTGGGAAAACTGAGGGAATTGGGATAGAATGGTCAGGATAGAAATGGTCAGCTCCCAAAGTGGAATCAAGATGGCAGCAGGATGGATGGTGTAGACAAGCCCTCTCCCCACGGGGACCCCACTCATGCATCCCCTGAAGATGCTTGTTGTAATGGTCCAGCAATGGCCAGCCCATCCCCCTGACCAGTCACAGCTGACCCGCCACTTAGGAAGCCTGCCTCACCTTGTGTGCAAACCCAAAGTCAGATCAAGATGGCAGCAGGATGGATGGTGTAGACAAGCCCTCTCCCTACAGGGACCCCACCCATGCATCCCCGAAGATGCCTCTAGTAATGGTGCACTCATGGCCAGCACATCCTCCTTGGCCCGCTAGGGCTGACCAGCCACTTAAGCAACCCGCCTTGTCTTGCAGGCAAACCCCAGAAAACGATTCCGTGGTGCCACCAGATCCCGCGAGGTGCCTGTGACCACGGTATTCGATCAAACAACTGTTCACTCGGGACCATGCTCACCACACCTCCTCCTTCACGTTGGCGACGAACGTCTCACGCGGGGGGCCGCGCCCGAGCTTAATCACTGCTAATACAATCAAGCTACACTCTAAAATATTATTAACCTCATCTGTCTCGCTGTGGGGCTAACAGACCATCGTGGGCACATTGTCTCACACCTGGCAATTACGTACATATTTATAAATCCACTGTTGCACGGCGGCGGAAAAAAATTTTTTTTTTTTTGCTCCAGAGGCAAACCAATGGCAGTCCCGGGCACACGTGGCTCCAGGTTACAGAGGGCACTAATTAAATGTCAGGCTTGACAGATTAAAATTATGAAATTTAAAATCGCCGAGAAGCTCTTTGTCATTGTCAAATTAGAAGTCAGTGCGATGAGGAACGCACAAGTGAGTGTTATAATGGATTGAATGGCAATGGGGTGTAGCAGCAGCTTTTCCTGCATCCCGATCAGCCCGGAGTTCACAGCAGCGGCGGGGGGCTGCCTTTCCCTTTCCGGCGGAGCGTGGGGCGGCCACGGCATCCGTAATGCGGGCACACAGGCACCGGGCATGGGAGGGGTATGGAAGATGTTGGGGAGGCACTTCCTACAACAGGGGTGATTTATGGATTCCCATCCGGAAGGGACAGAGCTCCCCCCAGTACACACACCCCATTCTGTATTGAGAACAGAGGGACACATGGTATTCTACAATGACATGCCCTGCCTTCAGTGCCCCCGCCAACAGTCCCGATAATGGGATTGATTTTACAACAATTAAAAGTCTTGTGTGGCTCTTGGGAAAGACAACCCCCAAGGCGCAGTGGGTGGCGTGGGTTCTAGAAGGTTTTGGACACACCGGGGTGTCAGTGGCCGGTTCTGTCTTGGAAATCAGAAGACCCCTTAGAGGTCCAGCTCAGGGGATAGGTGTCCCCTCTGCCTGCGAGTCTGAGCCCCCATAACTACCCCTCACGGGGGAGTGAGGGGACCCTCCAGTTTACTCCCATCAACACAATACCAAGACGGGAGCCCGCCAAGCATGCAGAATTCCTTGTGAATAATTCAGTACCTATAAATGATGAAATATGACACCTTTCAAAGACATTCTGTAGTGTTATACGTCTTAAGAAAATCTCTATCCTTCTAGATAAACTTCCTGTTCAAGAAAGGCCAAACTGGGGAGCTCCAACTCTCTTCCCATCTCCCTGCTCCCTGCTCCCAGGGAGTGCCCACTGTCGAATGCCTCGGATCTGGCCCCATAGGCTCTGTTGATGGGGATGTGCAGGACACATCGAGGGACCCCCCTTCCCAGCCACCTGGTGCACCAAGCCATCTGCTTGGGACAGGTGCACTTGCATGAACATCCCAGCTAGTAGATCTCAGGGACGTTGAATACGGGGTGGGGTGGGCTCTGGGCTCCAATGCCTCCTCCGCTCTGTGCAATCTTCAATATTCCCGTCGTAACCAACTTCTAAAATCTCCTTGTGTTTATTGTGGTAAAATGCATATAAAATAAGATTTACCATGAGAGACATGGAATGCTTTCACTGTCCTGCACAACCATTGCCGCCATCTACATCCCAAAGATTCTCATCCTGCCAAAGGACACCCTATTCCCGTTAGCTGTCACCTCCCTATTTCCCTTCCCCTGTGCATGGCGATACTAATCCACTTTCTGTCTCTGTGAATTTGCCTTTATGGGACATGTTGTATAAATGGAATCAGGCACAACGTAGACTTCGGTGTCTGCTTCCCTCCCTGAGCGTCATGTCCTCAAGGTCCATGCACATAGTATCAAGTGGCAGAGCTCCATTTCTTTATGTAACTGAGTCAGATACCCCCAATATGGACGGACCACTTTCTACTCATCCATCCATGCGTTGGTGCAGAGTAGAGTTGTTTTCATGTTTCGGCTGTTGCAAATACTATCTCCACGAACACATGTGTACCCACGTATCTATTTGAGCTCCTCTTGTTAATTATCTTGGGTAGGTACCGAAGCGTGAACTTGCTGAGTCACACGGCAACTCCGTGTTCAACTTGGAGAGGAGAAACCACACCGTTTTCTACGGCAGCTGCACCATTTTCCATTCCCGCCAGCAGTGTACAGGGGCCTCTGAGTTTCCACGTCTTCACCAACACTTGGTGTGTCCATTTTTATGAGTGGGAGTAGTAGCCTTGTCCTCATAACTATGGTCCCTCAGGATTATGGGTGTAAAGTGGCATCTCACCATGCTTTCCATTGCATTTCCCTGATGATCGGCGACATTGAGCATGTTCTCATGTGCTTCCTGGTCGTTGGCATGTCTGCCTTAGAGCAATGTCCACTCAGGTCCTCTGCCCACTTTCTAATTGGGTTGTTCGTCTCTTTGCTGTTGAGCCTATAACACACCTTTTATAAGCTTAGCTTTTGACCTTTTAAACTAATTCCCTTAGTTTGTGGAAAACCTGTGTTTCTTCCATTATGGACTCTTTACTGCGCGAAGGTGAAAAATTATGGGGATGGCATAGGGTCCTAGGGCTGGAAGTCCCTTTGAAGTCTGTAGTCAAACTCCCTCATTTTGGGCAACTGCAACCAATGGCTGATGCCCAGTGGGCTGCAGTCCCTCAGTGCAGGAGAGACAGCTAGCTTAGTCTCCGCATCTTCTCCTTCACCAAGTGGCACCTCTCTGCCAAGAACTGGCATGTGCTGCTTTCCTAGGCTGACGAGTGTCCCCAAACTCACATCCATGCAAACTCTTGGGATGTGACATTATTAGGAAGCAGGATCTTTGCAGATGCAATCCTCAGAGTACGGTGTCCCTAAATCCAATGACAGGTGTCCTTGTAAGAGACCGAAGAAGAGACACAGACACAGAGGAGAAGCCACATGAAGACGGAGGCAGAGATAGGAGGAACACAGACATAAACCCAGGGATTCCGGGAGCCCCAGGAGCTGCAAGAGGGAGGAAAGACCCTCTCTGGCAGCCTCTTGAGGGAGCATGACCCTGCCCAACCTGGATCTCAGCAGCCCCGCCCCACCTGGGTCTCCGACTCTGGTCTCTGGAGCCAGGAGAGAATAAATTCCTGTTGTTCTAAGCTGCCCAATGTGTGAACACTTGGTACAGCTGCTCTAGGAAATTCAGAGACTGCCCAGCAATAAATAGAATTAATAGTCACAGTCTTCGAACCTTCACCCTGTGCCTGATGCTGCTCTCCATCTTCCACATGTTTGGTTTTATTACCACCTCACAGCAGTCCTATGTACACTGTCCCTATTTCTCAGATACAGAAGTGAGGCCTTGCCTGACTAGCCCAGCAGCAGGATCTGGTTAGTAGGGTCAGACCTGAGTCCAGAGTCCTCACCCTAAACGACAATCCCCATCACCTTCTGCTCCAGCTAGAAACTCATTCCTTTTACAAACATTTTTAGTATTGTCCCTAAAACACAAAACACCTCCTCTCCCTGGAATGCATGGGTACCAGCTCTCACCTGACCCACTCTTTTCCTGTACTGAATCCCCCTGAGCCCCTCCAGGGCCAGCCAAGTTGTAGACCATCAAGTACATGATTGTCCATGAATGGACAAACATGGAGCTTCAATAGGGGCTCTTTGTTTTGATGCATTTTCTTGCCACTGCTTTTTCTCTGTGTTCCCAGAAGATGGTATTTGAATTTTTCCAAGTCTTAGAACTTGTTTTTATGATCTGTTTTATATAAAATACACAACTAAAAACTGAAATCAGGGACTCTTTTAAAGGAGAATAGTATTGAGGAGGTACTGGTGAAGAGGGGAAATTTTTTATTTCCCGACGGAAGATTTTTTTTTTAGAGGTAACAAAACAATACAGTGTTTGATCCAATCACAAAATGCACAAGAATGTAAAATGTATACAGTGCACATAGAAAAGCAAGACGTTCACTGGCACAATTATATATTTCTAAAACAATGCTTCTAAAATTACCCAGTCATTGAAATCTATACAGACACAGAGGTATGCTAATAACCATTAACATCCATCTCAAGATCTGTAATTGATTGGAAAGGTCCTTTTTACCATAAAAGTCAGCACTCAGTGGATCTAGGGATGGGTCCAGGATGTGTTTTCGGGGGCCAAGATTCTGCCTCCCCTGGTTGCCAAACTGGGTGGCACATGTGTTCAAGAGGGATGGGGAGATGTTGGGTACAGCTCTGTTGGAGCAAGCACCAGGAA
Organism: Nasua narica; assembly: GCA_028533885.1. Taxonomy (NCBI): domain Eukaryota; kingdom Metazoa; phylum Chordata; class Mammalia; order Carnivora; family Procyonidae; genus Nasua; species Nasua narica. Next base: position 237,561 of record CM052801.1, on the reverse strand, counting down.
TGGGAAAATGCACAATCAGCTGGAAAACCGTGGAGAATTTACAAAGAAGTCTGACAAAGACCTCAAGAGGATCCTTGTGAATCACCTTGTCTACCATCTTGGCATTTGGCCATCTCCAGTCCATGACATGCATGCGTGTTCTCCATCTGACCGCCTGGAATGCCCCAACCCCACCAACCTCCTCCAATTTGTCTCTATGACATCTGAGACTTCACGTCACCTCTGAGAGCCCGGTCACAGCCATTATCACGTGAGATGCAGCCATGACTTCTGCAAAAACCAGATGGTGCATCACTCGGACCTTCTGCTCTTTGCAAACAAGTAAAGGAAGGGCTGGGAGGATCGTCTAAACAAATTAAATAACTAAGAGGACATGGGAGAATATTTCAGCTACCCCAAGCTCAAGTATTTATGTGCTAAATACAAAAATTGCCATGTTCTTTTATCTTCCCATCAGTCTCCTTTATTGAGTGGGTCAGCAGAGGTTGGTTGCTGGTTTTAATCCCCAGGCCTCACAGATTCACCCATATGGATTTCTGACCTCACTCCATCCAAGTTATCACAATCTGTGCCCTTATCTCATAAAGATTGCTAAGAAGTGGTGAGAGCAGAGTCCCTTTTGTTTAAATGTAGGTTAATGCCAAACTGATTTTTGCACTACTTTTCTTCTTGGTAATTTCCAACCACTTATATTTAGCACATGTAGGTTTTGCATTTTGCAAATTTATTTAGAAGGGCCCTAAACCCTAGACTGTTCATTAAGATACAGTAGGTATTCTCCAACCCATCCTGTTGAAGGGCTAAACTCTCTGTTATGGAACCAGAGCCATACTTCATCAGGACTCTGTCCTGAGGACAGATATGTGTGTCTTATTCCCCTGCTGCCACACTGGCCACCCTGCCACTCCCAGCGATGAAATAGGAGAGAAATGCTCCCTGTGAAAAGCATCTGGGATGGACTCACTGTTAAGTCAAGATACATATTTCCCTTGGGGTGCAGAAATATACCAAGGACACAGAAGTAAATGTCTTCCCCGAGCACAATTTGCAAAGAGGAGTCCTTAGCAAGGAAGAAGGATAAAATTCATGCTTTTCTCCATAAATGCCCCACTCTTGAGAGAATGATCACCACCTGGGTGACCACTGAGTTCTATGCTGGCGTCCCAGAGTCCACAGTGAGTGAAATCCCAGTGGCACTCTTAAGATCTGTCCCCAGGAAAGAATGCACGTCATGGGGTAGGGGAGGGGGAGGTTGCAATGATCTGGGAAGTTAGTCCGAGGGTATCTGTCTCTCTCCCTCTCTCCCTGTCTGTCTCCCTCTTCAGGTATCCATCCATCTCTTTGCTGGACCTGCCATTTTCTCCATCTGTCCCTGTCACACCTGCCCTCGCTACTCAGAATTTCTCAATCTCCTTGTCCCTCTATCTCTTTCTCTGTGTCTCTCCCTCTCATTAGTTCACAGCTCCTGGGAGGCCCTGCATCCTGGTCTTGTCTGGGTGAACCTGTGTGATCAGGGCCGTCATCCCAATGATCCTGGCCAAGATCCCTGCAGGTGTCTCCCACTCATCTTGGAAGATCCAGTCATTCCTTCTGGCCAGGAGCATCTCCCACCTCAGCAATAACACACACCTGTAGGACTAACTAGGGAAGTAAAACATACGAAATGTGTTCCCCAGCGTATGCCGCGAGATGGCCAGGTCAGTCATGGTTCCTTTCATCACGGAGAACATGCTGAATCCTGCCAGTTCATGCCCCTGATGTAAGCTTCATGTGACCTGAAGTAAGAAAAAAGATACCAGAGCAATGGCCTCAAGTATGTTTGCCATCTTCCTTGGCTCCTTCCAAAACATTTTAATCCCCTGAGCGTTTGTTGAAGGCAAGTGGAAGGAAGTATCAACCAGACATCCAAAGATACCAGGGCTGATGGGCTAAGGCCGTGTTTGAAGCATGGGCTCAACACCAACCCTTATGAGACAGGATGTTTTGTAGCCAGGTCCAGTGTTCAGCGGCATCTTGTGACCACAGAACGTTCTGGAACACATGCTGAGGACCAATGTGCCTTGGCAATGAGCCCCTGGCCCAGGCTCCCAATGGATGCCCATGTGGGATCATCAGTGACAGACAGTGTAGGAGTACAAATAAGGCCAGCGAGCTGTTTCTCTAGACCCTAGCAACTGCCTTTGCTATTCTCAGTTTTCCATGTGCCCCGAAAAGAATGACCCACCTTCAAGAGCCCCTGGGCAGTCCAGTGGCCAGAACAGTAGAGTCCTTGGGAACTACAAGTGTGTGTATGGGGCCGTAGCAGAGAAAAGCCTGGGAAAGCACACAGTGAGGTTGACCAGAAGACTGAACATCTGTGTGTAAACATCTGTGAGCTACTTTTGGGACCCTGCATGGACAGGACCTTGAGGGAGAAGTGAACACCCAGAGGGGCAAAAGCAGGTATGTCTTTGTGAATGCCCCAAATGGCTGGGGGCACCTTCCCTACTCACAGATCACAGAGCTAACTAACATAACAATGTCAAGGAGACATCCTAATGGCGTCAGTTCTTGGGGTAAAATGGGGTGACGTCTCCCCAGCCTTGCTCTCCTGAGCCTTTGAGAAACAGGAGTGAACCTGGCCCAAACCAATAGCAAGGGGCTGGCCTTTATGGTTCCCCCCAATTGCCAAAGACTTTTTCTTCCAGGGAGAGACTTTGTGTGTGTGTCCACATCCAAACTTCTTTGCACATTGCCTTGGCCTCTCTCTCAATAAATATGCCATCTTACTAGTCTAAACATTCAACACAAGAGTGACTCTGTTCCCTTCGAGTTCAGGTGAATCTGGTCATCCAAAATATTTAACGCTGCCACAAAACTTTAAATTTGGGTCCTCAAGATGTGAGTCTGGTTTCTGGGTGTGGGCTGGGACAGTCGCGGGTAGATGGACCACGTTCATAAAAGTTTGTGGCTACGCCACGGCGTGTTCCTGCAGGAGACAGATGCTGGGGCATGCTTCCCAGACACCGAGTTCACCTCATTAGCGTTTAAATGGCCCTACAAACATGTGGCATCCTACAACACAGGGAAACAGAAATGACTGTCTAGGGCAGCTCTCCAGTGTTGCCTTAGAGATACCAACACCCACATGACCTCTCCCCATTCTGGAGGCCAGAGGTCTGAGATAAAAGGGTCCTTGTTAAGGCTTCAACAGACCTTCCACAGAAGGAGGGTCTCTTCTGTGCCTCCTTCACTCATCATGCTGTTGGCTTGTGGCCACACCCATGTGTCTGTCTTCACATGGCTACCTTCCCTCTGTCTCTCTTCCTCCCCTACAGCAATCCTATTACCTCAGGGACCTATCCTAACATTACTGTCACTGGATCACATCAACAAAGACCCAATTTCTAATTGAGGTCCCATTCATAGGCACCCAGACTTCAGCCTTCAACATACATTTTAGGAAGTCCCCTTCCGTGTGTCACACCATCTTTGAACGAGTGGTATCAACCCAGGAAAGTCAATGTCAGTCAAACCCAGAAAACGGCAAGGGTCTCAGGACCCTGAAACTCAGTCCTGAAATGTCAATGTACCAGTGTTTTTAGGGCATTGTTGACGATTCTAGAGATGTCCGCCAGTTACGTGGACCCAGATTCCAAAACCAGCTGCATATTTTCACAGGAAGAGAAAGTCATGTGTGTAAAATCCAAGATTTAATAAGTCTATCTGTATACTATTTGTTGTCCTGAGTGTATTTCTTTAATTTCTTTTTTTTTTTTAATGAGCTTTAGCCAGGTGTTTGATTTAGAAAATTGTATTAAAATAGGTGATAAGATTGTCATCTAAGATTTGCTTTGTTATTTTTTCTACATGTCATTAAAGTGATTGATAATTTAGGGTACTGGAGGAGAACACACAAGATTAAACCTGAAACCATCTATAAATTAGAGGGGTTTACATGAGCCATGCTATGCTGGACTGTCAGAAACACCTCAGCACAGGGCTGGGAATCCAGGCAGGAAGACAGGGATGGGCAGGTAGAGCCCCAGCAGTGGACCCGAAACCACCCTAACTGGCTATGACGTGTCCTGGAACAAGAGCCCCGGGGCATCCTCGCTTCTCCTAGATGATTTGATCAAATATTAATTTAAAAAGAAGGGACTCCTGCCTGTCACCTCGAAGCCTGATGTCAGGAGTGGAAGCTACAGTCTGAGTGGCAAGAAAAAAGGGGTGTGGGGATGAACACCCTAAGCGATGTGCATGCTGGTTCCCAGGAGCTAAGACCACCATCCTCTGCATCCACAGGGGTCTCACAGAGGCATATCTTCATCCACATGCATCCAGGAAAGGACCACCTCTGTCTTGCCTTGGAATCGCCCATTCTTGCATCCAGAAGGCCCCACGGCTCAGACCCTGATTCTATGGCTGAGAAGACGGGGCATAGAACAGCTGGGTCTACCCACCAGCAACCCAGCAACCTCCTGCCATGACCCAGCTTTTGGGTCGTGTGTGGCCCTCAGGTCCACCAAAGACGGTGGCAGCCCGTGGGAATGTGAGACGTGGAGAAGCATAACATCAAGAATCAGTGCAAATCCCATGCACCTTTCATAGGACATTCCTCACCTGTGCAGAAGGTGGGTGTGGCTTGTGGAGGCTCCGGTCCATCCCAAGGAGGAGAACCAACTGGGTTGACTCTGCTGTCTGGGGAATGGAGGCATCTGGCATGCAGCAGCAGTAGGGGAGGTGACCAGGAATGGAGGAGGACAGGACATCCAAGACCCTCAGCCTCCATCCCAGGTACCTGTGAACCAGGTAGGGCCCACCTGGGAGGTAGAGCTACCCACGGTCACACTCTTCCCCCTTCCCTGTTTGCATCTCATGATGCATATGGCAATCCCCAGAAACAACATTTGACAGCCCCAAAGGGAACCCCATGGTGGGTCATTTAACATAATCTAAATGTAATGATGAGCCTTGCCTTTATAAAGGCATTTCCAAAACAAACCAATGCAAAAATCTATTTCAGTTAATATTGTCTCCCCGTTATAATCAAGGAAAAACCCGGAAATGTGCAGGATGCACGTATCACAGATGCGGAAGCTGAGATTGAAGAGTGCGGGCTGCACACTTTTACAATAAGTTCAGCAGGTCACCAAGCCTCCAGCTCATGCCTCCGTTGGTCCTCAATTGGAGTCATCTGTAAAACAAATGGCAACTTCTGGTGGAGAAAGAAGTGTTCCACCATGACCTAAGGGAACATTTTGTTCAGAGAAAGCACACAAGACTAGACCAGCTGCCTGTCAGGGAAATCAGCTCTAAGGGCTCTTGCAGACGGTTTTCCTTTTTGTATTTCCAGGGCCACAGTGTATGCCTCCATCTTTCTTCCACAGGTAGAGCTTCCTTGATTTCAGACAATGAAACTGAGGATCTGTAGCAAGGAGATGGAACCCCGCTGGGTCAGAAAGGATAAGCCATGTAAGGTGGCATCAAGGGTCAAGATGGTGTGCAGCCGGTGTGCAAAGCAGCGGCCAGAGCTTGTCTGGCTACTGGATGAAGAGTTGTATTTGCAGCCCCCCGCTGACAACACCCACCAGTTTACCCATATTTCCTGCAATCTCTATACTATCAGTGGCCAGCTGAATAACAGTCCCCAAAGATATCCATGTCTTCATCCCCCCAGAACCCATGAATATGCAGCAGAAAGAAGGAATATGCACATCTTTGTAGAAGTGATTACATTAAGGATCTTGAGATGGGAAATTATCCTGGATTATCCAAGTGCCCCAAGGTCATCACAGAGGTCCTTCTGGGAGGAAGGCAACAGTAGGAGCTATGATGACAGAAGCAGAGATTGGAGTGATGTGGGGCCATGAGTCAAGGGAAGCAGAAACTGGATAAGGTAAGGAGTGGATTCTGCCCTGGAGATTCCAGAAGATACCTGGACCTCAGCCCAGGGACACGAATTTGGGAGTTAGTAAATCTATGCTGTTTCCAGCCACCAGCTTCCTGGCCACTTGTTGTTGCAGCCAGAGGGAACTCATACAGCTGCCGTGTGTGTAGCCTGGGGCAGGCAGCTGTCCCGCGGGGTGGCTACAATGTATACAGTGAACATCTGTGGATATTACAGCACCTGCACTTGCAACAGGACTGTCGCTCCCCTTCCACAAACGCAGCAGAGTCTTGCAGAACTGGGATGTCCCCTGCAACAGTAACCACTGCACTCGTCCGGCTGGGACGAAAACCCAACGACCTCCCTCAGATACGTCCACTCACCGACAGGTGACACCCCTCCCTCCCGGCCCCGAGCCCGCCCCTTCCCTTTGTGTGCCACCACCTTCACGGTTCAGAGCCCCCCGCGAAAACAGGGTCTCAGTTCATTAGAGGAGGGTCAGGTTCGGCAGCAGCTTGCAATAAAGAAATTAGCAAAACCAGAAGTTGCAATTCTGTAGAAACCCTCAAAAACGAAGAGGATTTAAAGTGACAAGATCCAATTAAATTTAATTACCCAAGCTGTATTTTCATTTTAACTGACACTTTTTATTAAGGAGCCGCATGCACTAAAGCCAGCAACCCAGACCAAATTGCATCCTGGTAATACAGTTATCTTATGCAAAATTCTGAGTATCTAATTTTCTAAAACGAAATTAGGCACAGGGGGTTTGTAAAAGGTTTTCTTTGTTTGGGGCTCTGGTTCAGTGCACTCCCGACGCCGTATTGTCTTTATCACAAGAAGCCGCGATACCCCCCAATAAAACTCACTCAGAGGGAGCGTGACAGCGTAATTTGTTTGTGCGTGCCTCCGATTCTGATACCCTGCCGACAACGGGAGCCGCCGCCTTCCCGGTTTTCCTTTTTGAAAGTCATCTCCCCCCCATCCCTCTTGCCATGACGAGGCTGGAGAATTTAATTGGTGCCTCAGCAAAACAATACACTTGAAAACAACGTCTCCTCTCGAAGATCCCTCCCCCTCCCCGCTCCGTGCTCCCCTTGTTGAGCGAAGACAAAGCGGTTAATTAAAATGGCCTTTTAAGTGTGCGTTGATGGTAGAGCTCATTGACGTGATTCTTGATTCTCGTGAGGTTGAAGCTGAGGCATTACCAGGATCAATGAGGAGAATGTCGTCAGCTGGGGCTGCGTCTCCAACACGGGAAGCTGGGAACTGGCGTCTTCCCGTGGCTTCTTTTCTGCATCCGTGTCTCACCTTCTGTCTCTTATGAGGACCCCTGTCATTGGATTTAGGGCCACCCTGATCCACGATGAGCTCGTCTCAGGTCCTTCCCATACTCACATCTGCAAAGACCCTTTTCCAAACAAACCCCCATTCCCAGGCCCCAGGCCTTAAGACAAGGACATATCTTCTTGGGGCAGGTGTCTACCATTCCACCACTGTGCTGGCCCAGGGCACCCCCATGCAACACCCCCTCTTTCAGCCTCTTGGGGTAAAATGCCAAATACACATGCACCGGGAAGAGGACGGCCACTCCATGTCTGAAAGTGTGGCTCAAACCCGAAGACGAAACCCAAAGTGTGTAAAGACAGCACTCAACTCATGTTGGGAATTCACATTGGGCTGCAGGATGGCTGTGTCCCACATGCCTTCTGCTCCCGGTCACTGTCCCTGGGTGCTCTGGGACGTGTTTTAAGGTGTCAAACGAAATGGCATAAAAGGTTTTATGCCATTTATGTTTCCAGCACCAGAATAGGAGCTTCTTGGCAGGAAACAGGCCAGCACTGGCTTACAGCAATGATATTCCTGAGTGTGTATGGAACTCACCCTCGTAAACCTAACCCTAACCCTTTGGTCCATCTTCTAATGGGGCTGGACACTTGAGATTACTTCAAAAGCAAACACAAAATAAAGAACAATGGCAACAGTGAACTGACTTCTCTTTCCCTCCTTCCCCACCATCCCATTTATCTTATCCATCACGTTTGGGTTTTGCATACTGGCTTCCATTTCACTCCCCAGAGCAATCCTTGCTGCAGGCACCCAGGACCGTGTCACCGCCCTGCTGAACCCTCTGCCTTCCCAACAAAGCCCAAGCTCCCAGCCTGGCTTCCGAGGCCACCCCAATGGACAGTGTTCTCCCAACTCCAGAAACGTGCTTAGGAAAGCAACCTAAAACAAAACACATCAGTCATGGAGGAACATTCACAAGTAATAAAGGAAGCAAAGTCAAGTTCAATAAAGGTGACATAAAGGTTGTGCTGGACGGCCAAGAGAGGACGTGCATGAGACCAGAAGGAACAGAACGTGAGAAACCCATGGGTGCCAGTGGGAAGGGACCGTGTTGCTAAGAAGCGTGCGGGTGGCCCTGGGCCCAATCATGGGTTAGAAGTACGGCAGATTCCTGCCAACATGCTGGTTCGCAAGTCACGTTGGAAATGCCAGATCAGAAGTCAAGACGTGGATGGAGCAGAAGCACGATTCCTTTTCTTCTACGGCCATAGGGACTGAGATGGGGACTCAGGAGGAACACGCACAGATGGATGGGATGTCCCCTCTCACCATGCTGGCGCACCGTCTACAGGATTATCATGGTGTCTCCCACAGGCAGGGAGAGACATATGCACGTGGTGAGCTCTGTGCATGGATTTCACTGGGCGGGAAGAGCAGGGAACAGACCACAGGAGGCGTGTGAGTCCGTGACCCAGGGCCCTAGGAATCTACCATGATGGGACCAAAGTTCCCCAGCTCCTACAGGAACTCACTACTCTGGCTGGTGGTTCAGGAACTTGGAGTTCATTCAGGCAGTAAGACGAAATGTTCCATCTTCTTGCTATCCTCTTACTATCCTACTTTCTTCTCATCTGGGTGGATTTTCCATGAGGTTATCTTGTCAGACCTCAGACAGGCTGCAAAGACTCCCCTGACCCTGTTCCCATTCTCTGGTATGCCCCGGCTACTGAACCCTAAACTCCTTGGGTGTGCATTGCAAAGGACATTGCCCAATACCGTGTTCCATGAAAGCAGTGAATGGGACCAGCATGAACACCAGGCCCAGTGCATCTGTATATCATGGGTTCATCGGCTCCCCAGGATGACTGGGGGAAAATGGCTATAAAAGGTCAGAGCATCTCCCCAGGCCCACTCGTTCTAGCTCACATGGTATCAACGTACACCCCATCCTGGGGGAAGATACTGTGGTCCCATTCCATGGATCTGGAAGCTGAGACTTTCCAGGAAAGTAGACATAGTCCACAGAGTGGCATGGCTTGAAACCCAGGTTCTCAGCCCCCACAGCAGGCTCACTGCAGCCTCATAGACCCCGAGAGCTAATTTCCAATCAGATCTTGGTGATTGCAGTTGTATATTTAATATCATCACAGACCAGATGGCACATCCTTCCTCCCAGCGACATCAGATGGATGACACCCTACCTCTCGGGAGGAAGAACTTGGTCGACCATGCTGATCGTTTGAGCTCCTATCATGTGATGTCTTGAAGAAAAATCGGTTTTTAAGTGCGTTCTTACCCTTCTGTTCTGTTCTTTTTCTGCTGGTGCTTTATCCTTCCTTGGGGACCTAAATGTTTCTAGGTTCCTGATCTTACATTCCAACCAAGGTATGGCATTGGCGTTCTCATTGGTAAGTTCTCGAACACAGATTCAAGGACATAACAGACCATATCTGGGCTTGGGAGCAAAGAGCAGCCCTTGTACGTGGGGACCACAAGGGTTAGTTAGCAAGCAACGCAAAACCGCAGACAAGACACACGGAGAGACATCAATGTGCATGGATTCCAGAACTACACGTCCAAAATTCAACGCAAGTCCTCATCCTGACCTAAGCAATTGATGCTTCCTCAACATGTCTCGGGTACTGACACTCCCTCAGTATCATGAGTACTCACGGTAGAACCCCCCTGGTACTCATGGTACCCCCTGATGCTCATGAGTACCCCCTTGGTACTCCCCTGGTACCCATGCCGAAGCCAAGACATCAGAGATGGGAGCCTCCGGGAGCCTCTATCTCACTCCAGAGAATCCATAAAAACCAACATCTCCTCCTGAGCCCTACACAGGGAGCCCTCCTGGTCTGACCGCAGGGACTGAGACATCAGAAACTCACGATGAGATTCTTAGCACCCAGGTGAGCAGCACCACACCAGTGAGGGGTTCAAACAGTGGGCCTGGCGGCTGTGGGCATTACCGGCTCAGAGCAAAGTCTGCTCCCAGGGTGTCCACAGCAATCTTTAAAAGAAAACTGTCTGCACAGGAAACATTCTTATGTGGGCAATTAAGTAAAACGCCAGGAGCCCGGGAGGCCGCTCACCCTGGGCTTGAAGGAAGAAATAACAAGGCACAAAAGAAAACACACTTCTGAGTTTTATGGCGTGGTAAGAATTCTGACTTTCGTTCCATCTCACCAACTGCCTGTGAATAGTTTCCCTCTGTGTTGGCAAAGGGAGCTCTGGGAAGATTGTCAGGGGCATGGCCGCACCTGACTTCACTGCCGGGGGTGAACAGCACCCTCCCTCGGATGCAACAGAACTTCCTCTTTCCTCCTTCCCGGTCCTCAGACTCCTACCCGTGGTCACATCTCCTTGCCCCCAGTCATGGGCACGACCGCCCAGTAGACAGATACCTTGGGGAAAATCATGGATTAAACATAGACATTGAAGGATATAGTCTTCTACTCATCTCGTACGTGGAACAAAGATGGAGCTTGTGTTTCCTCCAGAATGTCCATATGACCCAAAAAGTCCCACACCCACATGGACACCCCAAAGAATGGAAATCAGGGACCCACCCAGGTGCACGGCTGCATGACTCACAATAGCCCAAAGGTCTAAATGGCCCAAATGCCCATCACTGGGCGAGAAGATAAGCAAAATGTGATCCATCCATGCAAGGGAATATGACTCAGCCATGAAAAGGAGCCAAGCTCTGACACCTGCTGCCCCATAGATGAACCTTGAGGCCATGATGTTCACAAGAGAAGCAGGCACACGTCACACTGTGGGTGATCCCATTCATGAAAAATGTCCAGAACAGGCAAATCCACAGACCCAAGAAGTAGGTTGGCGATGGGCAGGTCTGGAGCGGGGGGGCATGGGTGCTAATCAGCATGGGTTCTCCTATTGGGGGGACGACAATGTCCTAGAACCGGGTAGAAGCGATGGTAGGACAACATGGCGCATGTGCTAAACGGCAGTAGATTTTATCCGTGAAAATATCTCATTTTAGGCAAATGTCACATCAATAATAAGAGTGTGCTGGGGGAAAATATGCATGTGAATAAACATTATTGCCCTCCAATTAAAAAAAAAACTCTATAAGGGGGGAGGTTGAGGTCCTTGAACAAATGTAGAGTCCTCGAGGAAGATATTAAGACCTAGGACTGCAGGAAGCAAACACACGCGCTGCCGTAATTAATGTGCACACACAGAGCTTACGAGACTCTCCTATCCAGGGGCCGCCCTCCGCTATAATCTCATTTCCCGCATCCAAGAGAATCTTTACGGATCATCGCAACAGTATTCTAATAACTATCCCATCTGCAGCCCCTACCCTGTAGTTATTGATTTTCTGACTCAATAAAACCCTCCAGTCTATGACCATGCCTCATTGTCCTAACTTCCCCCAGGATATTTTTAAAAGAGAAAGTCACATTTGCCCTTCAACATTAAAAGTGCTATTACCTATTTTAACTCCTGTCACGCCTGGGGAAAAAATAAAAAAACTTCTCTGCGAAGGCACTTTCTCTCCAGTTTCCTGTTGATCCCCCCCCTCCCCAACTCGTAAACTCCAAGTTGGTGTATTTCCGAAATTATCCTGCTTACCTCCCATGCATCTGCCCCCTCGCCCCCCGCCACACTTTGCAGAGCTCACCCTGAAAGGCAATGTGCACTCTTTGCACAGAAACTTCCCTTCTGTGAGTTTCTCTGTAAAATCGAAACGAAAAGCTTTTATAGGTATTAGATTTTCCCCCCACCCACTGTACCGCCCACCATTTGCAATCCTTCTTGTCTTTGCCATGATGTCTCCGTGTTTGGGCCCATGTCAGGTGCCTCTTCATCTCCAAGTCTAACTTCATCTGGAACTATTATCTTTATATCCACACATGGCACTCCCCATGCTTTGGCCTTGTGTCCCCGCTGCCTGCAAATGAAGGTTCCTGCATCATTCCGTGTCAGAATCGTGCATTTACCATGAGTCCCATCCATGGTTGTTGGCATGGAAGTTGGGGAGGTCAAAGGTGATATAATGGGGGAATTTATAGTACAGAGCTCAACGGCATTAAGGCCATTCATGTTGTTGGTCAACGAACCCTACTAGAAATTTCCATCTTCCATGTCCCCGTGAAACGCTAACTCCCTGTCCCCATCCCCAGCCCGTTGCCCATGATCTACTCTCTGTCTCTATTGATGGGACTCCTCCAGGGACCCCATATTTGTGGAATCACATACGATTTGTGCTTTTGAGCATCTGCTTTATGTCACTGAGCCTCACGTCCTCAAGGTCCACCCACATTGTAGCAGGTACAGATCGTCCTTCCTTTTTAAGGCTGCATCATATTCCACTGTGGGCATGGACCTCACACTGCTTATCTATTCATCCGTCCACGGACACTTGGATTGCTCCCACCTTTTGGCTATTATGAATAATGCTACTCAGAACACAGTGTGCAAATATCTCTTCGAGGCCTTGCTTCCAATTATTTTAGATATTTACCCAGAAGTGGGATTGCTGGCTCATAGTCTAATTGTTTGAGGAACTGCCATAGTCTTTTGACAGTTGTTTCTGTTCCCACCAACAGTGCATGTGGGTGCCAATTTCTGTACATCCTACCAGCATATTTTTAAGAGGAAGATGTGCAAAGACAGAGAAATGCAAGTTGAATATGAAGAGGTTTTGTGTTTTTAAGCTTTCCTCTGGGTCTTTGAAAGGCCGTCTCATGACTAACACTTGCTGATCCCTCATGTACCCTCAGGGGCTGAATCCACACTGTGTGTGAACGTAGGAGGCCACCAAGCATCATAATGATGGCGACAACCGGCACCTGTGGTGTGTTGCTTTATGGAAAGCCCTCCACAATTGCCTTCACTAGAGTTACGCCCTTGGCCTGCACACTACTCCTGAGAGGGGCGTGCCCCGAGGAGCCCGGCCTCGCAGGTCAGGGACCTGCCCCCAGGTCCATCCGGGCCACTGGGCGTCGCTCCACTCAGGACAGCAGCCACTTCTATCTTGACCTCCTTTGATGGACACAGACATCACTACATTCCGCACCAAAAATTCTCCTTTTCTTTACCATGTTTGTTGACTTTACGTATGTTGTGTTGAGTATTGCCCCCTGCCCCCTGGATCTACCTGAACCCTTTTCCTCTTAGTTGTGTGCCCAGAGAGTTTCTCCAGGTCACCACACAGATGGGTTCCCTTGTCTGCCAGTTTCCAGTAGGGTTTGGCCAATGGGAACATGGGGAAGGGGGAGCAGGGAGGACAGGTGTGCTGGGTGTTTATTCATCCGTCTCCCCTCTTGGGTCACCCCATCGTGGCTCCTGCCAGGATGCTCTCCACGGAGCCCTCTGCATTCTGGTAAGTTCTCCATCTCCTCACCCCATCCTGCCTGCAGTGGTAAACGCTCCCCACCCGTGGCCGCCCCAAGGCACTGCACCAGCCCTGGCTGCTTTCCAGAAAATTCTATAATGGGTCTTTTGTCTGGCAGGCACTATAGAGAACAGTGTGGCTGGGGCAGAGCAATTCGAGAAGGTTTAAAGCTTCCTATCATGTCCTGGCGCCATCTTGGAGGGACCTTGAGTGTTGAGCTAAGAAAGGGACAAGTGGAACCCACCCCCTTCTTCTTCCCTATCTTGGGCTGAAGGATCAAGACAGAATCTAAGGACCCTAAAGGCTCTTGACATGATCGGGGGTTGGTGTGAACCCCCAGGTTTAACCCTGAGACTGGGGTATCCAGCCAGTGCTCAATCAATGCTTGATCGTGAACCGTACCAGAGCCCAGGCTTTGTGTCCTTCCTTTACTTGCTCTCCTTCAGACTCTGCGAACTTCAGGTCTGCTCTGCGGCGGCCTGCCACCTGCCCCCAGAGACCTGGCGAGCCGCCATGGCGGACCACCCGGTCAAATCCGGGAACCTCCATGGGCTCACAGCCTTCCGGAAAGTTCCCACTGGGCACTCGGAGGTAAAAATCACCCTGGATTACATCTCAGCCCTGCTGAGAGGATTAGCAAGATTTTGTTTTTAGAGGCCTCTGACCTCCTTCAAGAGACGTTCTCAAAATAAAAACCTACAAATCAGGTCTGATGGAGAATGTCTGTTATTGATACTTACAGGCTTTCCCTCCCCGGTGGAAAATTAAAGCCCAAATAGGACTCGTTCTGAATACCCCCGTTCGAACACACGCATTGATCGAACGGGTCGATGACGCGTACAAGCGCAGCCCGAGGCATGCCCCCAAAACCACGGAAGTCACGCCAGGTGGGGTCAGATACGCCCCACGCTCGCTCATCCCTCCGTGGGGGACGGTGGTGGTGGGGCTAGCAACCTGGTGTTCCCTTTCCCTCTCCAGGGCCATCTCAAAATGCACAATATCATTTTATTGATGATTTCTGAATTTCCATTTTAATAAAATAAATGGAGGTACCTGGAGATAATAGTGCTGTTCAATATTTATGAAGTGCCTTTTTAGAATAAATTCAGAAATTCAGTATTAATCATTACAAACATTACACTCGGAGAGCACATAAATAACAAATGGAAACACCATTTATTTTTTGAAAACCCATAATGAAAAGCAGCTGAGTACCCAATTTCATTTTTGAGAAATTCATCCTCCCGGTTGGATTTATTGTGATTCTAAAGAGACATTCTCAGCTTACCCTGAGCCCAAAATATAGGTGTGATAATAACAGCTTTCCCCCACATTGATGTGAATAAGTACTTTTTTATTTAAAGCAAGAACAGCAGTTCGGGCTTTTTTTTTTTTTTTTTTTTCTCCAGCCGAGAAACAGAACATTTGTCTTGCCGAGCAGGGAGCCGCGCGCAGAGGTCTTGTTCCCAAACCCTGGCGACCGAGGAACCGCATCCGAATCGAAAGTGAAACAGTCATCACACTGTATGCTTGGGGGGTGGGCAGAGCTGGGGAGGAGGCATGTGGATTTCCTTGTTTTAACAAAGCACATTCGGGGTGACCCTTGGAGAGGCTTTTAGGCAGAAAGTGCCAGCCAAGCTGGGGAGAAGTCCCTGCCGGGTTTCTGCTCGATACCGGAACCGTCCACAGGCAGGGCGGGCTGCGTAAAAGGAAGGTCCTGAGAGGTGCCCGGTAATGCTGGGGTTTCCTGCTCAGGGCCTCAGCTCCAGGGATTCAAGACCTTCGTCCTCTTGCAGTCTCCTAGACCTGCCACAACCGAAGATCCCAAAGCTGAGGGCTTCCAACAACTAAAGTTGGTTCTCCCCCAACCAACTGAGATCCAGGCGGGGCAGGAGCCCCGAGATCCAGGCGGGGCAGGGCTGTGCTCCCTCTAGAAGCTCCAGGGGAGGGCCCTTCCTGCCTCTTCCACCTTCTGGGGCTCCAGGCGTCCCTGGACTTGTGGCCACGTCCCTCCCGTCTCTGCCTCTGTCTTCAGGTGGCTTCTCCCCTGTGTCTGTGTCTCCTCTTCTGTCTCTTGCAAGGACAACTGTCCTTGGATTTAGGGCCACCCCGATCCACGATGAGCTCATCTCACAAAGTTCATCACATCTGCAAAGACCTTATTTCCAAATAAGCTCCCATTTACACGTTCCATATGGACCTATATTTATTTTGGGGGAGAAAGGGGCCGCCAGAACTCAACCGAGTTCTCTCTCATTTTTTGCAAGCCCACTCCAGCGACGGAAATTGCAATTTAAAGCAGAAACACGAGTCAGTCTGCTACATACTGAAGAGGTCTTTCCTAAATTATTATGCTTTTAAAGACAAATTCTGTGTAATATTGGATATTCGCTGTAAGTGCTTGAAAACAGGCAGTAAATTCTTTAAAATAAAATTTAAATCCTGGCTTAATGAACTCAACACTTGAGATGTATATTAAGGTTTTACATCAACCGGCCGGTGCTCTCCTTTTTACATGCGCTAGTCTTACCACATGGAATGACATTTCCCTGGTCAGAAAACTAGCAGAGCTAGGTGTTTCTGGGGCCAAAGGGGCCTAGAAATGACCGTTGTTTGTGCTGAAAAGTGTCTTCCGAACAAGTAATATCCATCTGGAACATAAGAATGAAAACATATTTGAAAATAGGGTCTTTGCAGATGTAGGGAAGGAACTGGAGGTGAGCCCATGCAGGATCAGGGCGGCCTAAATCCAATGAGAAGGGTCCTTATAAGAGACAGAACAGGAGACACAGCTGCAGAGGAGAAGCCATGTGAGGCAGAGATGGGAGGGACGCGGCCACCAGCCCAGGGATGCCTGGAGCCCCAGACGCCAGAAGAGGCAGGAAGGACCCTCCCCTGGAGCCTCAGGAGAGAGAATGGCCCTGCCCCGTCTGAATCTCAGGCCCTGCCCCACCTGGATCTCATGGGAGAGAAAAGAATGAATTCTCGTTGTTGTAGGTCATTGGCTTTGGGGTCATTTTCTCCCCCACCTGGAGCCTGAGTCTCTCTGGTGTCCTCTTGCTGAGATTCTCAAGCTCTGCGTGGCTAAGGCACACCGTAGCAAGAGGGCCAGGGTAGGAGGCACTGGCCTGGCCCCAACTCCCCAGGATTATCATGTTAGGGACTTTCCCATCCTGTTAGCACCCCTCCTGGACCACATGAGCGGCAGCAGACCCTGCAAACGCAATAAGAGGCTCGTACGGACGCAATATGCACGCGGCTAATCGGATTTTGCAAATTACATGAGTAGGTGGGGGAACAGGCTTTCTGGTGATCAAGCAAATAAGCACCAGGTATAGGGTGAAATCGCACCCCACTCCTGCCCCGAGGAGACATGCCATCATCCTCGGGCATTTGGCACCTCCTGGGTCTGGGGGCACGGGTCCTCGGAGACACGCCCCCCCCACCCCGAGATGCAGGAAGAGCACGGCTGCGGGCTGGCGTTGGCCCCGTGTGTGTTTAGCGAGCCGCTGCCTGTTCCAGGCAATGTGCTCCGTGCCGTGTGCACGGCCGGGACCCAGCACTCCAGGGGCTTACCCTCCATCGGGATAAACCAAATGCTGATGGGAGCCCAAGAAAGACACTGCACAGGGTCGGTGCTGCAGGGCAGGGGTGGAGGGCTCTTGGGGGCTTCTCTTTGGGCTCAAGGGGTGAAGAAAGCATGGCCCTCCCAAAATGGCTGGAGCCAGTGTGGGGCAAGGAGGCGGGTGACTCGGCCAGACTGGGCTGCTGGGGACTGTAATCTGATGCCAGTGTTTGCCCTTTCATTATAACGGCATGGAAAGTCACACAGGACGCTCAGCCAGGAAGCGGCTAACTCTGGGCAGGTGACAGCTCAGAGCAGGACTCCTGGGCACAGTGGAGATGCCGCCGAAGGGACAGAGGCAGGGGGCGTGGAAACATGGGGACCTCTCTGGGGCCTGATAACTAGGGCCTCATCTGGGGAGGCCTATGGGGTGACGGCCGCCTTTGGCTTACGTGCATTCACTAAGGTACCAGGTGGGAGAAACACTCCCTTGCTTGGAAGAGCCACAGGTGGGGGCAGGCAAGCAGGGGAACCACAAGGTTTGGAGACAGCTGTCTGAACCTGACCATGGGGGTGACGGATGCAAGGACATCCCAGCACTTGGTGATGCATCCCGGGGGGAGGGGGGACAATGCAGGGAAGCACCGCTGGAGAAGGGAGTGGCAGCAGGGCAAGGACGGGGCTCGGCTCCAGTCAGGAGGCCAGAGGCTCTCCGACCGGGTCCTGAGTCTCAGGTGCCTCTGGAGAATGAGGACCTCAGATGGGGACCCCCCTGGCTTGAGCTGCACCCACAAAGTGGAGCTCAAGGCTGCCGTTAAGGGCAGAGGCGCCCTTGTGCGTCTAGAATTCATACAGAGGCTCATGCACGATGAACCAGCCGGGGGTCCGTGTGGCATGCCCCAGAACCCGGGGGCTGGCACCCACCCTCCAGGGAGGCCCTCCTTGTCCCTGCTCACGAGCATCAGTAAGACCACACATCCCCAGCCGCTTGGAAAGGGGAGAAGAGGGTGGAGTGCGACACCCAAAGCCCTCGGGGGAACCCCACCTCGCAGGGTCCTCCGTGAAGAACCAAGGCGAGTGTCCTGGGAGGCGCCGCTTCTCCATGGCCCAGCCTCCTGTGCGCAAAGCCGAGCGAAGCCAACGGCCCCACAGACAGAAAGCCCCTCGGGCCTCGGAGACTCTGCGCCCTTCCCAGCCCTGCAGACCCCAGGGGCGCAGCCCCGTCGCCGGGGTGGCGTTGGCCCTTGGTGCCCGGCCGCCGCCCCCCTCGGCCGCGGATTACCCTGTAAACAGCCCACCGGAGTCAATTCCATAATTTGATTGGGACTGTTGACTTTAGACATTTGGTACATTGACTGCAAAGAAGTAAATTTTCAAAACTTCATCTTGATGCCGTCAGACGAAATGAGAGGTAATATCCTTCATCGGCCGCAGATTGCTGCCGATGAACTGCCGGCAAAGGGGCCCAAATCGGATTTGCTGAATTCCGTCCTTCCGCGGGGCTGCTGTAGGAACTGATCCAGGATCAATAACCTTCCCTCCGCCCTGCCCTCGAATGCAGACCCGGGGTTCTGGGGGCCGGGGCGCGGTGGGGGAGGCAAGCAGACGCCAGGGAGACACCCACGCGCGCGCGCGCACCTTGCCCCCAGCCCCCCACGCCCGGGTCCCCTTCCAAACCTCCCCGCGTCAAATTAATTTCCGCGTCATCCCCAAATTCAATTAGACGGGGACCCCGTGTAACTCAAAAAGCGCCCGACGTCCCCATCTTGACAAATTGCCATGCTTAGCCTGCATATCCAGGCGGGGTGTGCAATCTTGTTAATCTTACCGCTAATTCTCAATTACCGTAAAATGAAGCCATAAATCACACAGACAGAGGATCGATGGAAACGTTGTTTTCCGGGTGATTGGCAGCCTCCCCAAAGGTTTTCTGTAAGTTGGTTTAAGGTTGGCGGTTCTCCGAGGGGGATGGGGAGGCACCGGGCAGGCCTCCGGTCTCGGGGAACGAGGCCCGGGCCTTGGGGACCCAGCAGAGGGACGGCGCCAATTTCAGACAATTCTTCTCCTTTTCATACCTGCTGTAGTAAATGAGAAACAAATTAAATTTCACTCCACTATCTGCACAGAAACCATTTAAATTTTTCATGGAAACTAAATTGTCCCCAGACAAATAGCCCCCGATTCTATGAAAATATACGGCAGCGCTGGGGACAGAAATAAATTTGTGTCACTCCGGATATGCCTTTCTGTGTAATGTCATTCACCGCCGCCGATAAATGAGGGGCGGGCGGAACACAATGGCCAGCTGGGCCTGGGGGGCGCGGCGTGTCCCCCCTCCACGCGCGCCGGGGCGACCTCATAGTCTCCGTGTTATTAATTTGCAGCCGGGTTTTACATTCATGAGGCCGAGATTGAAATGTAAATGAGACGCGCAAAAAAAAAAAAAAAAAAAAAGTCGCCTGTGCAGCCCAGGCTTAGGGTGTCAGAGATTGTCGTTGGGGGAGGGACGCGAGACCAGTTATCACTCGGGGAGATCAGCGCCCCGAGCATCAATCACGGTGCAGGAAACAATGAGTACCAGGACCTCGAGCGCGCCCCGCGCACCGCGCGCGCCTGCGGAGCGAACTGGAGACGGAAGGCAGTGCGAGGCTGCCTACCTGTTGTCCGGGGGCCGGAGGGGGCTGCGTGCACCTTTATGCGCGCCCGCCAAGCCGGCCGTGTTTCAATGACCCCTTTCCCGTGCGTGTGCGCGTTGGATCTTAATTGATCTCCTCCCAGAGCCCCCTTCCTTCGCCGGCTCCTGCCCACCGGGGGCCCTGTGCCGAGCAGCGCTGGTCACAGATGTGGGCATCAGGCTTCCCTGCCCTGAGGAACAGGGGGCCCCAAGTCCCCCGAGGCTGTGACAGGAGCGCTAATGACTTTCTGTGTTAATTCAGGAGCTCCAACCAGGGCCTAAAAGGAAACAAAAGGCGCAGAGGGGTCCGGCCTGAGGACAGAGAGCAGGCTAGGCTGCACGAGGGACTCTGATTCACCGAGCAGCCCGGCTGGCACGTCTCCTCCTGAGGTCGATTCCAGACAGCCGGGGCCACAAAGGGCAGCCTCCTGTCTCAGGGCTGGTGCCCCGGGCGTCCTGTGGGTTTGGGGATGTGGAGGCCGGGGGCTAGCAGAGCGGCTGGCCGTGTGCCAGGGGCGCATCCCTGTGGGACGGACGCAGGGGGTCAAGGTCTGACGCTGCCCCCTACCAACCCCTGTGATGTTGAGGGTGCGTCCCCGTGCCCACATGCGCATCCCCTGTGATGTTGAGGGTGCGTCCCCGTGCCCACATGCACATCCGGTTTCCCCTTCCTCCTCGATCCGGCTGCCTTAAGTGCTCCCATGCTCGCCCCTAAGCTCAGAGTGATGGTGAAGACGTCTCCCACTCACTGAGTAGAAGCCCAGGGAGCCCACATGGGTGTGGACAAGGAATCCGGACCCTCCTTCACCACGCAAGTTCTCATAACCACCCAGCAGGAGACGTGTCCTTCTCGCCCGCAGCTGAGGAAACTGAGTCACGGGGCTGTTGGGTGACACGATGGGGTTGCTCAGGTCCATGCGTGGGCACGCGGGATCAACTCGCCGCCCTTCGGCTTTCTATTCCCGAAGCGGGGGCTCCCAGGGTGGATGCGGAGCCGTCAGGTGCGGCGCAGGGGCGCGAACTCACCGCCTAGCGCGCACGCGGGTGCGCAGACCTGAGCAGGACGCAAACTGGAGCTGGGTCTCCGTGCCTCGGCCTGCTTCGCTTCAGCCCGGCTGGCTCCTTGGGACGGGTTGACCCCTTAGGAGCGCGCCAAGCACGGTACTTCCCAGAGCCGCGCGCCCTGGCCAGTGTCTAAGTGGGAACCGAGTGACGGCCTAGAAAGCGTTCGGAGCGCAGGGATCTGTCTCCAGCTCTGGAGGCTGAGTTGGAGGAAGGTCAGCTCTTGAAACACACAAGTGGACGGTCCGGCCCCGGAACCCAGGTTCGTGACTGCTTGCAGAATGGGCTCCGCGCTGCAGGCTGTGTCCCTCACCTTGCTGCGTGCCTGCCTCCCCAAGGCTGTTTTTGCTGGAACGTCCTAGAGGTAGAACCATACACTATGCAGCCCGCTTCTTTCCCTCGGGAATGAATATGCGTTCACGTTTCCTCCATGTCTTTTCATGGCTCGATTGCTCCCTTTCACGGACTCCAGGTGCCTCACCCATTGTCCTCCTGAAGAACGGCAGGGGTCGCTTGCAGGTCTGGGAATGAGGAATAACGCTCCTCCAAACATCCCCTGTGCAGGGTGTGCGTGTGTGCGCGCACGCGCGCACGGTCCTCCGTTTCCAACTCTGGGTAAATAGCGTCGGATGTCACTGCTCTATCCTATCACACGGATTTTTAAGATCCGGGTAACAAGGGGACTTCCTTTGGGGAGATCTGGGGTCAGGCACGTGACACAGTCTGCTCGAGCTCAGAATGGAATGCGAGTCCCAAAGTAGCAGAATCAGGATGAGGCCGGGTCCACCCCATAAGAATTCAGAACCTCCCCTCGTTAATATGGGGACAAAATACAGACACAACCGGGAGATGGAGGAGGGGAACCTCGGGGTGATGGGAATTTCTGGGTTTTTCTGCTGCTGCAGAGCGTGCATATTCCAGCTAACGTCCACAGGGCTCGTCCTTGGGGCCAATTTATCCAGCCACATTGGTTTCCAAGGTCCTGAGTGATTCTCTCTCTCTGTCTCTGGTCCACCATTCGCCCACTTCACCCCGAGCTGGACAGGAGAAAATTCTAAACGCAGGAAACTCATTCTTACCTTCCTTCCACCCCCTGCCCCAGGTTGATAACAACACGCTCCTTAGCATTTCTGAAGGGAGTAGCTTTTGGGGGAGCACGTCAGCGATCACTAGCCTTTCTGGCTTTGATGAGCATAAGCGCCTAGTGTTGGTCATGCACGCTCTAAACCCTAAACTGAAAATACACCGGAGGCCTTGGACCTTTTACTGGTTCGTGGCTTCCCCAAGAAAGGAAGACGGGCTGCGATGGGAAACGGTGATTGCACGCCGCTGTTCACAGCACCCTGCTGTGAAGCCCCCCACATCGGCACGGATGGACAAAGAAAATAGGGTTCAGCCCTGTGAGGGAGTTTTCCTCGGCCGTGAGGAGGAAGGACGCTCTCGCACCCGATGCACGGGCGTGCACCTTGAGGACGTTAACACAAGCGAAATAAGACAGACACAAATACTCCAATTCTGCGTACGATGTCCCTTATAGGAACAAATTTCCCTGGGAACAAATTCATGGGGACAGAGAGCAGGACGGTGGGCACCAGAGGCTGGGGAGCGGGGATGACGCGATAGGGTTTAATGGGGACCGAATACACGTCTGCGAATTGGTGGCAATGATGGTCACACGGCACTAATGATCGCAGACGATGCTACAGAATTATACACGTGAAAATGATCAAAGCGGATATATATATATATCTAAAATTATTTTTAAAATCCGATTAAAACACAAAAAGCTTGCAATCTACATTCATCAGCGCTCATATCCAAGTCCAACAGTTACCGCGATTTCCCAGAAGCAGAGGGGAGCGAGGCTCATCGCAGGGAACGCGGGTGGCATAGTCATCACGAATGGGCAGCCTCGTGGCCTCACCCCGGGGCCCCCCGTCCTTGCCCCCACCTCGAGATGCCACATGGAAGCCCCTCTTCATCAAGCCCAAACCTTCGGGGTAACTGCCCCCTGCTTTGCCGGGGCGAGGCGGCCGGCCGCCAGCCTTCGCATGGCACGGGTTTCCGCCGGGACACAGGACCAACCGAAGCACAGCCTCCTCCCCCTCCACCCCCATTGTCTTCCCGCCCCGTGTCTCCAAATATCTTTTTAATTGCTTATCAAATGGATAGTTATTGTATCATAAAACCTTCAAAGCCATCCCCCGGTCCCATTCAGTTGTGCGGATGAACTTTTCTCCAATGATATATCACAATGGATTATGCTAATCGGCTCGTTAAGAGCTGCGCTGGTGTTCGCCCCTAAGAGCCCTCGCAGCCCAGCAGCCCCTCGGTCGGACCGGGGAGTGTTTTATATGGCAGACAACTGGCGGCCTTCGCGACAAGGCCAGTAAATAATGGCAGGCTCTCCATAGACCTAAGAAATACTCTCTTAAATTATTTATGCATTAATCAAAACGGCAGTTGTGCACCAATTTCATGACTCCGTCGCTAATTGTTTTATGGATTTGTGGTGAATCACCGGTCTTGTGTTCTAGCTCGCCCCATATCGGCTCCGCGGAAACCCTGTGTGGTCGGCAGGACGGGGAGACTGACTGCACACCCTCGGTGCCCGCTACAAGCCGGGGGGCTTTGCACTGAAACACATCTCCCTGCTGTGGCCAGGGTCTCCTCTGAGCAGGATCCTACACTCTCTGCTGCACGTTCATGCAACCCCATTGTCCCAAAGTGCTCCAAGGGTCCTGGATGTGCTTTTTCTCCCTCCTCCACCATCCACCCTTCTAAAGCAGAGTGCTAGGAGCATTTCATACGGAGGGACTGGGGTGGCTCAGAGGTCATAGACGATGGCGGTGCTGGATGCCTCCCAGGGACCTCCCTCTGCAGCCTCGTTGGCTCCCAGTGAAAAGTACGCATCTCAACGGGAAGCAGCAGCCCCAAGCAGCCCAATGCACCCTTCCTTCCCCATATTGTTCCCTTTTGGGATGGGGAGGGGGTGTTTCAAAGGTCTCCCTGTTTATCCCTTTAGTGGGGAGGAATTCCCATCCTCCAGGTCTGGCGGTGGCCGAGGGCATCCTGGTCACCACTGGATAGCTGAGGGCAGAGCACAGGAAGGTGAAGGGGCCACACAGGAGCCCTAGGCACGCTCCCCATCGAAGTCATCCCGGCTACAGAGTAGGTCAGAGGACGTCACCGTGGCCCTGGAGGGGCCCCCAAAGGTGAGCAGCACCTGTTCTCCTTCTCCCTTCATTATTACTCATCGGTTGATCGATCAATTGATTGAATATAGGTCCAACAATATGGCCACGGATGCAGAGATGGGAAAACACAGCATAGGTGAGAAAGCACAGGCATGTTAGGGGAACAGGTGAGACAGAGGGGTTTCCAAGGCAAAGAAACCATTCTGTGTGCAGGTATCCTGCACGATCCCATAATAGGAGGTACGTGACACCGTGGCCTTGTCAAAATCCTTCCGCCGTATGACACCAAGACGAACCCTAACAGAAAGGGTGGACTCCCGTTAATACTGATGCATCCACATTGCTGTGTCAACTGTAGAAATCTACCGCATGCACGTAGGATGTTCATGATGCAGGAAACTGGCAAGGGGTGGGGAGGGGGTGCTCTCCACTCTGTTCCTTTTTTCTGCAAAACGAAGTGTGCTCCAGATAATAAAATCTGATCATTACAAAAAAAAAAAAAAATGAAGTAACCCCCTTTTGGAGTGCTTACCGCCAGGTGGGACGCCCGATGAAGACACGGTTGTCATATGGCATGATGCGTATTGGATGGAAACCAACACAGTTCAAGAGAAACATGGGAGAATGTCCCACCTGCCCCAAGTGGTGGGAAGATCCCCCCCAGGAGCCACCCTGGAAAGGCAGAGCGTCTACCGTAAGACACATGAGCCAACACGACTCAGAAGAAGGGCAATGACCAGCCAACATCCAGAAGCGGACTCACCTGTGGGCGCCATGTTGGATCTGTCTGCTTACGAGGGTAATGGGCAGGGGCTCCACTCCCCACAGCCTTGCTCAGCCCCCAGCTCGGGGGAATAACTCTCCACACCAGGATCTGTGAGGCACTTACCACTGAGAAGCCCCACACAGGACCCCTGGCCGGTACCTGTAATTTATACACTGCCGTGGTAGGCTTGAGTAGCATAAGACCAAATTGGAAAAGCAGGTCAGATGAGAAGAGAAATTCTCCAAAGATCACAGCTTCGTCTTCATCATTATAATAATATTGCACTTCTCACCTTCAAAGCGCTGTGCAGACGCTGACTAATCAATTAAACATGCTCTTATCTTTTCTGATTGGAGTCCCGCTATGCGGGTCAAAAAGGCAGGGCCACTTTCTGGGGGAATGAGGAGTCTTAAAAGGAAACGCAGACATGGAAATATTCTGAATTTCACTGGATGTGAGGGAAGTCAGCAGGTCAACCTCTGTGTCGTCCAAAGATATTCCCTAGTGTGGTTTTTGGGGCTTTTGGCTGTTTTATGATCTTGTTTTGTCTCGTCTTTTCGGGTGAACCAAGACGAGTTTTGGAAGAACATATCCCAGCTCTGGGGCTGACCACCCAATGGCGACTGGGTTACTTCTTATTTTCTTTGTCTTTCTTTCTTGTTTTCCATTTCATCTTCTTTCACGGTTTTCCCGAGCCACAAAATACTACTCTGACTTTTTCTCAAGTCTTGGAGGTCTTGCAAAACACCAGGCTGCCTGCTCATGTTGGCCAGTGAGAGATGCTATTCTCACGAGTGTGTTATACTTCCAGGGTTCAGCTGTAGAAACAAAAATCTGTGGGGTCGTTACGGACCTCAAACGCTCCTTCAGTCTAAAATAAGGCTTTTCCTTGCTGGGTCACCATGTTCTGTTTGATGTTTGAGGTAAGTGTCTAAATATCTTCGTACTGTAAATATTCTCTGTTATTTTTAAGTACTACAGGTGCCCCTTCTTCTGACGGGACTAGCTGATGTGTACACGCCTGTGCTGTTTTTCACATAAATTGCAAGAATGTTTGGTATGTTTGAATACCACCTCTGAATATAGACGGCAGCCTCGGTTCCCATCCCGTCCATCATGGGTTTTTTTGTAAGAGAGCACTTTTATAGCTCGTGTCTGAACACATGAGTGGGGAGAAGTCATGGATCTGCCAAAGGTGGAGAAGGCATGGTCTTTCTCAGGGAATCCTCTGGCAATTCTACCTAATGGTCCTTTTTCCTCCTGACGCAGGTGGACACAACCATCCATGTGAGGGCTGATCCAACCAGAGGTAACCCTCAGGAGGATTGCTGTGGGTGCTCACCGTGGGAAGCTTGTGGAGTGTCTGCACGGCTGAGTGCACTCTCAGGGAATAGGTCCTGATAAGGTCTGCAACATCCCTTGCACTACCCTATAAGATAAGAGTCCTCACCATCTCTAATTTATCCTACTGCATCGATTTGTAGGAATTTAACTTTCATGCGCCTTTGACGGGAGAAATGCCATAGAAATAATAATTCACCTCACCGGTGACTTTTTTCATTCAAATGTCACATGTGAACATGAATGTAAAGTATCCAAAAGTTAGGAGTTTGTTTGGTGTCTTATCTGGAACACCTAGAGTGGAGGTGATCCTGCATTGTGCATGTTCAAGATTTACCTCCAGATGAGTTGAGGGAATCAAGTATGTGAGTACCAGAAGGACGCAAAGAGCCCCTCAGTGTGAGAAAAATTTCATTGTTGAAAAACATTTAGAACGAGCTCCTGGGCAGGTCAGTCAGTTAAGCATCTGTCTACGGCTCGGGTCATGATCTCGGGGTCCTGGGATAGGGCCCCGTGTCAGGGTCTCTGCTCAGCTGGGAGTCTGCTTCTCCTTCTTACTCTCCCTTGACGCTTTCCCCCTCTCTCTCTCTTACTCTCTCTCTCTCTGTCTCTCTCTCAAATAAATAGATAAAATCTAAAATGAGAGAGAGAGAGAGAGGGAAAGAGAAAGAAAAACATCTAAAACCTCTAGAAGAACACAAAATACCCTGATGTATTTATCCTTTCTACCATGGATGTTGGTTCCAGGTTTGGGCTGTTACAAATATCCTGCTGTGAACATGCTCTTCCACGTTTCAGGTACCTCTGTGCATGCCTTTCTGCTGAGTGCATACCTAGAATTGCCGAAGTCATGCCCACGCACAGGCCCAACTTCGGTGGATACAAACCCGCGGTTTTCCAAAATAGTCATACCAGCCTACACTCCTCCCAGCAGCACCGGAGAGTTCTAGTTCCTCCATAGCCTTGCCAACACACGGCACTGTCATTTTCATGTTAGCCACTCTGGTGGAGTGTGGGTGCTTTGTCTTGGGGTTTTAGCCTGTTTTTCCTTCTTTACTCCTGATGCCCGCGTGTGAAAGAGAGATCATCCAATGATTTCCCAGGGACAGAGAAAATCTGTGACAACATCAAGATGCACGTCTTACTGTTCCTAACTCAGGGACAATTTCATGGCTCCCACCGTATCATCACTTAACCATCGCACCCACCAATCCTTGCTACGTCCATGTTTTCTCCTCTCTGTATTACACGCCCTGCATTTATTCATTGTCATGCCAAGTAGAGCTTTATGCAGAGCCCACCGTAGACCATCAGAATAAAACCATGAACCAGAGAAACAAGGGCTGCTAGAGGAACAGAGTTTAAATTATGGTTGGTCTCTTCCAGTCTATACTCTTTGTCTCGCTTTTCACAAATACTTTTTGGCCCCATCTTTAATGACAAGAGAAAAATCGCTGCTGAGCTGCCAGTGAGCAGAACTGGAAACATCCCTGGTGATAGCACTTCATAGGTTTGGCTCTTTCGACAGACTAGGCCACGAGGGGAAAGACATCTGGGCAGGAAGGGCAGCCCTTTTTTACATTAGGAAGACTGGCACGCACTGGGGTGGGCCTATAATGGTGCCCCCACCCAAATATGTTCAATTCCTAACCCCAAGCACCTGTGGATATTATATACATTTGGAAAGTGTATCTTTGTAGATCAAGATAAGGTCATCCTTACGCCCCCGAGAGTGGGTTCCATATCCAATGACCGGCATCCTTACCAAAGGAAGAGGGGCCTCGCAGAAACACAAATGGGGAGAACACCATGTGGAGACACAGGTAGAGAATGGGGCAGTGCGTCTATAAGCCAGGGGACACCCAGGACTGGCGCAGCCCTCAGCAGCTGGAAGAGGCAGGAAGGACCCTCCCCTGGAGCCTCTGGAGGGAGCACAGCCCTGCCCCGCCTGGATCTCAGCATCCCTGCCCCGCCTGGATGTCAGCATCCCTGCCCCGCCTGGATCTCAGACTTGTGGCCTCCAGAGTTGTAGAGAAGATGAATTTCTGTTGTCTTAAACCATTTGATGTGGGACACTTTGTTACAGCTGCCCCAAGACCCTCACGTCAAGAGGTGCCCCCAAATATTCGCAAGCATGCCTTGGGTTTGGGCATGGCAATATCATCACACGTAGGCTCCAGGACCCAACCGGGTCCAGCTCTCAGCTGGGCCACCTCCTCGCGAACAGACTGTTGGGAAAAGCACAGACGAGGTCTGCAAGACTGTCAGAAACTCCTCAAGGCCCATCAGGCGGCAACAAAGAGCGAAGTGCGCCGTCTCCGCTCATTACAGCTGGGAGACGGGGCCTGTGATATCTCCAGGAGCGCCCTCCAAAGCATGCCTCTCATCTCTCCCGCATTATGAATAAAAACATGAAATTAGTTTTATGTCAGAAGAACAACCCCTAAGACACTTGTAACTTATAATTATGATTTCTAAGCTGTGTGACTTGTCAGTATCAGGAAATTCACAGCCCGAGACTCGGCGCGGTTTATGGGCTCAGACACTCTGCACCGGCTGTAGAAAATTAACCATGAGTCTCTCATCTACGTGCTGATTTATTAACTACAGTGAGAAGCAGAAACTAGGAAAATGGACTCTTGGCCAAGGGAGCCCGTTGGCTGGGACGGCCCCACAGACACATCCAGGGATGTCCCCAGACATTGGGACAGTGGTCAGGGAAGTGGCCTCCCCAAGGGCCACCTGGCCCTTCAGCCAGGCACACGTTCCCCCTTCTCTGGGTGAAAATCATTCCAGATACAGAAAAGGGATGGAATCATGCCATTGGAGAGCCCATGCCAGCCCTACATGAGATCTCGGGGGTGAGACCCGCACTTGAGACCAGCAAGTCTGCCCGTCTGAGAAAGCAGAAGTGCATCTCCGTGTGTTCTGAGTGCGGGCGGCCCAGGTGGGCTGGTTTTGCAACAGTCCCTCCTGTCGCGTCGCTGCAATGCCTTCTCTGGATATGAGATGCACTGGCTTCGAGGTTCCTTTCTGCGTCCACCTTGTAGGGTTAGTGCAAGGCACACAACCTTGTGTGTGTGGGTGCTCAGCACGCAACAGGGTGCCAGGGACCACCAGCCGAAGTCATGGGGCGTTCAATGGTGTCGCTCATCTACGACATCACCCTCCACACCTGTGTCCCAGGTGCACCTGAGTCTGCTGCTCACTGTTGGCTGATCTCCGCACCCCCCCCCATGGGTCTTCACGTGGCCTCCTCTGTAAGACTGATAGCACGGGACACCAAAATTAAACAAAAGCTGAGAACTCAGGTATCCCAGCAATGGCTGCCCTTCACAGGGGCCCCTGCCTACCACAGGCGGTGAAAACTGTGATAGGCACGTGTCTTTGCATGAAGGGTCAACTGAATACAGAAGTCCCACACAGAACCCGTCACCTTCCCTCATCTTCGGTGAATCCTGAATGCATCGTCCAGAGAACTGATCGACGTTTCCTGGAACGCCATTGCCGAAAGCTCCAGTCTGCAGAGAAAACCGCGTGCTCACTCATTCACTGAAGTCTTCGTTGAAGACCCAAGATGTGCCACATCACACAAGCCCAGAGAAGTCTGGAAACACCAGCCTGACCTCTTAGGAGCTCTCCAGGCAGGCGGGAAAACACAGTATGGCACAGCCTACCGTTCGGGGCTCAAAGGAAGTTTAGCTCCCATGTATGGGTAGCTGCCCGTTTGCTTGGCTGTCAGAAACATTATTATGTCATGGGGTTGTGAGGCATGAATCAGCCCCACTGGAGTCCCCTTGCTCGGAACGGGTGGGACCAGAACTGGAGCCCTCCACCCTGTCCCCCACCCTCCAGGGATGTCCAAGTCTGGTTTACGAAGCCAGAGGGAGAGGCTAGGCTCCGAACAGGCAGCACCAGCGCTGGCGTTCAGGTGCAGGGAGTGGATTCCATTTCCCCTCACGGGCTGCATACGTGTTTTGTGAATAAAACAAAGACCCCGAGGGGGTTCATGAGACACAGAGGGGGCAGGTAGGACATCAAGATAGACTCCCAGGCTCTGCTCGGGCCGCCGTGCAGAGTGCCAGCCCATCCCGGGCCACAAATTCCGATTGTAAATGTCTTCTTCCAGCTTAGGCTGGGGTAACTTGGTGTCTGTCCACTGCAGTCAAAGGAGAAAGTTCGGGAGCAAGATCGTGGTGCTGGTTGCACAACACTGTGCATGAGCTTTATGTACGTGAACTGTGCATTTTAAAGTAGTTAAAATGGTAAATTGTATGTCATGTGTATTGTTTCATAATCAAAGAGAAATGTAGGATGGATGGATGATGGATGATGGATAGATAGATAGATACGATGGATGGATGGATAGATGGATGGATGATGGATGATGGATGGATGGGTAGATAGATATAATGGATGGATGGATGGAGAGATAGATGATAGATGATAGATATGGATGGATGGATGAATGGCTATTGGATGAATGGATAGATAGATATTATGGATGGACGGATAGATATGATGGATGGATGGATGGAGAGATAGATGACAAATAGATGGATACATGGATGGATGGATGGATGGATGGACAATAGATGATAGATAGATAGATATGGATGGATGGATGGATGGATGGATGGATAGGTTGGTAAGTAGATAGATCGACAGATATCATGGATGGATGGATGGATATGATGGATGGAGAAACAGATGGCAGATAGATGACAGATAGACAAGTATTCATAGATGGAAAACCTCTACCACCACTGTATCAATTTACCCCAAGTTGTATGTGGAAGGCACATTATATGTTCAAGTCCCTGAAGGGGTGGGGGGGAAGCCTGATTAAGATTGCCATATTGACTGAATAAAAATGCAGGACGACCAAGTCCAAATTAGATTTCAGAAAAACAAATCATGGTTATTTTTTTAGTATAAGTATGTCCCTTGCACTATCTGGGATGTCCTTTTCACCAGAAAACAAAACCTCATTGTTTATCTGAAATCGAGAGCTCACGAGGTATCCCGCAGTGTATGTTGGCAAGCCTGACACAGGCCTCCAGCGCGTCGCTGACTCCTCTCATCCCGCGGACATCGGGAGGTTCCGGAGAAAACCACGAGCAGACCCAGGACATCAGCCCCGAAGAACACGTGTGCGTCGTGAAAACCGGTACCTGTGTTTGCCTACCGATCACTCAGTGTCACGTGGGTGAACCGAGAGTTCTGTCACACAGCCCAGGACGTCATGGCCGCAATTAAAATGCATCTGCAGGGTGCTTCGGATGTCTGCACAGTTCACTCTTCCGTTGCAAAGAGAGCTCCCAAAGAAAGACATCAGCCTCATGCCTCACCACAGCGGGGTCTGCCCCGCTAGCCCCGCGCCGCGTATGTGGGTTCAGAGAGAGGCACGCATCGCCAGAAACCGCTCGGACAACTGTGGGACGGGGGCCGTGATTGATGGCGGGGTCCTCTGGGGAACGCGGGCTTGTTCAATCACACGAACTCATTAGCAGGGGCAGTCCGCACGCGGCCCCTGCTGCTGGTGGGATCAAATCTCTCGGGGCAGGGCTGCTGAGATCCAGGCTGGGCAGGGATGCTGAGATCCAGTGGGGGCAGGGCTGCTGAGATCCAGGCTGGGCAGGGATGCTGAGATCCAGTGGGGGCAGGGCTGCTGAGATCCAGGCTGGGCAGGGATGCTGAGATCCAGGGGGGGCAGGGATGCTGAGATCCAGGTGGCGCAGGGCTGCTGAGATCCAGGTGGGGCAGGGCTGCTGAGATCCAGGTGGGGCAGGGCTGCTGAGATCCAGGCGGGGCAGGGCTGCTGAGATCCAGGGGGGGCAGGGCTGCTGAGATCCACTGGGGGCAGGGATGCTGAGATCCAGGTGGGGCAGGGATGCTGAGACCCAGGCGGGGAAGGGATGCTGAGATCCAGGTGGGGCAGGGATGTGCTCCCTCATGAGGCTCCAGGGGAGGGTCCTTCCTGCCTCTTCCAGCTTCTGGGGCTCCCGGCATCCCTGGGCTGGTGGCCGCGTCCTTCCCATCTCTGCCTCTGTCCTCACGTGGCTTCTCCTCTGTGTCTGTGTCTCCTCTTCTGTCTCTTACAAGGACACCTGTCCTTGGATTTAGGGCCACCCTGATGCAGGATGAGCTCATCTCAGACCCTTCCCTTCATCCCATTTGCAAAGACAGTGTTTCCAAAGAAGCTCAGACCACAGGTATGAGGGTTGGGCGTGGACACATACTTTGGGAGGGGAACATCATTTAGGCCACCAAAGTATCTATCCTTTTAATCTGTAAGCACAAAAGGTAGCTTGCCTATTGTATTCCCTCCTTGGTAGTATGCCTTTTACCTGAGCCTCCATCTTAACGCCCTTCCACACCCCACAACCTAAAAGCCCCGCCACAGGGTCCACCCCAACGCGGATGAAAGCATTCAGTTTAGGACAAGATGGCCCGACAGTATTTTTGCTGATGCCTTCACAGGGGTGCTTAAGACAGAGCTGGGGACAGAGAATGGGCAGTGGGACTCTGAGCGTGACGAAGATGCAGGCACACAGGGCGCGCGCACGCACACAGGGCGCGCACACGTACGTGTGTTTGCACGTGCGCGGAGCAAAGGAAGGACGCGCTGGTGGCCCAAATACAACGGCCATCCGTCTATCGCTTGGCCAGTCAACCACGGGCCTCGTTCCCTTCTGCCAACAAGACAAGGTCAAACATGGTGTCCTCCTTGGCTCTAAGTATGATTTCCAGTGGGCTGGCTCGCTGGCGGCCCCGCTAATGAACGCCCACCCGACATTTGTTTTCTCAGCGGTACGCATCCCAGCGCGCCGGCCGGAGTCCGCTGCCTAATCCAATCTCCCAGCCGATCAGAGCGGGGACGGCGACTGTGACACATCTCCCCGTCACTTCTCATGAGGACGCGAGCTGCTGGGTGTAAGAAGGCGCCCTCGGGCCGGGCCACCCGGGGCCCCTCCCTCTGTCTCCTCTCCACGCTGGCCCCTCCCACTGCGTCCCGCACCCGCACCCCCGCCGGCCGGTCCCTGATGTCCAGATAACCCTTCACGCCCGTGCGTCCTTCCGTCTCTGCCTCTCTCCCCAGAAACAGATGTCTCCTTGTTTTCGCTCCTTTGCTTCCTTCCCATTCAGTCACGGCTCCACAGTGAGACCTCAGAGGCCCCTTCCCGGTGTCCACATTAGCCAAAGAAAATCCACATCGCGAAAAGCAATTCCCTCCGAAGGCAGGGATTCCCTGCGCTCCCTCCGAGGATCCCCCTACCCCCACCGTCGGGCGCACATGGCCACCCGTCGTCCTGCGCACGGTCAGGCGGGTCATTGGTGGTGGCTGCGTCTTGACGCACGGGCCCCACGGCGCCCGCTCAGCCCACCCTCGTCTGCCTGCGGGGGACGCAATACGGGAGCTCAGCCCCTCGCGGGGGCTTCTCCCCCGCGGATTACCAAACGGCGTCTCATCTATTAGGGTGTCACGTGCAGTTTTTAATAGACGGGAATTGAATTAAGAGACGGTCCGGGAACGCTGAGCCCGTGCGGGAGTCTCCTGGATCGGAACCAGGATGCAATGCCTACAAATGAGGGGGCTCCAGATAGACCCCAAGAAGCCCGGCCCATGGGGCGTGGTGTTGATTTAATTTCGGCTGTGTGCATGCATAATGAAAAAGAGGAAGACAGGCAGAGTCTCTCCCCTGAGCCCAGCTGGAGCTCACATGACCGTGCCTCAGTGCCGGAGGGCGGTTTCCTTCATCTGCCCGGCACCCTCTGGGCTCACCGTGGGACCCCGAGACCATGCCATCACCAGCTGTCTCCCTCTCTCCCGCACTATCTGCAGAAGGTTGTGTCCACTAGCGTCCTCGCCAGGTTCAGACCCAGCATGGGCTCCTCTTCCAGGAGCTCTGCCTGGGGCAAAGGTCTACACCCCGCTGTGCAAGTTCTCGGGGCCTTCCACGACGGTGCTAGAGGAATGAGCTCAGCCGTGCCGGATAAGAAGGTGTTCCATACAGCACCCCCAAAGGTCGAGGGGAGACGGGACACCCCTATTGGGAGACGGGACACCCCCCATGGTATAGGGAGGCATGGTCTGCAGTCATGCTGGTGGAGCCCCCATGATGGGATGAGGGTCCATGTAAGGAGATCTCCAGAGTCCCCTCCTCACTCCAGCGTGGGAGGACCCAATGAGAAGACATCCGTCCACGAACCAGGAAGCAAGTGTCACCAGACCCCGAGTCTGCACACACCTTGACCTTGGACATCCAACGTCCACAACCACGAGGAGTAAATGTCCACTCTTTATAAGCCCCCAGTCTGTGGTGTTTTGTTATGAAAGCCCCAACACATGGAGACAAAGGACGATGCCCCGTGTGAAAAGCTCCAAATGCTCACGGGAGGACTGGACACGTCGTCCGTAGCCAGCCTGTGAGTTCGGTGAGGCCGCGGCTGTGCTGGGCGAGGTCACTGCCCTCAGCGTGCCTGCCGTGGGGTATTCCTGTAAAGCATCATCGGCGGCCACCTCCCCCGTGTTCCCTGGGGCTGCGTCGGGCACGAGGAGAACACGCCTCTCTCACCTCCCCTTGCCCGCGTCGGCAGGGTCTCCTCTTCCCTTCCGGGAATTTAGATCTTAGGCAGCTTCCTCGAGGGCCTGTAGGCATGGAGCCAGTGCTTCTAGAGGTCCCTGGCGTCTCGTCAGCACTGGGCATTCAGCAGGTCTGGGGTGGGACAGAGACGGGGACACTCTCAGCAGCTCCTCGGGGAGCACGATGCTCCGGGGATACACAGCGTCTGCAGAGTAGCAAGAGTCCAACCCTGTGGATCTAGCACATGGCTGCCCGCTAACATCACCCGGTGAGCTCTCAGAGGATCCCGTCACCCACACCTGCCCTCCGTGCAGGTAGCAACACCTGGATGCAGGCGAGGGCCTGGGGATGAGTCCTGCCCGGCCACAGCCTGCTCTCTCCCTGGTACCAACAGCTCCCCCTGCCAAGACACGACTTAGGAACCACTTAGGACAATTCTCTGAGGCTCCATCACCGTCGTGACCGGCGGGGGGCCCCTCCGCTGCCATGTCGGGCGAAGGGAGGGCGTCTCGTTACTGCTCATTATTGTTGAGCTGACGTGCTGAGTGGCCCCGGGGAGGGAGGCTGCCACCTGCCTGCTGACACACACCTCATTACCCATGCCCGGTGACAGACGTGCATACCCAAAGTGTGTCCTGCAGGCACCGAGATGCTCACCAAACAGACCTGAGATGGGCACAAAACCATCCTGCAAATGTGTTTAGACCAGGCGTTCGCCTTCATGGCGCCATATACGTTCTGTTTCCATACTGAGCGAGAGATGGCAGATGAAGAGAACCAGGATGATTTGTCCGATGTTGACCTCTGTGTCCAAGGGTCAGGCTCCCCTTCCTCGGCCCCCATCATCCCATGTGAATCCTCTGTTGTCAGCGCAACGGCCCCGAGCATTGTTGATGGGCAAAACCGGAGCTCACAAAGCACGTCCCCAGGAACACACGGGTTGAGTTTCAAGGGACCCCCCAGAAAACCTAAGCAGGAGGTGAGGGGAATGGCTTTGAGCACTGTTGGGGTCTGTGAGCGTTGATTGGATGTGTCAGCTAGACTGGGCCAAGGGGCACCCAGATGTTTGGCTAAACATGATTCTGGCTGTGCCTTGGAGGTTGCTTCTGGATGAGACGAATACTGAATCAGTAAGCTGATTAAAGCAGATTGTCCTCCCCCCCCCCCATCGTGGGTGGGCCTGGTCTAAGCAGGTGAAGGCCCACATAGCCCAAAAGACAGCAGAAGGGTTAATTTGCTACTTTTCTAACTGACTTCCATCTTGTCCTGCCCTTGGACTGAAACTTACACCATCAGTCCCCCCTGGAACTTCCCATTCAGACCGAATCATACCACAGGCTCTCCCAGATCTCCGGCTGATAGATGGCAGATCCTAGCACTTCTCAGCCCCCATAATTGCATGTGCCAGTTCCTTATAACAAATCTCTCTCTATCATCTACCTATCTATAATCTATATCTATCTATTCATCTATCTATCATCGCTTTATCAATCTCTCTATTCATCCATCCATCTATCCATCCTATCGATTCTGTGTCTCTGCCAACCCCTGGTGAACACGAGGTGTTTCCAATTGGAGACCCCAGGGAGGAGCCTCACATTGGTTCTCATCTGGGATAACTCTAGGACAACCAGACTGGGAATCAGACACGGACGACCAACAGATGCATCTTCTTTCCCCGGGAATCTTTAGCCTCCTGCTTACTCCATTTTGGGGTAAAAGACAGCTTTCAACCCCAGTGAAGAAGACCTCCCTTCCTGATGGAGATGAGGCTCCTGGACCCTCACCATTCTGCCCTCAGAATGTGTGTGGCACAAGAGATGCCTCCTCCTTAATGAACAGTCAAATGGGCAACACAGAGAGGCCCCATCTTATGTCAGTAGCTGGACATCTTTCTCTCTTCTTTGTCTTCCTTTTTTTCTGTATCTGTTTTCAGATTTATAATTAGTCAGAAACTTCTAATGGCATATATTTATCCTCCAATGTGATCCAAAAACCTAAAACAACTGGTATACCGACAGACTCATCAAAGGAAAGATATTCATGTCGGAGTTATACATTTTTCTTTTAATGATTTGATAACAATTTATGGATTAAGATTCAAAAGAATGACAATAAAAACCTATTACAGAATTCTTCTTAATTATAGAAAAATTGCTTCATAAATATTGAAATATGTTCTTCTCTGCTAATGCCCTGATTTTCTATACTTGGACACACTCTGAACACAATTATTTGGTGATTAATCTATTTTTTAAACTTTCTGTTCATTAGTCTTTTGATGAAAGTTTATCTTAGCTAAGATCACACAGAGTTGGTGCAAAGGAAAAATTTAATATAGATCATGCCATAAATGCAGCTAGAAGACAAGAAAATCATTTCATAATGTTGACTTAGTAAGACTGTATCTTTCTGGGACAAGTTAAACATCAACTTATCTTCCCATTTGGCCATCTTCATCATTGATCAGTGGAAATCAGCACAGCTCAGTCCACTGTAAATTTACTCCATTACCTGCCTGCTTGGCTCTGTGTACGGCACATAAAGACGAGTGTTACGGATTGAATGGTGCCCCTCCAAAAAAATATACTTTGAAGTTCTAGCACCTTGCACTTGTCAATGGGATTCCCATTAGAAATCGGGTCTTTGCAGATGTCATTAAGCTGTATGTTAAGATGGGGCACCTGGGTGGCTCAGTGGGTTAAGGCCTCTGCCTTCAGCTTGGGTCACGATCTCAGGGTCCTGGGATCGAGCCCCGCATCGGGCTCTCTGCTCAGTGGGGAGCCTGCTTCCCCCTCTCTCTCTGCCTGCGTCTCTGCCTACTGGTG
>CM052801.1:183885-199511 GCA_028533885.1 Nasua narica | reverse complement strand
GTGCTGCGCGGGACAACGCTGCATTCGCATCCGTAATTACGCGTTATTAGGTTAGCCCTTCGCGCCGCGGAAGGAGCCGCAGTCCACCAAGCGCGCGTGCTTGGAAGACCCCGCGGGAAAACAGGAATCCAAACCATGGGGGGAGATTTAAGAGCCCGGGCCTCACGTCGCAGCAAAGCGCACCTTCCACTCGCCGTTGGCACCGCGCGCGACGTCTGGTGACGCCCGCCCTCCCGAGGCCGACCGTCCAGGGTTACCGCACCCCGCGTGCACCCGCGGTTCCCGCCCAAGCAGCCCCTCGCGCCTGTTCTCCATGATGACTCCTCAGTCTTGGGGAAACACGAGCTCCAGAAATAAATGGGAGCCATGTCCCTTTCAAGCCAGCTGGAGACAGAAAGTTTTCAAAGCAGAAGTAATCACAATGGCAGACTTTGACGTTGCAACCCATGCGCAAGGACCCCGGGCCCCCAAAGCCCCGGACTTGCAGTGCTTTGCCGTGGGCGTCCTGGGCATCCTCAGGAATTCACCAAGAGGGGAGGGACCCCGAATTTGTATTTTGCACCAGGCCTGGCCAATCACGTCGCCGGGCCTGAGATGGGGTTGCTAATATGACTCATCGCTTATCCTGGAAACCAACAAAGAGTTCAGGCAGAGCGGGTTTAAGAGGAAACAGATGTAAATGGACGCTTCTACGCCCTGCAAGTCTGATGATAACAGGGAAGGCTGGTGGCCCCTGGGCACGGCTAAGTCCTCTCTGCCAGAGGGATGGGATGGGGAACTACTTCCCGGGGATGGGTCCTTCTGTGTACCGCGCGAGCGCTTTCCCATATGCTCGCATTATTACCTAATAAAATACTCGTCCTCTTCGCCGCCGCCCCAGCAGCACATTCCGGAGGAGGTTGCACAGCCAAGGGGTGTTACTGGGGACGCTGCTCTGGAAGTTTCCAGGGCACTAGTGGGACAGGAGACGGGCCACGGGGGGCATTTATCTGAGTATTTGTCTCCCAAACTCTATCCTTACTGGATAGAGGGCTGCTGATGAGGGTGAGTGTCCTCCCCCAGCTCTGGAGACAAGAAGTCAGAGATCCAGGCGGGACAGGGAGGCTGAGATCCAGGTGGGGCAGGGATGTGCTCCCTCCCGAGGCTCCAGGGAAGGTCCTTCCTGCCTCTTCCAGCTTCTGGGGCTCCATCTGTCCCTGGGCTGGTGGCCGCGTCCCTCCCATCTCTGCCTCTGTCCTCACGTGGCTTCTCCTCTGTGTCTGTGTCTCCTCTTCTGTCTCTCATTGCATTTACGGCTGCCATGATCCAGGACGAGCTCATCTCTGATCCTTTACTTACATTTGCAAAGACCCTATTTCCAAACAAAGTCACGTTCTGAGATTCCGTGGGCCAGGACATGACCTCTTTTTTAGGGACCCCCCCCTCCATGCAGCCCCTTATGCATGTCCACCTGCCTCCTAAGAAAGACTCGGACATTCGAGTCCTCACCCGCCCATCAGTCCTGCTAGGAAGTGGCCGGGGTCAGGATCTCCCAGAAGCAGCCTGTGCTAAGGGAAGGAAGAGCCTCAGAAGAGGACGCTTGTCCCGTGTATGGCTCAGCCAAGGCTGCTGGTGCAGGATATTTGGGAAGGAAGAGGGAGACCGGGAAGAGTGCACTTAGGGAACCTGGAATCCTACAAGGGGCTCTGCCTGGACGGGTACCAGCCTGGTCAGCCTGGCTCACGCACCGGCAGCCCCATGATAGCCCATAGAGCCTTTGGACATAGGCTCCTTAAAAGGGCCCCCCCGAACGTCCCACCTGCTGTATATGCCCGAGCACCTTCCCCAGGCAAGGACACACAGGTAGAGAAGATGCAGTGATGTCGCCCATCCGTGGATGAGCTGGGCCTTCTCCTCAGTGCCTCCCAGACGTTCCGCTCCATCCCTGGGCTGCAAGGAGACGAGAAGCACTGGACGGCTCTCCCCGGGGTCCAGCTGGAGCGTTCGGTCAGGACTCAAAGGAGGGAGTGGACATCGCCCCTTGCCTGGTAGAATCCCAGAGTAACTCGGATGCAGAAGCAAAGTGCCGGCAAGGCTAAAGGTGAGACGTAAGTGTAGACTAGCAGGATGTCCCCCGTAGACACACACACACACGCACACACACCGACAAGTATGCGTGCACACACACGCACCAACGCTCTTGTCTTTGATTCCATTCAGTCTCGGCAAAACAGAACTTCCTGTTTTCCAGGAAACCAAGCCAGGCTGAGACCGTGTTTTGCCGGAGCGAAGAATGCAGCAAGAAGTGCGGGTCTAGCTCGGCATCGTCAAAAGCTCTGGGGAGGTTCAGTCTCCGTCGGCGACGCTTGGCCAAGAGTCCTGTTCAAAGACCCCCCTTCATTTCTTGACCACCCGACGTCTCTCAACGCACCGTCGTTGAGAATGCCGGACTATCAAAGGATCAAAACTCGGAGGATTCAGTTTCCGCCTTCGATTCACAGGATTTCAAACATGGAGAGGAAAAAGTACTCGGCAGGAAAAAAAAAATGCGCTTGGAATTCCTATCGACCAAAAGCATTTGAACACAGTCAGAGGCCTCAGATGTGCCCGAAACGTGGCCAGCCCATCACTCCCTCCGCTGTGTAAAGAGAGACTTTTGAACTCTCCTTCTCGCAGCTAGTGTCCTCTTTCAGAATAAAAACGCATCAGCAGCAGGGTTTTCATTGAGAAAGAGAGACAGCGCAAACGTTCTCCTGGGTGGTGGTTCCTCTGGATGAGGGTCTGCACGACCTTGGGGAAGGAAGCTCGGCACCGTTTCCCTCCTACGACTCAGCCTCGTGGGAGACGGGGCAGCCGCTGGATCCCCGGGGAGGGAAAGCTGTCGTTGTGAATGTCCCAGCACTGGAGGTCAGTGCAGGAGGGACCTGGGCCGCCGTAAAAATTACCGCAAACTGGATGGCTTAAGACAGTACGGATTTATCACAGTTCTACAAACTGGAAGTCTGAGACCCAGGCGGGTGGGTTTTTTAAAAAAGCTTTATTTAGAGAGAGTGTGTGTGTGTTCACGTGGCAGTGGGGGGAAGACCAGAGGGAGAGGGAGAAGGAGAGAAACTGAGTCCTTGTTGACGGTGGACCTGAGATCATGACCTGAGCTGAAGTCAAGAGTGGGAGGTTCAGTCAATGGAGCCACCTGGCAGCCGTGGCCAAGCCTTTTTTTTTTTTTTTAACATCTTAATTTAATTTTTTCAGTGCCCCAAGATCCATTGTTCATGCACCACACCCGGGGCTCCATGCAGTACGTGCCCTTCTCAATACCCAGCATCAGGCTCACCCACCCCCCTCCCCCCTCCCCTCCAAAACCCTCAGTTTGTTGCTCAGAGTCCACAGTCTCTCCTGGTTCATCGTCCCCTCCGATTTCCCCCCATTCACCCTTCCCTTCCTTCTCCATGATTTTCTTTATACTCCACACGTAAGTGAGACCATAAGATAATGGACTCTCTCCGCTTGACTTATTTCACTCCGCATAATCTCTTCTAGTCCCGTCCATGTGGATACAAAAGTTGGATATTCATCCTTTCTGATGGAGGCATAATATTCCATTGTATAGATGGACCACATCTTCCTTATCCACTCATCTGTTGAAGGGCATCTCAGCTCTTTCCACAGGTTGGCGATTGTGGCCGTTGCTGCTCTGAACATTGGGGTGCATATCTGGCCAAGCTTCTGAAAACCACTTGGCCAGCAGTGCAACGAACCCCAGCCCAGACCGACTGAACACGGAGGGGTGGGTATGCTGTGCACATGAGCAGATCTCCAGAACCCCTATTACACGAATCAGGCAGCAAGCTCCGTGGGAGGGGAACCCATACGTCTCAGAGGCGGCCTCATTAGCTACATAGACAAGCAAAGCTCAGCGTCGGCTGCCCCCTGGCCAGGGCGTCTCAACCTCTCGCAGCCATTTCTGCCCAACATCATCATAAATTTGCAGTTGTCCAGAAGGTGCCCATCAGAGGGGCGCCTGGGTGGCTCCGTGGGTTAAAGCCTCTGCCTTCGGCTCAGGTCATGATCTCGGGGTCCTGGGATCAAGCCCCACATCGGGCTCTCTGCCCAGCGGGGAGCCTGCTTCCCCCTCTCTCTCTGCCTGCCTCTCTGCCTACTTGTGCTCTCTCTCTGTCAAATAAGTAAAGTCTTTAAAAAAAAAAAAGAAGTGTCCATCAGAGGGGAAGAAGCAGGAACCCACGTTTCCTGTGACCAGCACCATCCCTCGGTCTCTGCCCCGGGGGGGGTTACCCAGTTAACGCAACTCTCCACTCTCCTTAAACCATGTGTTAGAGTCCATTTTCTTTTAAACCAGTAGAGTTTCCTTGTGAAAGAACGAATGTTTACATTGGCTAGTGCAAGGAGCGGTATCAATTTGGGAGTCATATTTTTAATATAAATGAACGTGCCCGACCTCCCATGTGTAGGCGAGACGGGGAAAGAAAGGAGCGAAATTGCATAAAGTATTATTATAACTACGTGAAAATCAGGTTCAAAGCCTGCAGAGACGGTAGAAATATTGAAACAGATGGTTCACGAGAAGGGTATTTCGGGGCGAATATTTTTCTACGATGGTTATGGCCCCATTGATTCTGTCTTCCTGCTCTTTCATCTCTCTGGTGTCTATCTCTGTCACTCTTGGTCTCTCTCTGTCTCTGGCTTTCTCTCCCCGTCTCTGTGATTTTGCCCCATGCCTCCCCATCCGCACAGCCCCACTGGGCACCCAATCAGCAGGTCACGGTTCCCGATCGCTCGGCGGAAGAATATATCCTATTAGGACGACTGATCTTCTCCAACACGTGACTCACACATGCAGTGTGTAGGCCCAACACCCGTGTGCAGCCTCAGCAACTGTTGTCGCTTCAAATGCAATCTCAAAAACACTCGTGTGGTCCACGGTGGCCTTTCTTCTACCTTTAATGCACGTGACATTAGCCAGTCACGTCCTTGGAACATCACCGGACTTCCCTCTCCTTTATTTTCACTTTGTTTTATTTTCTATAATCTCTAAGTCTTATGAAATCGGTGCATGTGTGTCGGATCTAAACACCGATTCATGCCAATACAGTGGAAAGTCCGACGTGGCATTGCCAGCCCACTACCCCGGCCCGGGAGGGCTGCAATCTACATTTTGACAGGCTCTGGTGTGCATTTGTGTCTTTCCAAAAACAGCAGGAAAGGGAAAAGGGAATCTGTTCTGTGTCTTTGCTGGAAATCGCCAGGGCTCTCTGTTGAAGGTCCTCCCCCTTCATAGGAGGAGGGAGGGACTGGGCAGGAGAAAACCCATTCCAAGGGGCAGGGAGACAAGATATCTCGGAAGCTGAGGTTCCGAACCCCAGAGCCTACTCTGGACTTGGGGAGAGTCAGGAAGCTGCCTCTCAAGGGCCAAGTGTTCAGGGTCAGAAAGCAGGCAAGTGGTCCTCCTCCCGTGTCTACACGAGTTTATGCCACCCGGAAAGGACTCTTGGAGAAGAGGTCTAAAAGTCTCAGAATGTGGAGAAAACAGTGTGTCCTGAATGTCTACAGATCATGATTAATTCTTCTAAATTGTTTTAAATGTTAAATTCAAATTTAAAATTAAATTTTAAGTTTGGGGGCACCTGGTGTCTCAGTGAGTTGAGGGTCAAACTCTTGGCTTCCGCTCAGGTCGTGATCTCAGGGTCCTGAGATGGAACCCCACACTGAGCTCCAGTGTCGGGAGAAGTGAGGAATCTTCTCTCTCTCTATCCCTCTACCCCATCCCTCACCTCCAAAATAAAGAAAGAGGGATGCCTGGGTGGCTCAGTCGGTTAAGCATCTGCCTTCAGTCAGGGCTCAGGTCATGATCCCGGAGTCTCAGGATCAAGTCCCACATCAACTCCCTGCTCAGTGGGGAGTCGACTTCTCCCTCTGCCCCTCATCCCCCTCTCTTTCTAGTTCTCACTCTCTTTCTCCCTAATAAATAAATAAATAAAATCTTAAAAAAATAAAGAAATAAAACGAACAAAATTAAATGTTAAGGGTTTTTTTGATTAAGTCTTTTGGGGCACCTGGCTGGCTCAGTGAATAGATCATACAGCTCTTGATCTGGGGGTTAGAAGTTTGAACCCCACATTGTGTGTAGCGATTATCTTTAATAAATAAATAAATATGAAAATAAGTGTCTTTCCATAAAGCACACAAAAGGGACAACGTCCACCCACCTAAAGTGAGGTTGATACCACTGATGTGCCTCTATGTTCCCTGTGTGGGAACATAAAAGGGAACTGACACTTCACCTTGAAAGTACCCATCACCCCAGAAGGATGGATGTCTCTTGTCAAA
Source organism: Nasua narica (assembly GCA_028533885.1). Classification (NCBI taxonomy): domain Eukaryota; kingdom Metazoa; phylum Chordata; class Mammalia; order Carnivora; family Procyonidae; genus Nasua; species Nasua narica. The sequence continues at coordinate 193,190 of CM052801.1, read as the reverse complement.
GTGAGAGTCACCTTCATGAATAATTGTTTGTGGTCCACGCATTTGCTACTCGAGGACTATTTCAACATTTCTGTGTCCAGAAATGGAAAAACCTGAGAGGAATAGTCTTTCCTTTTAAAACCAGCTTGTGTACATTGAGCTCTCCAATCTGTAGGGAAGTAGGAAAAGAAGGCAAATATTCACCAGCCACTCGCATAGACCAACAACTATGGAAACAAACTATCCACGGAGACAGGAAATGGCATGCAAAACTAGCTCCAGATGGAGAAAAGTCTTCATCCACTCATGCTTCAGGAATTACACAAACAAAAGCAATCAGGACACAAAGCTAACAGAAGAAAGAAAATAAGAAAGATTTGAACAGAAATAGAGAATAAACACAGAAGAAATCAATGAAAGCAGAATTTGGTCTCTGAAAAAAATACCAAGAAAATGGACAAAGTGTTGGTATAATTGATGAAGGGGAAAAGAAAAAAAAAAGAGAAGACTCAAATTACTAAAATCAGAAATGAAAGAGGGGGCATCACTACCAACATTACAGAAAGAAAAAGTATTATAAGGATTGTACAGTGGACAATAGTATGCCAAAAACCAGATGACCTGGATACAATGCAGGAATTTCTACAAAGACCCAGGCTTCTGGAACTGACTCAAGAAGAAACAGAAAGCCTAAACAGAGCTATAACATGTAAAGAGATTGAGTTAACAATCAAAACAACAACAACAAAACTTCTCTGTGAAGGAAAAACCCAGCGCCAAGTGATCTTACTGGTGAATTACAGTAAATATGTAAAGAATTAACATATTTAACATATTTTGGTGTTAAAGAATTAACACCAAATGCTTCCAAAAATATTAAGAGCCAACAATTTCAAAAAAGGAGCACAATGTTGGAGGACTTGCACTTCCTGATTTTAGCACTTAATAAAAAGTTCTAGTACTCAAGACTGTGGGTTTTCACACACAGTATTTACAGACCAATGGAACAGAGTGGAGAGGCCAACATTAAACCCGTATATTACAGTTCATTGATGGTTAAACAGGGTGCCAAGACAATGCAATGGTGCTGGGAGAACTGTACATGAAGAAGACGAAAAAGAATAAAGTTGCATCCCCACCTCACAGGATATATGAAGACCAAATGGAAGAGTAAAAATTATAGAACTCTTAGGAAAAAGCATAGGTGTATGTCTTTATGCTCTTGGATTAAGTTGTGGCTTCTTAGCTCTGACACCAAAAGCATAAGCAATCAAAGTAAAAAATAGGTCATTTTGGACTTCAATTGAGCCAAGAGTTTTTGTGTTCAAAGGACACTATCAAGAAGGTGAAAAGAAAACCTGCAACATGTGCAGTGATATTTGCAAGTTGTGTATTTGATAGGGACCTAGTATCCAGAATATATAAAGAGCAACAACAACTCAACAATGAAAAGGCAATTGAGCCAGTTGAAAACTGGGGCAAGGATCTGAATAGACATTCCTCCATAGGACATATACAAACTGCTGATAAGCATATGAAAACATGGTCAGCATCATACTTGGATGGAGAAACGCTCATCAGAATTCCAGTAAGATGCCCCTTCACATGGTGAGAATGTGTGTCCTCCAAAAGGGAGACAAAAAGAAGCATCGTTAAAGATGTAGAGAAAATGGAAGTCCCATCCATTGCTTGTGGGAATGTCAAATGGTGCAGTCCCTTTGGAAAATGGTCAACTCCTTTAAAAGCTCAACGTAGAGTTCACATAAGACTCAGCGATTCCATGGCTCGGTGCACACCCAAGGGAACAGAAATATCATGTCCATACAAAACCCTACATAGAAGCATTATTCATAAGCCACCAAAAAATGAACACCACCCAAATGTCCATGAAGCAATGGATGGATAAACAGAATGGGGTCTGTCCAGGCACACGAGGGAATATTACTCAGCCGTGAACAGGGGGCAAATCCCTGATACCTGCTACCCCACGGATGGACCTTGAAAACGTGATCCTCAGTGAGAAGCCAGATATGTAAGACCTGATGATGTACAAGGTCATTTATATGAAATATCCAGAACAGGAAAAATCTGTAAGAGTAGAAGGTAGATTAGGGATTAATTGGATGTAAGGAACATTTGGGGGACTGTCTTTGAGGTGACTGCTTAATGGACCCCGAGTTCTCTTTGCAGGGAGGGTCGAGGAGCATATTCTCGAATGGGATCTTGGCGGTGGTTGCACAACGTGGTGAATACACTAAAAAAGGTGACTCTTAGGGTATGTGAGTTATATTGCAGTAAAGAAATAAAAAATAAATTTATAAAAAAGTTTTACGAGATGATGCACGGCTTTCTGCCTGAGAACATAATTAGTTAGGTCATTAGGACACATTAGCGTGGAGTTCTCAAATAACCCAGAAAACGCCTCTCAAGTTTCTGAATCCATATCCAGAAATAGGATATGCCGTAAAGCAAAAGCGTCGCCGTGAAGTTGAGGACAGATGAAGTTTAACTGCCCACCCAGGCAGACCCAACCTTTGTGTCAGCACAAAGTGTCAGGAAGATTTTAAAAACGAGAGCCCTCATGTCAGGGGGGGTCAGTCCCAGCCCGGCAGCAGACGTGTGTCCCTCTCAGGTTCTGATGGCCTGGACGTTGAAAATAAGTATCCCATATGTGCCTTTTCCCCCTGGGGCCAAGCGTTTGGAAAAATCTATACTTAGGAATCCCAGACACAAAGAGTGACACGTCCCTGAGGGAGTTTTAGCTTTGTTTTCTGAAAACTGGTCTCCAAGGAAATGCATATACATTATATAATATTTAATATATTTAAATATATATATTTCCTTGGAAAATAGTTTTATATACATACAGGCCATGGCTCATCTCTCTTCGTTTTTTTCTGAAATATCTATTAAGCAGAAACTAACACCGCGTTCTCAGCTGTCATAACCATCAAGTTTCTTAGATCCAGGAGATAAAATATCAGACAGGATGTAACTTGCCACCCCACTCCTCAACCTCCCTGATGCTCAGCCCAGGTCAGAAAGAAGAACCCCAGAGTGACAGCCCGAATATTAGGAGCCCAGGACCATATACATATGCCCACGGGTGGGGACCCCAAGAACCGAGGAGGCTATGCGAGTGTGAGTAACAGTCCTCAAAGATCCTGGGTTCTAATGTCTCAGAGCGGGGCCTCACGTGGAAATAGGGAACTTGCAGATAGGATGAAACGAAGGAGCAGAAATGAGCTCATCCTGGATTGGGGTGGCCCTAAATCCAAGGACAGGTGACTTTGTAAGACGCAGAAGAGGAGACACAGACATGGGTAGAAGCCAAGTGAGGACAGAGGCAGAGATGGGAGGGATGCAGCCACCAGGCCAGGGACGCCTGGAGCCCCAGACGCTGGAAGAGGCAGGAAGGACCCTCCCTGGAGCCTCAGGAGGGAGCACATCCCTGCCCCGCCTGGATCTCAGCACCCCTGCCCTGCCTGGATCTCAGCACCCCTGCCCCACCTAGATCTCAGCCTCCCTGCCCTGCTTGGGTCTCAGCATTCCTGCCCCGCCTGGATCTCAGCATCCCGGCCCCGCCTGGGTCTCAGCATCCCTGCCCCGCCTGGACCTCAGCATCCCGGCCCCGCCTGGGTCTCAGCATCCCTGCCCCGCCTGGGTCTCAGCACCCCTGCCCTGCCTGGATCTCAGCATCCCTGCCCCACCTGGGTCTTAGCATCCCTTCCCTGCCTGGGTCTCAGCATCCCTGCCCCGCCTGGACCTCAGCATCCCTGCCCCGCCTGGGTCTCAGCCTCTCTGCCCCACCTGGATCTCAGCATCCCTGCCCCGCCTGGACCTCAGCATCCCTGCCCCGCCTGGGTCTCAGCCTCTCGTCTCCTGCTCTGGGACAGGATGGATCTCTGTTCACCTGAGCCACTGAGCATTTGGCAATGGGTCTTGGCTTCCCCAAGAAACCCACCCACCATCCCGTGAAAACAGGTTCTGCAGCAAGTCAGCAGGAGGACAGGATCTCAAGTTCCTTTCAGGGGTAAGTTTTGCTGGCATCTACGCTGAAGAGAAGAAGGAATTGGGAGCGCGATTGCTGGGCGCAGAGAAGCTGTTGCTGTTGTTCTTACCGGCTCGGCCAACGGAATGTCAGAGTAAATTCGTCTTGTTCCTAATGGTCTTATAAGACTTCCATAATCAATATGTACCTGACCTGACGGCTTATTTGGGATTTAGTATCACATGATGCTTGCCAGGAGCTCCTAGAAAAGCTTGGGGATCTGCACTCTATCCGCCCAGGCTCTTCTTTACACATGCTGTCTGCAGTGCTACAAGGCCGCCCAGATGCCACGGGGCCCTGGGGTTGGGGGAACTACTAACCACAGCCCCTGGGATCGTCCTTGGATGTGCTGGTGACTCGCGTGTGCTGCACTCCTCCGCGGAGGCCTCCCTTATGCCCCAGCGTGCACAAACCACCTGCCTTGTGGTTCCCGAGGAAATGACCCCAACTATCCATTCTTCTCTGAAATACACGGAGAAGAATGCATGCATGCACCCAACCAGCAATGTCCTCGGATGCCTCTGTCTTTGTCCCTGTGCAGGGACGCCCCTGTCGTTTCGGACGTCGGGTGGCAGAGAGGTCACAAGTGTGGCATCCTTGCATCATGCCGTGCCCGGGAGTTCGCTGGGGTGGGAGGCTGAGAGGAAGGGTCCAGGGACAGGAAAAAGGTCGCTTTCACCTTCTTCCTCCGGGCGGAGGGAGGGGATGGGAATTACCAGTGGTGACGGCATTGAGGAACTCCCCAGAATGAAGACACACAATTATGTGTCACACACACACATACGCACACGCACACACTCAAAGTGTATAATTAAAAAAGGTGGAAAGTCAACCAGCCCGAGACAGAGCTGGCAAACCAGGATCCTGGTGACAAATAGCAAGGTCCGTACGGCACTAAACACATTGAGCTGGCTTCCTCTGATTGCTAGTTGGTTAAACGGTTTTCATTTATTGGTGTGGCTTCCATCTTCGGAGTTTAGCGTTCCTCTCCGATCCCTGCTAAAAGGACCACCTGGATGAGCGGGAATTTCACCCATCATTGCCAGGATGTAGGAATTTCCACGCACCGACTTTACTAGTCCAGCAAATCGACCAAAACATGAGGTCACGCTCCATTTAACTTCCTGAATATACAATGTAATTTCGATGGGTTAAATGTTTCCACTCACTCACTGTGTGTGTGTGTGTGTGTGTGTGTGTGTACATAACACTCATCTTTCTCAACAACCGCTCAACCCTTCTCCCATTGGAGCCTATTATTATGTTTTCGGACGAATGGTAGTTCGCGGGGGACAGAGCACACTGGGGGCGACTCTGGGTCACATCAGGTCAATGCACAACGTGCAGAGAACACACAGCGCCCACCACGCATGGCGGCTGTTCCAACATAACATTTCAATCCACGCATCTGGGGGGGGGAAAGCACCCCGTGTCCTCAAGGCATCAGCTCCTGCAGCGCAGATGGCCTTCCTGGTCCTGCGGGATGGGCACCCTTTGCTCGACACAGCACGAATTCCCCCATAAAAGAACATCCTGCTTCAAGGGTTGGGTCCCGAGCCCAAGAATGTGGGACAAAAGTGGGACCCTGGGTTGCATCTGGAGTCCCCACTTTAGCCGTGCAAGGCTGACAAGGACAGGCTGTCCTCCGTGGGACCCAGGGGCGTGCTTTCCCACGCGGGAGCTGCCTTCTCGGAGCTCGGCGTCCCCTCCCCCAACACTACTTTATGTTTCCATCGCTCTCCCGCCCCCCCGCAACGGGGAATCCTGGTCGCTGCTCTCTACACATCTTTCTCGCAGGGCCGTTTCGCGGACGATGGTAACCACACCATGGCTATTTAAACAGCGACAGACTCCGTCTTTGGCCTGTTTCAGTTTTATAGGGACATGGATCGTTCAGGTTGGCGTCCTTTGATGTGTTCGGCACACGAGAAGCCTTACATCTCAAAGCAAAAACACCCCTAGAGGAACTGGCCCGGGAGCAAACTTCAGCACACGTGTCTATTTCGGCTGCGATCCATCCCGTAGAGCTCTAAAAAAAAGGGAGGGCCGATTTTATCTGAGAACGCTCAGGAAAGTAGGTGAAGTTCAACTATTTTAAAATGTTAAGTTAATTCTGCATGATTGGGGTACACGACATACACAGAGCTACTGAAAGGGGATGCGTCACAACTTCAATCAACTGGGGGAAAAGGAAAAAAAAAAAGGAAGAGATGAATAGTAGTAACAAAACACCCTGTGCATTTACGTGGAAACTAATAAGATTTGGCAATATACACTCAGCGTTTGTCTTTATTCTAAGAACCTCAACGTTTAAATGAAAGAAATCAAGTCCTGTTTTTTAAAACTCTGGAAAGCATTATGACTCGGCGTCGATGACCCGCGTTACTTTTCTTGGCTCTGCCTCCTTTTGAATAGAGATCCGCGTGTGAAATACAAACCCCCTTTATTTGCCCGCGTTGGGAGAGCTCCTCCCTGCGTGTGTGGGACGTATGCACCAGCCGGTTCGCGGTTTTTCGTCCTCCGCATTTTTTTCCCTTCATTCCCTACACTTCCCATGATTGAATGTGAAAGTCAGACATGGTAGCAGAAGCCCGAGAACCCTGGAAAGAAACCCACCTCTGCGGGAAGCAACATCCACATGCTTTCGGGTTCAATGCACAGATTTTACAACGGGTCGCCCCCCCCCCCCCCACCACCACCCCGTTCTTGCCGAAGGTGTGTCCATGCGTGCAAGTTAAAATGATTTTTTTCCCTTAAATGTTGCGCGGTGGTTCGGGAAACGCCGGCAGCACAACCCACAGAAAAACCAGGAAGGGAATAAAGGCTGAGAGACTTACTTTTTAGGTGCGAGTGTGCCAGGAACGTTTTGAAGATGGAAGGAGGGAGACTTGTTTCTTTTGAAAGGGATTCGCTACAATAGGCAACAAAGTTACAGACTGTGTCAAAGGGAAAGCATCTCTTCAACAATGTTATACAATAGGAACACACTTGCTGAACACAGACAGACCTTTAAGGTTACTTTCACGGTAAAGTAACTGCTCTGACATTTGCAAGGACCCAAACTGGGTGTATTGACCCCAAAAAGGACAAGAGCATTCTGGAAGGCAGGGATTGGGACGCCAGAGACGGCCATCAGAAACCCGTCAGAGGCCACATCCCGGGACCAGCCACAGTCTTGTAGGAGGTGTCCCTTTGTCACTGTCCTTGATCCCCATGGCCAGCACCTGGCAGAGACCACTTCCTGGCTTCCTGCTGGACACTACTGGTTTGCAGCACGGAGCTCCGAGCACACACGCATTTCGTGACACGTGGCTAGTCACGGGGGTCATAGAAGAAATAGGACATCTCAGGCTGGATGCCGAGAAGCAGAGTCAGGTCCTCCAAAACCTCGTCTGTGGCTGGAAGACAGGGTGTTCAGAAGTGCAGATCCCACAGGGACGCATCGCCTTATACACGCCGCGCACCTGGGACGTGCTGGAAATACCCCCCTGCCCGCGGCCTCGCCCCTCCTCCAAATAAACAGCCCCCCGCCTCTCCTCGGCACCCTGCAACCGCCCCTCGGCCGGCTTCATCCATCCCACATCCACCCTGTCGCTGTTTCCCCGACATGTGGTTTTTATCGAAGCCGGGAAAGCTTCAGAGCCGTTAAATCGGGCCATTAACTTTCCTTTACATAAGGAGATAAAAAGCACAGGCCAAAAAAAATGTTCTCGTTTTGAAAAGTAGATTTTTTTTTCCATTTATTCTATTCCTTTTTTTCTTTTTTTCCCAAAATGATTCAACCATCATTGCAAGGCCGAGGTGGAGAATCCATACACTTTCTGAGGGGAAAAAAAGAGGAAAAAAAAAAATGGAAGCGGAAAACTCGAAACCAAGGTGCTCGGGCTTCTCCAGGAAAGCCTACGCGGTCATCCCAAAAGTTCGGGGTTTTTTTCATTCAGAACGGGGGCACTTCTCTTCCTTTCCCCACCTCCTGGGACAATGTGGACCGAGATGGGTAAAAAGCCAGAATAGGGTCCGCGCCAAGAACAGCAGCAGAAGTCAGAAGGCCCCGGGAAACGGCCCTGGGTACCAACCCGAAACGCACACACACGCTTCTCCGCACGCACAGAAGCCCCCCTCTGACTTCAGCCGCCCGTTCCAATCGGACCCCTCGGGGCAGAGGTGAGAAGGTTTTTTTAACACTTGAATACAAATATTTATAAGTTTATTTATATCTCCGTTTTACAAGATGTACATTCATACTATATGGGTTGACAAAATACACTTTGTCACTAGAACTAAACATGAGGGCATTTTGTGTTAAGAATCTGCAAGCATATGGCCCAAAAAAAAACCCAAAACAAAACAAAAACAAAACCCCTCCAGAATGGTTTGTTCTCCCCTCCGCACCCCACCCCCCAAAATAGCAGAGGGATAAGGGTTTTCAAGACCGTTGGGTTTGGGAAAGCTTGTATTATTTCGGGTCCTCTCAGCAATCCCTGAAAACGTCTGCAGGTCTAGACCCACCTTGTAGGCATAACCCAAACACTTTTGCCGGGCCGTAAATCATTCTGGCTGCTCGTAAATTTGGGGAGGAAAGGGGGGAGGGTGAGAAAAGCAACAGGCTCTAAAAATATAAAAATAAATGCAAGGTAATGTCAAATTTACACTCAACATAATTAAAATATCACATATTTATGAACTTTCAACCCAAAGGAAAAAATAAATAACACACCCACATACATCCAATATCAAGAAGCAGAGAACCTTGCCTCTCTCCGACGGGACCTCTCCATACAACGGGGGCTTGGTTGTCCAACTACCACCTTTCAATAAATAGCACGCGTAACAGCTTTGAAACTTGATATTTTCTACATTCCTCAACTGATTTCTCGTTAAATATCAAATTTCAATAAAACATTTATAAATTGCATCAAGTTTTCACGTGTATTGAAAAATCAGCATATTCCTAAGCTAACTTTTTTTTTTTTAATAAATTAGGCACCAGTTTTTCAAATGTCCAAGTTGTCGACTGAGAAGCCCTCCCCGCCGCCCCAACCTCCCCGAACGTGAAGAAGGGGCAAAGTGCCTCAAAACATTTCTGTCCTTGCAGTCAGCACCCCCGTGAAAACTCCCCAGGAAAAGGGGGTCTCTCCTTGGACGTCGAGAAATATGAAAATATGAGATGGGAAGCCAGGTATGGGAGCAGAGGAGGCTGACATTTTCTTCCCATCGTGAGCCCGAGGGAGGAGGGTAGTCACGAATTCGGACACGGGTAGGGAAGGTGTATCTA
>CM052801.1:164610-176153 GCA_028533885.1 Nasua narica | reverse complement strand
CCCCCCCCCCCCCCCCGCGCTCGCCGCTGCGCCCCCCCCCCCAAGACCTCTGCGCCTTCTGCGGGATGACCCATTCGTTTTAACTAATTGATTTTTATGAGCCCGTCTGCCTCCCCTTTACCCTGCGATCCTTTTCCCTGTGGCCAACAGAAAGTTATTTCTTCTATTCGATCCCCACGTTTGTTTTTATGATTATTTACAGTCGTTAAATTTTAATTCCCCTCTGGACAGATAGCCACGCGCGTCTCCCCCCTCCGGTCACCCACCCCCTCTATATTTTAGGGCTTTCTCAAGATCTGCAAGCACCCAAGAACCAATTTCCTGCCACTCGGTCCCTCCTGCTAAGGTGTTGCTCCGTAATAGACTACTGAAAGAAATAGTGTACAATTAAATTAGAAGTAATTTATTTTTATAGAAAGAGTACATCAAGGCCTGGGAGATATTACAGATCCGAGGCAGAAAGACACCGGGAAAATGACATAAAAGTTGATGTCCCCTTCAGCGAAAGTTTAATCTTTTCATTAATTTATATGGTGCAGTCTCATCCATCTTCCCCGAGAACGGTGGCCGGTGGGAAAAGGCACCCTCGGCCTCAGCGACGGCCGCCTCTCTCTGCCGGGAGGGGGGGCACCGATGTCCCCACGGCCTGGGCCCTCGGGGAAGAGGTGGTCCCGAGCTATTCTGCGCCCGTGCTTGGGTCCCCCCCTTGCAGGAAGGTTCTGTGTCCGCTGGCTCTGGGGACCAGAGCTGGAAATGGCTGCGGAAGATTGCATTTCAACCTCAGAAAACCTATTATTTACGGCAGCCACACGGGAAGCTGGAAGGGGGTCTGGGATCCAAAAAAAAAAAAGAATATTTTTTTTCAAATTAAAGATTTCGGAAAACAGTATCTGCAAAACACGTTTGGGTTTCCGTTTTGTAAGTCAGCTCGGGGGGACTGCTGTTGGACTGTGTCGGTCTTGTAAGAAACGGGAAACGCGGGCTTTCAGAGCGCTGTGCTGTTCACCGCCGCCCCCTCCCCGCGTAGCAATATTAATTCCATTTATTTAAAACCGGTCCCCAGAGCCCTGAGAGGCTGACCCCCTTTCCTTCTCTCCCTGGCGCTGCTGTCTTGCTCAGAGCCTTGAAAAAGGGCCGGGAGTTTCCAGACCCGGCCTCCCAGGTGGGGTCTGCACTACCCGCGGAGGAAGCGAGTTGGAAGCGAGTCTTTGCCACCCTCCCCCATAAATGCATTAATAAATTTAACTGAACGTTCCGAATGCCCAGGAAAGGCTTGCCTGAGCGTCCCCTCCGCGCACGTGCTGCGCACGCCCAGGGCCTCCGCACCCAGCGGCTCGGCAGATGGGGCATCATGAATTCATGCGCCCGCGCCCCCCGCCCCGCCCGCCCCGCGCCCCGGCTAATCCGGCCCCGCGCGGGCGGCAGCCGAGCTCATCAACATGCCCCGCGTGCGCGACTCCCCCCACCTCGCCCTTCGCCTCCCCTCCCTGGAGTCGGAGGGAGGGGGCTGAGGGCCTTGGAAGGGAGGAGGAGGGGAACAGAAACAGTGGAAAGAGGTGAAGACACATCGCGATTCCCGACCACCTGGACGTGGAGGGCCCTCGCCCTTCGTAGGAACCGAGCGACCCGCCTGCGAGGGCCGCGCCCGCAAGGCCCGGCGCCAGCCCGCTCCCGGTCTCCGCGCGCTCAGGGAAGGGGCCTGCGGCGCGGGCCGAGCCGGCGCGCTCCTACCTGCACGCGCGCCTCCGAGAGCCCCAGGCGCTGGCTGAGCTCCTCGCGCATGAAGGCGTCGGGGTAGTGAGTCTCGTCGAAGAGCCGCTCCAGCTCGTTAAGCTGCTCCAGGGTGAAGTTGGTGCGGCTGCGCCTCTGTTTCAGCTTCGTCTGGCCGTCCTCGTCCTCCGACTTCACGTCCTCGCGCTTCTCCTTGCACTCGTAGATACCTGCGAGCGGGCCGAGGGCACGGGGCTGAGGGCGCACGGCTCCCCCACAGCGCCCTGCCCGTTCCCGCGGGCCGTGCGCCGGGGAAAGAGGCCGGCGGTGCAGGCTTTGGCGCCACGCGGCTCAAACCCCAGTGCGAGCGAGAGGACGAAGGGGCCCCAGCAGCCAAGGCGCCCTGACGCGGGGTGCGTCAATTTGATAAAGCGGACTCGAGGGGAACGCACGCCCTTTGGTAACAATTCGGGCAGGGGCGGCGCGGGGGTTCTTGGCCTCATTTCCATGGTTTCCTTAATTTTTCCACTTTGCCTCTTGACATATTGACATAGCCTAACCTCTCTCTCTCTCTCTCTCTCCCCTTTCTGTACTGGGGTATTAAGTATTATTTTAAGTCAAACAACTTTGGGCAGAATGGCCGACTGTGGGTCCCGCGAAGGGTGCGGCGCAGGCCAAAGCCAGGCCGGGGTCCAGGCCCGGGAACCCCGCTGCCCCGGGGCTGCTGTGCGCAGGGCAGGGGCCGCGCCAGGCGGGTCGGAGCCCCCCTCCCCGAGGCCTTGGAGCTGAGCGCGAGCAGCCCTTACCCAGGTCTCTTTTTCAGACATGAGAGCAGAACTCCTCCCCTAATCCACAGTGTGGTGTGTGGGGTTCAACGGGGAGCATGGACCCTAGGCTTGCAGTCTGTCACTCTCTGTGTTTCGCTTGTTCGCACGCGCCCACCAGGCCCCCAACAGTGGTACTTTCCTTAGTCCAGAAAACGACGATAGCATCTGTGTTTGCTGGGGGACGCGCTGGGGGCCTCCAGCATCGGGTAAGAAGGTCAACATTTCGATTCCAACCCACAGACCTCTCCTTCCCACTTCTAGGGAACGCGGGCCCTTGGCAAATTCAGAAACGTAAAACTACAAGGCGGCACCCCCAACCCCTGGCTGGCAGGCACGGCCCAGGCTTCTGTGTCTCCGGGGGCTTTCTCTCCATGCGGAACTTGCTGGACACGGTCACAGAGCATCTCCGCGCCCTACTTAGATGTCCCCGGGAGTCAAGAAGGGGTAGCCTTCAGGGTGTTCTGCCTAAAGAGCCCCCGGTCCTGGAGCGGAGAAAGCCGCTCCATTACTCAGCCCAGAAACTTACCGAGACGTAAAGACCGAAGCGGCTGCTGCGGGGAGAGGCTAATGCTGCTGCCCTCCTCCCCAACCCGGAGCCCTGAGCACCAGAAGCCCAGTCCTGAGTCCCCCTCGTGAGCAAGACTCCTTAGCACCGGGCACTTGACCCCAACTTGGATTTTCAAATTCCCTTCCACCTCCTGGAAGCACCGCATTACCAGAAACACCCCATTTCTTTCCCAGTCGAAAATCCTCTCCTCGACGCGGGCCCCCCAACTCTTCCTTCCTCCCTGTCTCTGAAGTCTGACCCCAGGGATGGATCCCAGCTGAGAAGCGGGCCTTCAAAGTCCTTAAGAACCCAGGGCACGCTTTGCAAAATCCACAGACTCCCGCGATCGGCAACGCGGGACCCCCGGTGCAGGAACCCAGGACTTCCAGGTTTCTTCTGGAACCCCAAGATCTCCCCGATTTTCATCTCACACCCATCTTACAAATGCACCCTGGGGGTTAGCCCTGCAAGGGGTGTGCACCCAGCCCAGGGGGAAAGGCACAGCCCGGAGGAAACCCTGTCCTTGTCTCTCCTGTTTGAAAGGCCGTGACTGTACTTCGCTCTCTTTCCGAGGCCCCTTTCTCCGGGGTCTGCTGCCTTGGCAATCAGGGTGAAGGGAGGCAGGCGGGACGAGGAGGGGCCCGACCTCTAGGACATCAGTCACTCAGATGCCACGGAGGTCACCCTGGGTGCTGTCAGCCGCTGAAGTCCGATGTAGGCCCTGAGTCGTGCCCAGCCGACAGCTGTGTCTTCATTAAAGCAAACTCTGTGTGAATGACAGAGCGAGGGGTGACCGGCGGGGCCCGGGGGTGGGGGGACCCTGAAGTAAGGCAGCTCAGACCCAGGCCACCTGGGCGGTCACAGGTCAGGGGCTGATCTCTAAGCCTCCGCCAGCTTGCTGCTTCCCCGGGTCAAGGCCTCGGAAAGACATCTGAGTCATCTGCACCATTTCAAGGCCATGGCCCAGGTCTCTGCCACTCGGAGACCACAAGTATAGGGTCCCCAAGAGCAGGAGGCATGGGCCTCCTGCATCGGGGGAGGAGTGTGTTCGGGGGGAGTTGTACTTGTAGGAGGACCTTCACGCTGACAACGTGTGGAGCAGGGCCCCGTGGAGGCCGGCGGTGAGGCTCAGTATTTCCTCTTTGTAATGAAAAATAGACATTCCGAGCGGCTTTCAGCTGTGCCCCCCAAGAAATCCAGTCCATTTTATGCCTCTGACCGCTGCTGGTGGCCGTGTTTGCTCAGAGATCCCCAGGGTTGGGACTGCCCCCTCTCCAGCTGGGAGAGCCCCCATAAACCTCCCGTTTATGTCCCCGATTTCACAACAGGGAGAACGGCGGCGAACGTTATCCGGAGAAGCAGAAAGGAGGGAGGCCCAGGACGCGCGGTCCGTCCTCTGACAGCCCAAGGTCGGGCAGCCGCGCGAGCACCCCCTCGAGCTTCCCGGGGCCCTTCACTTCGCGTCCAGACCCTGACCACCTGCGGGCGCAGGAGTGGTTTTAATTTAGAGGCCCGCGTCAGCCCAGATCAAGCTTCGAGGTTCAAGGGGAAAGTTTTCCCTAAGAGGAAACAGTGCAGAGAGGGTTCACCCGGCGGGAGAGGCGACTGAGCGCGTTAGCTCCGGGACCCCCGGCCAGCGCGTCCTCAACGCCTGCCTGTTTCAAATGCTCGGGACACCGGGAGGCGGTGGGCGCTGGGAGAGACGCATGTGGATCTCTCCCGTGCGCGCTGGGGAGCAGTAGACCTGAGAAAGACTGGCCGGCATTCAGGCACGCACCCAGCACCCGCGGACCGCGGCTTTCAGGCTCGTCCGCCCGAGGGACCCCAACCCCGGGAAGTTCCCGCTGCGACGCCCGGCGCCAATGCCGGGGGAAGCCGGTCCTCAAGCAGCACTCGTCCCCAGCCCCTGCCCATCCCCGGCTCCCCTCGCCTCCCTTCCCGTGTCCGCGTTTTCCTTTCTTTCTTACGCACAGACTGGCGATGGGTTGCCGGGGCCTTTCCGTCCGAGCGTGGCTCTAAATTCAGAGTTTGGGGTGGAATTCTGAGCGAGCCGCGGCGCCCGGGGCCTCCCCGCGCGCGGAGCGAGGGCCAGGCGGGCAGGCTCGGCGGCGAGGAGACGCGGTTCCCGGGAGGGGCCCGGAGCGGCGTCCGGCGAGCTTACCTTCCGCAGCCCTCCCCGTGCCGAACTCTTTCAGCTTGTCCTTGTCGTTGTCCACGTGGTCCTTAAACAGATGCACCGCACAGTGGCCACTGCCCTCCGTAATGTCCTGGAGGCTGGATTCTGAGCTCCCCAGCTCCCGGGAGCGCGCCAGTCCGCTCTCCAAAACTTCCCTGTACGTGATCGAATCCTTCTTGCCGCCGCCGCCGCCGCCGCCGCTGCTCTCCTTGCTTTTCTGGTCAAAAGATTTGGATACAAAAGCAGTGAGTTCCTCCATGGCTGCGCGGGGCTGCGGGGTCCGCGGGGCTCGGCGGGGTTGGCTGGGAGCCGGGCTGTGGTCCGCACGCCTCCCCGCGCGGAGAGGACGGTCCGTGTGAGGGTAGATCCCTCCTGCTGTTATTTATGCCTTTCAATTTGAGATCTCACTATTTATACAAGGCCACGTCCGCCCAACCCCCAGCACTCCCTGTCTTCAGCAATTACGACTCCCGGCTCGGCGGCGGGCGCACGCAGAGACGCTATCTCTCCCCCACCTCCAGTCTGGCAATTGGCTTTCTTTTCATTTCATCACTGTTTGGCGTCTGTGCACCTTGGTGTGGAGAGGTAAAGATCCAATTTTTTGAAGGGAGAGGGAGAGAGTGCGCGCGCGCGCGAGCAGGCGCGGGCGCCGGAGCCCCAAACAGGTACCCGCATTCCCTCAATTCCTGGATGAAACCAAACTCGAGGAGTTTATCGATGATGAGGAGGTCCTCGCCGGCCGGCACAGTCAGGAGCACAGCCGGCCCCGAGCCGGGGAACCCGTCCCCGCAGGATGTGTCCGCGCGCGTGGCAATGCGGAGAGACGCCGAGGGGACCCCGGGCGCTGGTGACGCGCGATCCAAAGAAGAGAATCGGCTGCGACTCGGAGATGTGGTTGGACGGCTGGCCGGACCCGCCGGCGCGGCCAGCGGAGCGAGCTGTTGGAGCGGGCGCGCACGGCGGAACCGGTAAACCGCTCCAGGACCCCGAAAGGGGGAAGAACCGAGCCCGCGTCTACCGGAGCGTGGGCGCCGGAACCTCAGCGGCGGCTGCGGCGGCGGCGGCGGCGGCGGCGAAAAGGGGCTCGCAGACCTCGGAGGAGCCGGCACCGCGGATCCGGGCCGGGGACTGGGTGGCCGCCTGCGCCCGGAGCGCGCGGTGTCCGGACTCAGAGACAGCCGCGGCCGGCGGGGAGACCCGGTTTGTTGAGCAGCGGTCCTTTGGGCACGCGTTAGCTCCCGCGTCGCCGGACGGAGGCAGCCTTCTCTACAGCCCTGCAGGGAACCTGGTGGCTAGGATATTTATTTGGGGGGAAATAGAGATATTTCTGGTTGTGCCACGCTTTTCCTCTCCCCCTTTCCAAGGCTGAGGGGGACCCACTTTCTCCACGGCAACACGAAATCAGTTTACAATACCGGAAGTCAAGCCTGCCATCCTCTGCAAATTTCCATCTGCAAATAAAGTTGACTTTTCCTCCCTTTCCCCTCTTTCATCTGTCAGATCGCCTCGTCTCCCCCTCCCCCCACCCCCGCGGGAGTCGGGACCCGGAGCTCAGCGGCGCTGCGGGGGAGGGGGAAGCTGGTGGGTTTCGGAGGACCTCGTTTTGCGGGTTCTGAAGGCGCTCCCTGCTCGGAGTGTTTGTGATTCCGAGCCTGGGATCGGGGCCACCCTCGGCGGGACCCGGCGTTCCGTCCAGCGCGGCGCCGGAGGGAAGGAAAGGGGAACGATTTCTCCGGAAATCGTGGGGCCTGCGTCCTGTCACTCGGGGTTCAGTCGGGGGTGCCTCGGTCTGGGGAGGGGCAGGGGGTGTCCTCCCCCCAGACGGGAAGAGGAGGAGGGGCAGACCAGCTCTGTCCCCGGACCCTCCCTCCTTCTCTCCCTCCTTCCTCCCCTCCCTCCCTTTCCTTCCTTCCTTCCTTTTTCCCTCCCTTTTTCCTTTCTTCCTTCCCTCCTTCGTTCCTTCGTTCCCTTCCTCTCTCCCTCCTCCTTTTCTTCCTTCCTCCTTCCCTCTCTCCTTCCTTTCCTCCCTCCTCCTTCCCTCTCTCCTTCCCCCGTTTCTCCTCCTGTCCCCTCGCCCTCCATCCTTCTTCAGGAGCCCTGCGCAGGAGCCTCTCCGCGCGGCGCAGGCTGCCCGGCCCCGCGTGCTGCGCGGCCAGGGCTGGGGGGATTCAGAGGCCGCCGCCTCCTCCGGACTTCAAAAGCGGAAAGGCGAAAAAGCCCTCCCAACTTAACAAACAGGTCTTTGTCACCGCGGCCCTCTAATCAAAGCGGAGGCGCGCGGGTATCACACAGAATTACAAATAGCCCCTCATGCATTATGCATGTAGCGGGTCGGCGGGGGACGCGCCGAGGGCTCCAGCCCCGAGCGGGGTGCGCAGGGCGCGCGGGGCGAGGGCGACGGGCGACCCCGGAGTTGACAGTCGTCGTGGGGGCCGAGCCCCCACCCCTACCCCTGCCACCGTGCGGGGAGGAGCTTCTGCCCCACGGGGTCTGCAGATAACCCCCTCCCCAGCTGAACTCCGTTCCCGATAGACAGCGCGGTGAGAGCCGAGGGGCGCAGGTTGTGGGGAGGACAGCCTGGACCGCAGCAACTTTCTCCAGTCGTCCAGGGCGGGGAACGTTCCCTCTTCTCACCTGCCCACCTCGGCGGCCCCCTCACCACCGGCCCCAGGTGCGGAGGCCAGCTCCCCAGGGATCAGATGCTGGAAACTGCCCACCCCTCCCAGAATCCTCCCTGTCCCTGCTCAACGACCCGGGGTCCCCCAGGGCCTGGGCCTGGCGAGGCCTGAGCTTCCTCTGCAGGGAAGAGGGGTTTGAGGCCCAAGCCTTCAGCCCGGGACCCCCTGCAGGGCTACTTTCCACCCCTTAACCCCCTCAGGACCCACCTGTACCTAACCGGATACCTGCCCCAACCAGCCTCCTGCGAGTCCGCCACCGGGCACCGACAGGGACTCCAGATATCCAAGGTCCTTAAACCAGAGAGAAACTACCTCCCCCCCCCCCCCACACCTCTGCTGCTTCACCTCTGAGGCCCCTTCCACGCCCCCCCCCCCCCATGCTTTCAAAATAACCCTTCGGAAAAGAAAGGGATTCCTCAGCTACCTTCCCCGCTCAAGCTGGCAGGCCTTCCCTTTCCCGAGAGTTGAGGAACCAGGTAGCACCCCGCTCTCTCTGACTGTGGAGTGCAGTGCTCAGAAACCCCACCCCTCCCCAGCCAGGGGTGCACAAGCCTCCTTGACCCATGGCCTGTTTAGAGACAGAGGCCGAAACCCCAAAGCATGGACCCAGTCATCCCATTTCAGCCCAGGCACTGAGTGTCCCTCCCACAGATTTCTGCTAATTCCAAGGCGTGGCCGGAGGCCGAGGGCTGGGAGCACTCGGTCAAAAGTTACATTCGCGCTTGGGCGAGGCCGGCCGGAGGGGAGGGTGCAGACCCTCCCGGGGTGGACAGGACTCCGCCTGAGGGGAGCCTGTCTGAGCTTCTGGAGACGGGAGCCCCAGACCGATGGAGCACCGTGAACAGACGAGAGAACACACTTTTAAAACCCCAACATGTCTTGTGAGAATGTGGATGCTTTCAAGTCCCCAACGCATTTTTTGCTTTCAACTCTTAAAGAGGAAACGACTTTCAGGGAAGTTTGTGGCTAGAAATGAAAGTCTATCTCTTTCCTGAAAAACACCAGCGACGACAACGACAAAAAAGACGTCGTGAGGGGGCGGGAGGGAGCAGAAGTGGGGGATCCGGTTTCTGGAAGAAAAGTGAAGTTCCGAAGTTTGAGTTCACCAAAGGCTGCGTACACCGCGCGCGCGGAGCTCGCGCGGGTCCTGGATTCGCGTCCTGACGTCTCCGAGCGGGCGCGCGCGCGTCCCGAGGCCCAGAAACGCCGGCAGACGCGGGCTGCCCGGGTCGGGAACGCCTGACCTGCTCCTATTCCCTCGGTGTTTCCAGCATGTTCCAGCTGCGAAACCAAGAGGAAACAAAACGCAGTAAAAATAAATAAAAGTGCCAGGAGACCCTGTATTCTGCACGAAGGGTCCAGGCCAACCGGGAGGAGGTTGGAGGGTCACAGACACAAGGGTCCTGCACCACCACCCGTGGTGTCTGTTGGCCCAAGTCCCCGGCGCTGTCCAGTCCGCGCCAGCCTCCCACCTGTGAGCCACAAAACCGCGTGGCCACCCCGGGAGCGGGTCTCAGCCGCCTGCATACACGCACGCACGCACGCACGCCAGGGGGTCGGCCCCAGGAGGCCAGCGCCGCCAAGGAGTGGGGGGTTCCCTCCTCCCCGATGGCTGCACATGGGAAAGGGGCCCACTCATACCGCCGACCCCCACGCGGGCGAGGCGGAGGACAGCTCGAGGCCAGGCCTGCAGCGCCAGGAGCTGGGAGTGTTGCAGACCCCACCCCGACTTTACCCCAGCTCCACAGCTACAGGCCAGCCTCCCAGGCTCGCCGCCGGCCTCCCCCGGACCCGGGCAGGTCTGGAAAGCTCCCACACGCCGCTCCTGAGCGGCAGGAAACCGAGCGAACCGGCCTCGCCCTCCGCGTCCTGGGAGCCGAGCGCAGGGGTGGTGATTGGTAATGGTGCATTTCTCCTCTTCCTAAGTCTTTTCCCCAACTGCAGAGAAGAAAGGGGCCACTAGACTTCTTAGCTCTGGTACCCACCAGGGACCCCAATCTACAAGGCACAGCGCATAAGCTTGGACGTGCAGACGCTCCAGGCCAGCCGGAGCTGAGACCCCCACACACCTAGTAGGAGTCGCTGTGGACACAGCTGACCCCGGTAAGCCCCCTGCCATGTCCCACCCCGCCCCTTCTGGGACATGCCAGGTGTAGACAGACCTCGGGAGCAGACTGAAGACGGACGGAGGACGGGACGTTCGCATTTTCCGATTTTACAGAATGAGCTTTCTGTGCACCAAAGAGGTACATTTTAATAAACGGAAGGTGCTGTTCTTTGCTCTCTCCTTCTCTCCTGCAGTTACAACGCCAGGGAAAGGAGGTCATGAATATTCAGATATTTAGTAGCTCCTTGGCTTCCTTCCAAAAAGATATGGCTTGAATTTTTCACTTGGAGCCCAGAAAGCGCAGCTCTTCCCCGATCGGAATGTGTTCACCTGAAGTCAAAGTTGGTGCTCTCAGCTCTGCATAGCTGAGCAGGGTTTGCCCGTGGCGTCTAGGGCCCCTACCTCTGTGGGAGGGCAGGGGACCCCGGCCAGGCCCTCTTCCCCGGGACCTGTCACCTCAGGCCCCCCGGGGGTCATCCCTGGTTCCCAGGGCACAGAGGAGGCGTATTTCAAGGACTGCGTCTTCAGCCTGGCTGGCCTACTTTCTCAGCCCGCAATTGGGAAGACAATTTCTATTAATAATAAGAAGGGAGGGGGTGTTAATGGTTTTCGCTGAAGAGCCAGCCTTTTTAACAACAATGAACCCCTCCCCACACATTAAATATTTATAAGTATCGATCAGAAGGGCAGGATTTTACAGATGTGCAAACACACTTCACAGAGACCCTCCTTACCCCCCCTCCCTTTTAAATTTAGAAACCTGCATTTGTATTCCCTGGTATGCTGTTTATTGATTTACACAAACATCCGCGTTTCAAATGCGAGGCTAATAGATTTTCATTACGGATTAATCCAGCTTGTGAATGGGTAAGATTGGTCATGTCCACAAAGTGGACGTGTGTAATATTAATACAGGATGTCACAGGGCAGGACTTGCTCTCTCCTCCCCAGAGGGGCGGCTGCCTCTGGGCTTCCAAGGGCCCACCCAGAAAACGTACTTTTGGTGATGTGTGTGTGTGTGTTTCCCACTTGGTCTCGCTTTTGCTACAAAACCCCAGGATTTATTTTTTGGGTGGGTGGGGGAGGCTTCTGAAATAACCCTCATTGCAAAAAGGCAGGTTTAACAGTCCATACCCGAGGAGGGAGTGCTGGTTGCTTTTTGTGGGATTTTATTATTATTGTTATTATTTCTTCACCGTGTGCTTGGTAACATATGGTGGGCATTAAAACTCTCTACTTTCAGATTTAATCACAGGACCCTTGCTCTATGTTTTATTTAAGAAAAACAGGATTTTTTTTTTTCAAGGAGCAAAGCAGTTTACCACGAAGGACAACTAAAGAGGGCCGTTTTCTGGAGTCCACCGCTAAACCAACAATGCCGCGCTCTCCTTGGCGATGAATGCATTAAGCTTTTGGCAGGGAGCAGTTTCTGCGGTAATTAACGTTCCAGGAATAAATCTTGGGTGTGTATTTTGATTTTCGCTCTCACTTCTGGCAC
>CM052801.1:140797-164110 GCA_028533885.1 Nasua narica | reverse complement strand
GAGCGGGCCAAGGTCAGTGGGGGGGGGGCAGCGGCCTGGGTACCAGACACCTGCACAGACCCCGAGATCCCGTGGGGACGTGGGAGGAGGGGATGGGGCCCAGGAGGATGCCACATTTAGGGCACTAACTCATGATTCCTTTTCATCCTTCCGTCTCACCTTCTGTGGACGCCTCTGTTAAAGATTTAAATATGGACATTAGAACCCTCTCCTCCCTAATCCTGGTTTCCTACTTCACACCTGAGGCTTTTGGGTTTTATAGATGGGTGAGTGTGTGCGTGTAAATATGTATATATATATATGGATATATACTATATATACATATCCATATATATATATAGTCCATTTAAAGATGCCTCTATGAAAAACCCACAAGATAGAGTTCGAGGAAAAACAGGCGCCAAAAAAAAAAAAACTTCATTGAAATAATCATAAAACTATTTTTTCTGGTCTCACTACAGCTGTGGGGCACGTTGCCATGGAAACCACTTTCCTGGCCCGTGTGTCTGTAGCCAGAGGTCTCCGATGGACCGTCTGCCGGCTCGTTGCCTGTGTACAGCGAGCCCCGCGTACATAATGCCTCACACATCAGCCGTGACTCCTGAAATGTGTCAGAAAACATTATCAGAAGGGGAAGGCCGGTTGTTGCGGATCCCCATAAATTTATAGATAATCAGGTCCTTAGCGGCTGCCAAAGGGTGGGACGGGCTGCAGAGCCCTGATGAGGGGTCAGCGACCCACTACAGGGGAGAGGAGTGTGCTAAGAATCCCGGGCCAAGTGCACTGCTCGGGCTCTTTTGCTTTGACCCATTTACACCCTGTTTGAGTGTAATCACGCCTCCCTCCAACCCCCTTTCGATTCCACCAAATTGATTACATTGTATCAGTTCTATACTCTGTACTCTTCTTACAGTAACTGAGTGTAATCAGGCCCCCCCACTGTTTGCTTCCGCCAAATTCATTACATTGTATCAGTTCTACACACTGTACATCTTGTTACAGTAACTAAAAATATTGGAGTGCTTCACCTCCTGTATTTGTTTAAATCTCTCTCTGCCGTGCAAGCTGACCCAGGACACAGAGGCATGCTGGAAGCTGTCTGTGATCAAATTAATATTTCCAATCTGCAGAACGAAATGCCTTATTCCCTAAAAGGTTCTGGCTACACGTGTCAGGGGAAAAATTAAAAAAGAGAGAGAGGGTGAGAGAATCTTCTTCATAATGAACTTCCCCCACATAAGTGATATAATAACATCACAATTACACGTGTGTAAGTTCGCATTCTGAGTGAGGCTGTCCCCCGGTGTTCGTTTTTACTAATTCCCGTGGAGTTTATTCATTCTGTTATTAAAACAAAAAGCCGCCGGGGTGATTAGAGCATTGTTTGTAGAACAAAGTGTTTTCAGGCGTACCGGTGTTTCATCCGCACACAAGAGCAATGTCATGCCCGAGGAATGTTTGAAACGGACTTTGCCGTGTGTAACGTGAGTCCTCACCAGCATGCGGAGGCCATCGGGGCTCCCGGGCCCTCAAACAAAGATGCCGCTAATGGGAACAATATTTAGAGAACGCTGATGTTTTTCTGCCTTTCAACGATTGTCACACCCAAGAGTTTGTGACGTAAAGAAATGCAGCTGAGTTTTCCATTCGTTTCGAGTGATGGGCATGGACACCGAATGGCGGTTTAAGGCTTTGAGGACCCTCGGGTGGCGAAACGCGTGCCATTCACACCCGCAAACTTATAAGGAGGCCGGAGAGAACAGAATTCCAAATGCCAGGCTGTGTGCAAGGACCGTTGGCTTCCGATCTGCAGAGTTCAAGCCTTGAACAAACCAGAGAAGCCAACCGTTTCAAGTTTTGTGATTTCTCTGCGTTGTGAGGACTTGGGGTTCTCGGCCTGGGGAGACGAGGGAGGGTGTGTAATAGGACCACGGGAGGCTTCTGCCAGCGGACACCCCCACCCCCCCAATCTCCGTCTGTAGAGGGAGAGTGCACACGGCTCGCACATAAAGCAAGAGGCCATGAAAGGGAGCGAAATGCCTCCTTCGTGGATCAAAAGACACTATCTAGTTCCCCTAAAATGATGTATAAACTCAACGAGATGTCTGGTAGTATTAATATTGTATTTTTGAGGTGGAAAGAAAATTGTTCTCAAGGTCGTTGGAAAAATCAAGCGCGTGAGACCCGGCAGGGCACTCTTGACAAAAGTCGAATCATAAAATGATGTGCCGGTCTGCTCATAAAATATAACACGAAGGCACCGTGGCATGCGAATCAAAGGAGTCTGGCGTGGCTGTAAAAACAGAGAAAATGACCCAAATATGTATAAGAGCTTAGGAATCCCGTATAATGAAACAATGACTTCAAACCTCCGTAGGACGATGGATTATTCACTAAGTGCTGTGACTAGAAATTTATGGGGGAAAAGGCTGCCTGTGTCTGTCAGTTGTAACTCCAAAATAATTCCAGATGAAGAAAGAATTAAGCACAGAAAATGAAACCACGGCCGAACCGGGAAAAACAAAGGAACCCTTTTATAATCTTCCCGCTGGGAAGCCTTTCTAAAGACAGCACAAGAGCCAGGAGCCAGAAGGGGAAAATACTGGTACAGTGAGCTGCGGAAACATTTAATACTTCCGCATCAAAAACGTCCACGATAAAACGAAACGGTGACGGGTCGTGTGGGAAGACAATATACAAGCCACACAAATGAAACGTTCATTTTTCTTAAGGTACAAAGAGTTCCTAAATTTTAAAAGAAGGGGGAAAAACAAGTCCAAGGAAGTAATGATGGAAGACGGAGGCTAATGGGTTTAAGAAAAAGGAACAAATGTTCGTGAAAACCATGAAAAGGATGTTCGGCCCCCGGCAAAGTGGGTCATGTGCCATTTCTAAAGTATGCCCCCCATGAAAGTCCGCTTCTTTCCGGTAGATTGACAGGTGGACGCCCATCCGGGAACGCCGACGTCTAGCACGTTGTTGGTAAGACCTCCGTTGGCACAGCCTCCCTGGAAGGCAGGAGTGTCGCGAGCGAAAATGCTTATGCCACTGGATGTGGGTTCACCCCACGGACACAGTGGGGAGGGCACACTCCTGGAAAGGCTGGAAAATTGCACGTAGCTTCCTGTGCATCCATAGAGGGTGGGGCTACATTTTGTGGTTTGTGCCTGGTGTGGAATACTATGCAGCCATCAAGAAGAACAACGTCGACCCACAAGCAGGGGAATGGAAAGATGTGCAGGGACAATAGTTCAGCGGCAAAGTGAATGTGAATGACCTTGTAGGATTCCCTTTCAGGGAAAAGGCGCACGCGTGCATGTGCACACGCACACACACACACACACACACACACCCAGGCTCGTCTACACGTAAAAACTGTCCTCCTCTCTCCCCACGAACTTCTTTTCTGAACTGAACCGTCAGTCGGCCCCCCCTCCAGTGCGGTGTCTGGGCCATCCCCATACATGGCCCCGACGGAGGGTCCAAGTCTCTCTCTGCACAGACCCCAAAAGCCAAACACCTGAGGCTCCACTGAGTCGAACACCATACTCACCCTGCTTACATGTCATTTTTAAGGGGGAATAGAGGCACCAAGGACACCCACGGCTCACGGACAGGTGACTGTGAACTAAAACAGGGACAAGGAAAGATCCAGGCGAAGCCACAGCCCAGCACAGGGAAATCACTTCTTCAGAAACAGGCAGGGATTGGGTTACATTGTCCCTCTGTGCTTTGGATTGGACCTAGGAACTCTGTGACTTGCTAACTTTACAGGAGTGCAATTTCAGTTTTAAAAGGGAATGCGTGATTGGTTTGCGCATCCCTGTGAGAGTGTCCTGGGGTGGCCCGTGACAATTCCCATAAACTGGACTCTTAAAACCACAGGAATTCCTCCTCCCCCAGCACTGGAGACCAGAAGTCTGAGATCCAGGCGGGGCAGGGATGCTGAGATCCAGGTGGGGCAGGGATGCTGAGATCCAGGTGGGGCAGGGATGCTGAGATCCAGATGGGGCAGGGATGCTGAGATCCAGGTGGGGCAGGGATGCTGAGATCCAGGTGGGGCAGGGATGTGCTCCCTCCTGAGGCTTCAGGGGAGGGTCCTTCTTCCTCTTCCAGCTTCTGGGACTCCAGGCGTCCCTGGGCTGGTGGCCTCGTCCCTCCCATCTCTGCCTCCATCCTCATGTGGCTTCTCCTCTGTGTCTATGTCTCCTCTTCTGTCTCTTACAAGGACCTCTGTCATTGGGTTTAAGGCCACCCTGATCCAGGATGAGCTCATTTCAGTATGTTTCACTTAATCACATTTGCCAACACCCTCTTGCCAAATAAGTTCCTCTTCATGGGTGCCAGGTGACATCATCTTCTCGGGAGACACCATTCAACTCACTGCACCCCCACTAAGGATGGCCCGATGCAGCCATAGACAGATGTACAAGGTTGCACACTGAACCACTGGCTTCCCATACCCCAGCCTCCATGGGCCTTAAGGATAATGGATTTCCAAGACAAGCAGCTAGAAGTTTTCATTTCATTTCAGATGCAAATGTGGTTTACCAGGTGTGACCCTTCGGTATTTGAGGAAGGAACCTGGGTGCTCCTTGGTGTTTCGGCAGGAACACCCTACAGGATCTCACGTGCCATCGTCCCCTGAGAAGCACCATTCTAAGGACTCATTCAGGCCCCCGCTGAGGCCATGGGGAGGGACCCACAGTGCTGCCTCGCCTGAAGATTCAGGCCCAGCACCGACCTGGTGGGCAGAGGGATGGGGTCCCCGTCCTCAGAGCCACACCCTCTTCAGGCAGCAGCTGGTGCATCATGGTTTCTATGACCAGAAAATTGCAGGAAAGACGCTGTTTCCTATCCGACAAACAGTCCAGAATGGACACGTTCCCCCCTCCCTCTCCGTCTGTGTCTGCCTTCCGTCCTTATGTATTCCGCTGTGTCTCCCCCTCCCTCTCCGTGTCTCAGTCTCCTCCCTCCTTTCCTCCTTCTCTGCCTGCCCTGCACACCAGCTTCCTCTCACTTTTTGAAGATTCCCATCCATCTCTGGAGGGAGAGCTGGGCCCACGGGACACGGGCTGACGGTCTCCTCACAATGGCCGACATCCTTTATCAGGGCGTCCTGAGGGCACTGAAGGGTGCTTGCGTCGCCGGGAAGGCCAGGCGCTGTGGTTCACCATGCAGGCTTCAAGGGCAGGGTCAGGGAGACAGAGCTGCTGACAGCTCCAGTCCATGCCCCAGGGGTCCCAGCTGGTCCCTGGAAGCCCCAAACTTCCTCTGCAAGAGGCTCCTCCGACGAGGACAGCACCTTCTAAGCCATGAAATGAGGTCACCTCGATTATGAGCAGGACTCGGGAACAGTCACCACGGCACGGTGAGTGGAAACTCATCCCAGAGACCTTGCACATCCCAGAGTGGCCTGGACCCTTTCCTGGCACAAACACAAAGCCCGGGACAGAGTCACACGTTCCCCACCTCCCAAGGCTTCAGGGCATAAAAAGGTGCTAGAAATAAAAGGCAGATGTGATTCAGTGAAGGCTGCCGCTGGGCATCCACTTGATTTATTTCTAGGCCGGCTTGATGCAGATGTCTCCGGGTTAGGACAGAACTGTATCATTTTGTGGTCACAGAAATAAAATTCCCAAGGTCTTTACATGCACAATATGAAATTGAACACAGAATGGTATCTTGAACTTATTTAATTAAGGAGAATAAAAAATTTCATACAGTCACTTAAAGGGAAAAAAAGGAAACCCCCTTTGTAGTGTATTGAACAATGTAAGGGTTGGTTTAATGTGTCACAGGCTTCCCAGATTATACGTGATTTCTGGGAGTGCCTGTGAGGGTGTTTCCAGAGAGATTCATGTTTGAATGGATGGACTCTGCGAAGCAGATGGCCTTCCTCAGTGTGGGTGGGCCTTGTGTAATCAGTTGAAGGTTTAGCTAGAACGAAGAAAGCAGAGGAAGGTGGAACCTACTCCACTTTTTTTTCCCACCTGCCTCCTTGAGCTGGGACATCTCATCTCCTACCCCTCAGGCTGGGATTTAGACCATTGATTCCCCTGGTTCTGAGACCTTCAGACTTGAAGTAGAATGACATCACCAGCTTCCCTGGGCCCCAGCTTTCAGACAAGAGGCCATGGAATTTCTCAACTTCCATAATTGTAAGAGCCAATTATCATAGTAAATATATATTCTCCAGAAGCTGGAACAAACAACCTCATCTTGGGTGGCATTAAACCATGGAAGGAAATCCTTCCCCAGCTCTGGAGACCAGAAGTCTGAGATCCAGGCGGGGCAGGGCTGCAGAGATGCAGGCGGGGCAGGGCCCTGCTCCCTCCTGAGGCTCCAGGGGAGGGTCCTTCCTGCCTCTTCCAGCTTCTGGGCTCCAGGTGTCCCTGGGCTGGTGGCCGCGTCCCTCCCATCTCTACCTCTGTCCTCACGTGGCTTCTTCTCTGCATCTGTGTCTCCTCTTCTGTGTCTTACAAAGACACCTGTCATTGGATTTAGGGCCACCGTGATCCAGGATGAGCTTATCTCAGATCCTTCCCTTCATTACTTCTGCAAAGAACCTGTTTCCAAATAATCTCCAGTCCACAGGTATGAGGGTCGGGGTGTGGACATACCATTTTGGGGCAGTCATTCAATCCATCTCTCAAATAAATATTCCCAGCTTGCTGTCAATTCACTATTTCAATTCACTATTTCACTCAACAATGCTCCCTTAGACTCACATTCTCTGATTTTGGGCAGTTTTTCTGAGTAGAAGTCAGCAGCCCACAGAAAACACAATGAAAGCTAAACTCTGTTCGGCTTTTTGAACGTCTGTGTCAACACGCTTCCATAAAATGATTTCAGCCTTTGCCTCAAGAACCCTATTTCTGAAATTACACTTTGCAATCCGGTGCCGAGGGATTGCAAACTCATCCACGAATGAACAGCCCTCCGTGTTCCCTTGGTTTCTTGGAGCTGCTCAAGCCTTTTCCTCGATGTCAGGGGGCGGTGGGGCAGGAAGCAGGAAGCCCTAGGGAGGGGACGCCGCCAAAGGAGAACACATGTGGGCATTTGGGACAAAAGCGGCTTGAAGAAGGGTCTCCTCAGATGTGTTCTTGCCACAGAGAGAGTGAATCCTGTCCATTCCTGACAAGCAACTGTGGAAACCTGCCGTCCCCGTATTCATATGGCTTCAACCTATGAAAGTGCTTTGTCTTACCCTTCCTAGCAGCTCAGCGTCTAGCCACAGTGCTGAATAATCCGGTCACAGGGGATCCCTCCGTTTGGGGCAGGTACCTCCAGAATGGCCCACCCCCAACTGCCATGCAGTTGTGCCCTTTGGCTCCTGTGTGGGCTCAGGTGTGTTTTCCATACATTTTTCCCTCCCTCCCTTCTCATCTCAAGAACCAAAGTGCCTGGGCACAGGGAGCAGAGGGGGGGAACCCAGCCACGACCCCACAACACAGAGGGACCGAAATACAGAGTCAGAGCCTCTGCGGTTAAGACAACAAGGTTTGGCTAATTCCGAACGCAAACATCCACAAAAACGCCTACAGCAGTGAGCCTCACGGTCAACGCACTTCGCTGAAGAGAAAAGCAGACCCACCCACTTTTTAAAAAATCTCTTTGTAACCAAGATGCCTGCATGATGTCTTTGTAGCTGTGAATGAAACACGGACCGCACAGCCACGGAACGATGAACAAGATAAACACTCAAAGCCCTACGGGGAAGCTGCGTGAGCCCCTGCCCCATTCGGCCCGCAAGTCCCCCACCTGCCGGTGACACATTTCCATATTTATTCCCAAGAGCCACAGGGACCTGGAGGCATCTTGTCGCTTGGCCTTTTGCAGACGATTTGAATTTCTTCTGGAAGGAAAACGGGACTTGGATCGTCCAAAGCACAGATCTGTGTTTTCATCATCTTGGAAAATCCCAGTCAAAATGACAGACTTCACTGCATTAAATATCCGCAGTTGAGAGGGATCGCAGGAGGGATTTTTCTCGCTTCTGCCCCTCTCATCTCCGTGGATGACCTCAGTCTCCCCAAGACCCATGACCGGGCCGCCGGTCTGTGTTTCCGCTCTCTCTCTCTCTCTCTCTCTCTCTTTCTCCCCGTGTATGCTCCGTGGGTGAAAACACTTGCAAATGTGGGCCTGGATCTGTGCTCAGAGTTGTTGCTTCTCGCCGCTCCCCATCAAATAAACACAGCAGGCACCCCGATCCCTCTCCGTCTCCTGGATCCGTGACTCCATTCTCCGGCATATTCGCAAATCACGATGTCTCATTTGCTCAGGCAGCAGCGGGGGTTGGGGGGCGGGAGGCAAGCCTGATAATGTGTCAGCTCGAATAATGGGGAAGGGGCAAATCACGACGGATGTGTAAGAAGGATTCTAAGGCACGCACAGGCATGCAATTATGTGGCACTGTGGGTAAAGTTTACCTTGAGTTAAAAAAGAATAAAAGAATCTCAAAAATTAAATAATTGGGGGAGGCGGGAAAGGGATGGTGCAGCTACAGGGGGAAGGGGGGAGCAAGCGTGTCCTGGCGACCTCGGGCGGCGACCCTGCTCTGCGCGGTCCTGGGCAGGCTGAGTTCTGACCTTGCCAACCTGTCTGAACCCGAAGGCCCTCCCAGCAGCTGGATGAGCCTGAAGGGACCGGTGCAGTCCCGGGAATTACATTGTAGCCTCTGCTGCTGCCGGCACCAGACTCCATCCCGTGAATTACATTGTAGCTCCTTAGTCACAAATGCACCACCCACAGCCAGATGTTCGTAACCGAGGAAGTGGGAAGGGGGCGGTCGTCGGGGAGGTCACGGGAACCCTGTGGGTTTCCTGTCCAATTTCTTTTCAAACCTAAAACTGTTTTTAAAAAAACAAAAAAAGGAAAGAAAACCAAGTCCCTTTGGAGAAGGCAGGTGGGCCCCCAATTCCATCCGCTCTGAGAGCTGCCATCCCCGGGGATAAACCTGGGACTCCCCAGTTTGGTCCCCGAACGCTCGACACCCCTGAGACCTGGGTGGACGGGGGCGTGGGTCCTACGGCAGGTAGCAGCCTCCCTCCACATTTTGTTCAGAAAGAGCATAAGGCGATGATGTGCGTCCCGTAGGAGAACGGCCAGGTGCATGTGCGCACGCCGGCGGTGTGTTTTGTGATTTTTCTGGTAACTGCCGACGCACGTTGTCCTCTTCCCAAAGACGTGTTCGTTTCTCTTCAAGGCATGGATCTCACTAAAGATGCTTTAAAAAAAAAAAACACACACACACAGCATTTGGTTCTCTGTGTATTGTTCACGTCAGAGAAAATTGTATCTGGGGCAGCGTCCCCTGCAAAATGCACAAATCAGCATTCCAAAAGAGGGTCACGTCCTGCGTTGGCAGTGGAAGAGAAATCACCAGGGGCCGTGTCCTCCCCACCCTCCCACCCCCCGGGCCGAGCGGGTCTACGAGGGGGAGCAGACAGCCCGTCCTTCTGCGCTCAAGCCGCTAACAGCAGGAGACGGGGGTCCCGGGTGGGGGGTGGCCGGCCGGCGTGAGCCCTGGGGCCCAGCCCTCCGATGCCGGGGGCTCAGCTGGAGGGCAGGCAAACCCACGCAGGGAGGGCGGGATGGGGCGTCCTCCACAGAATGCCGGGCCTCCAGGTGTCTTGGACGTGACCTGACTCCAGGCCCAGGTGACCTTGCAAAGTCTGGACAGGGAGAGCGCAGGGGCTGCAGGGACCAGGCAGGGTCCCCGGGGAAGCAGGATGGAGACGCAGGGAGGTCTCAGGTCAGGACCGGAGCTCATTACGGGGGCCGCCCAGCATCCCCCCGCCCGAGAGGAGCTGGGGGTCCCGGGTGGGGGCAGGCACCGGCGGGGACACGGGTCCGGAGACGCCTGGCCGGCCGGCGAGTACCATAGTCACTCTCGGTGCAGCTGGGGAGTGTCTTCGGGGAAGGAGAAACACATTTTCTTACTTTCTCAGCCTAAAAAGTCAGGATGTCCTCATTATCGTGAGACCGGGGAAGAAGAGCTAGTTTCTTTCCGGTTCTTCACACTTTTAAACGTGGTTGGAGACACAGAACCAAGGTGCCTCTCCTCCTCCTCCTCCTCCTCCCCTTTGGTAACGTTTGAGCCAGAAGTGTGTGTCGACCGTGTGCACGCTCACGCACGTCCCAGACACGCGTCTCTCCTTCATAAACAGGACGAAGGGGGCACCCTGGGCTGTAGGGTGTGGGACAGCGTCCCTGCTGCCCACCCTCCAGGTGCCTGGAGCCCCCTCCCCACTCGTGACTCCCAGAAGTGAGGGCAGACGCGGCCGAGTGCCTCCGGGGGGCAGATCTGCCCACGGGGGAGACTGCAGTGTGCCGTTCACGACAGCAACGGGCCCGCCGGGCCCGCCTGGCCTGTGCTCTGCTGGCCCCCCAGGCGTCAGACCTTCTGTCTGCAGGACGCCTTCTGTTTCCCATTCATGTCCCCAACTTGAGAATGGCCAGAGCTGAGCGTTCTCGATGTGGTGGCTCCGGGCTCAACCTAGCATCTGAGTAGAATAGACGCTTTCCACATACCTGCTGGAATGAATGAATGAATCAATCAGCCGATGGATGAATGAATGAATGAATGAATGAGGCTTTGTCTGACCCAGTCCTCACAGAAGCCCAGAATGTAGACTTATTCCCAGGAGGGACGTCGGGGACCCCACTTCCCTCTGCACCCCACTCTTGGCCACCGGTCACCCCCAGGGCATTACGTCCCCCGTGAGTGCCACTTGGAAGACGCTGGCCAGGGACAATGGATGGACGTCCTATACATCAGCCAGTCGCCTGAGCAAGGAAGCCTCTTCACAGGTCTTCGTTGGGAACTGGACAGAACAGAGGGCAGAATCTCGGGGGCAGGTGTGTCTCGTTGCAGGGTAGACAGCATTGGATGGTCCCTCCAAAGACAAGTATCCACACCCTGACTCCCACGTCTATGAAGAGAAGCTTATCTAAAAATAGGGGTCTTTGCAGACGGGATGAAGGGAAGGATCTGAGATGAGCTCGTCCTGGATCGGGGTGGCCCTAAACCCATGACAGGGGTCCTTGTAAGAGACAGAAGAGGAGACACAGACACAGAGGAGAAGCCATATGAGG
Organism: Nasua narica; assembly: GCA_028533885.1. Taxonomy (NCBI): domain Eukaryota; kingdom Metazoa; phylum Chordata; class Mammalia; order Carnivora; family Procyonidae; genus Nasua; species Nasua narica. The sequence continues at coordinate 153,010 of CM052801.1, read as the reverse complement.
ACAGAGGCAGGGATGGGAAGGACACGACCTCCAGCCCAGGGACACCTGGAGTCCTGGAAGCTGGAAGTGGAGAAAGGACCCTCCCCTGGAGCCTCGGGAGGGAGCACAGCCCTGCCCCGCCTGGGTCTCAGCCTCCCTGCCCCGCCTGGATCGCAGGGATCCTGCCCTGCCCAGGTCTCAGCCTCCCTGCCCTCCTTTGAAAACTGCCAAAGACAGGCCAGATGACCTCTGACGACAGGTAGACAGATGACTCTGCGTCCCAGAGAAAACAGTCTCGCGTTGTCCCAGAACAGGGAGGAAAACACAAGTTCTAGGTGTACACGGGCCAAGCAGCCCTCTCCATGAGGAAAAAATAAAGGGCAGGAAGGCGGATGTCGGAAGTGCTTGCGAATATGGTTGATGTTCCTTTTACAAGACAGTAACCATGTCGTCCTGAATTACTCAGCTCCAAAGTTAATATTTGTCCTTCTGTAGCTTTGGGAAATGAATCATCCCCAGGACGTGCCCTGGAGTTCTTCCCGGGGACGTGCGGTCAGCGCCGACTTCTCGGTGGCGCATCCTCACGGGGAGTCATCCCGGGATGGCTCGGCCCCTCTCGCCCCCTCTGCAAGGGGTTCCTTCCAGGGACATCTGGGCTGGTACAGTCAACAATTATTTGCTAAGCACCCACTGGGAGGACCAGGAGCTGGTCCAGGCATCGGGGAGACACTTTTGAGCAAAAACAGCTGGAGATGAATAATGGGCAATAAATAACTAAATTACAGGATATGTCAGGGGAAAAAAAAGTAAGTAGTACAGGGTCTGCAGGCCCAGGAGTGGTTGCTGGTGGGTGAGGGAAGTTTTGATTTAAATAAGGCAGTCTGGAGGAGAGAGGTTAACCAGGCAGATAACCAGGGAAGAGCTCTTCAGGCAGGGTAAGGACCTGTGCAAAGGTCCTGAGGCCACCCTGTGTTTGATTTGTTCAAGGAAGAGCAGGAGGCTGGCGTGGCTGGGACTGCATGAGCCAGGGACAGAGGGAGGGGAAGGGAAGGAGGTAATGGTGGGGGGATGAGTCACTGAGGATCCCAGATGCCAGGAGAGGACTTAGGTGTCAGACATATTCGTCCTGATACCTGGAGCCTCACCTTCTTACCTGATACCTGGAGCCTCCCTCCCTCCCTCGTGATGCTTGAAACCTTCCCTCCCCACCTGATACCTAGAGCTTCTCCCTCCCACGTGGAACCATGTCCTCCTACCTGATACCTAGAGCCTGCCTCCCAGGGCCCGGTGGATTCCATGTCATACCAGTCAGGTGGAAAGGCATCTTCAGGAGAAGCCTTGGTCCTCCTCTCCAAGCCGGGAGGGGAACAGTCACAGAGATGGAGGCCCTGGAGGTGGGACCCAGCTGCCTGCTCCAGAAAGAACCCCAAATGGGCCAGGGCTCCCTGGGAAAGTCAGCTCCCACGTGCACAGACAGTGGGACAACCACTGGGAGGTCTTCGCCGTGGGCAGAGCTTCATGACTCAGAAGTCTGGGTTCAGCAGCCACTGCTGATACTCCCAAGCCCGGCTTCCTCACAAGCCTCCCAGGGATGCGACTCATCTACCAGTCCCCTCACCTTGCCCCCCAAACTGGCCCCAGAACAATGTTATGGACTTCATATGAAATAATCATACTCAAGCATCATGTGTATGAAAATCGAAGCCTGAATTCCAGACATGCAGAGAAAGACCTCCTGAGTTAAGGGCCAGTCACTATCTAAGACACCTGTGGTAGGACCTGGTACACTGGGCAGTGTTTCCCTCCACTAGCCTTTCTGTCTGTCTATCTATCTATCATCTATCTACTACTATCCATCCATTCTATCTATCTAACTATCCATCCATCCATCCATCCATTCTGTCTATCTATCTATCCATCCATCCATTCTGTTTATCTATCTATCCATCCATCCATTCTGTTTATCTATCTACCCGCCCATCCATCCATCATATCTATCCATCCATCATTTATGTATCTATCCATCCATCCATCTATTCTGTCCATCTATCTACACCTATCTAGCCATCCATCCATGTATGTACCCACCCACCTATCTTCTATGTATTTATCATCCATCCATCCATCCATCCATCCATCCATTCTGTCTATCCATCCATCCATCATTTATGTATCTATCCATCCATCCATCCATCCATCTATTCTGTCTATCTATCTGTCTATCTATCTACCCACCCATCCATCCATCCATCCATCCATCCATCTATACTGTCTATCTATCTACACCTATCTAGCCATCCATCCATGTATGTACCCACCCACCTATCTTCTATGTATTTATCATCCATCCATCCATTCTGTCTATCCATCCATCCATCTACTCTATTCTATCTAGCTATCTATCCATCCATCCATTATCTATTCATTTATCATAGGTCCATCCATCAATAACGCATATTAATCTGCGTATCTTCCAGTCTCTCTGTTTTTGCATCCTCAATTCTGTAAAACTTTACCTTTTGTTCACATCACATGCTACATAACTGAACAAAAGCGGCTGCAAATATTTGCCTAATTAAAACCAAACAGAGGACAAAGCAAACTCCCGTATCTGACTTCCAGGACCAGATGCTCACCACTCACAGCACCTTCAAACTCAGAACATGTGTGGGTTCACACATACTCCTCCATGGCCTTGTCCTGGGGAATGACTGTAATACCTCCCCATGGCCCTTTCTGCCCCCAGCCCTGCAGCCCTCTCTGGGCGGCAGCTGCTCAGCGCTGAGCGGGTGCTGGGCCCCTTCACAAGTGAGCAAGAAGGCATCTTGGGCCCCTCCCACCCGCTACAAACACTGAACAGGCCCCTGATAAGTTCCATCCATGGGACCCTCCTCACCTTATTCTGGGGGAAAAATGCCTGATTGGAAGCACATTTATCTCTACACACATGTTTTACGTCAGGACCTGTGACAGCAAGGTAAAAATGGGAGAATGCCCTTGGAAACGCAGCGTCAGCAGCACCAACAACAACTCCCAGCAAAGACCAGAATGGCAGGTGGGGCCCATTGTGAACCAGAGGGGAACCAGGGCCGTGACGAGTAGGACCCCCTGCTCTGGCCCTCCCCAATCCGGTGACATCGCCGGATGTCAACCTCAGAGCCTTCCTTTCACCTGTGGCTTGTTTCTTGCACAGAGACACAGCTGCCATCTTCCCTCCAATGCGGCCGCCATGTTGCCAGTACTCCTTGGTGCTATTCTTGGGGGAATGACTTTGGAACCAGTCCTGCTCCACCCATTAATGGTGCCATGCTTTGTGCATGTCACTGGCTGACCCTCGGCCTCAGTCTCCCTAGCGATGAAAAGAGTATAAGATGTATTTTGAGGAATATCAGTGAGCATTGGGTTAGCTGTTGGTAGGTTATTGGCAAAGACCTTGTCTCTTCCAGATCCTTCCCATCACCTCCACTCAACGTAGAGAAGCATGTACTGGCACACTGGTCAAGGATTATGGAGAGCTCAAAGCACACAGGCGTGAGCCAGGAATCTGCTGTGGAACAGACGGCTGGCATTTAATGGTCTGGAGCACTTCTTTGCAGGCAATGGGGCTGAGCCATTGGGTACCCACCAAAGAACACAGTCATGCTTTGGATCCCTGGTTTCCAAGGCAACCAGCAGCAGAGGCAGACAGTGGGGGATGCTCCATGGACTCACTGTCTCTTGTATCTGACTGGACCCTCTCCCGTCCTTCCAGCCCACCTAACTGCCTCCAGGAGGCTCCCCAAGCCCCAGGGCCCCTTTGGCTTCAGAGCCAGGCTTCTGAGGCTTCCGGAAAATTCAGAGGAGGTGTTCTCCGCAGGCACCCATTATCATCCTGGGTCTGTAGGCGGTGCTGCCGACAAGGTGGGACCCAACCCATCAAGTCTCCGCTTTGAGAAAAGATTTCCCACATGTTTTGCTCCCTGTTCAGACCAAAGGGAGCAAGCCGGCTCCCACAGAGGAACATCTTGCAGGGAGGCATGGCATGGAATGTGCCGGGCTGTCAGGGAAGTGACAGACACCTCTCGCTCTCCTTTGGCACCCACACGTCACTCTCTGGGGCTGTGACATGACATGGCGAATCATCAATGAAGTGTACGTGTTGCCAGCAGACCCTTAAAGACACCGGAATTTATCCCCTTGTTGGAGAACATGCATAATTCTCGTTCGTGTTACCGGGACCCACAGGTGCTCTGTGCTCGGATCAGGTAGACCGCAGACATCCCATTCTGAGCATCCCCAGCAAAGCAGCACATCTGTGACAGCCCCAAATTGGCTCTCGCCTTATGCACAACGCCAATGAGCAAGGCGAAGGAGCTCCCCATGCACCAAGGTTCATGATGAGACATGCTACGGGTAGCGAGGCAAAAAAAAAAATCTATTAATAAAAATCCCATGGGCGAAAAAAAAAGAGAGTGAGAGAGAGCTTACCTTCACTCCTAAAGTATTAAATCTCTGACATCCATTTTTATGTTATATTAAAATTTTTTCATACTAACTTTCAGCACTTGGGAAGAAAAAACACAAGTCAAATATTAGCTTTGAAATCCTGAGAGCTGTCGGATCTTTCTACCTTCATAAATTATTATTCCCGCTCCGTTCAACCAAACAGCGTGAGGGGTCCGTTCTCCCGAGAACAGAACCTGGACAGCGGGAAACGTGGAAGGAAGGGAGGAGGCAGACGAGCACGCTGGCCTCGTGGACGCAGCCTGAGATGACAATGGATGGCCATCCGTGGAAGACGGCATTCGCAGCCAACTGTGGGAGCCCCCCCCTTCTGTGGAGAGACAGACTGGCCTGACGTCAGCAGAGGCCCTCCCCTACATCTTCTGTGTCCAAAGTTTGGCATGACTACTGAAATTCAAACACTTCCTTCCATCACTCTGCTGGATGTGTTTCTGGCACCAAACTTTATTCTTACCATGATTTTAGTAATTTCCATTCTCCTCAGTTGTGTCTTACCAGGTTCTGAGTGAAGGTTCTGGTAGGACCTGCTCCTTGGTTTTGGATGTGCTTTGCCAACAAGAGAGCAGAATGGGTGTCTCTAGTCTGTTAGGGGAACTCAAGGATTAATTGAAAGTCCACAGGATGAAGGGTAGACCTCCAAATGCATAGGTTGACTCCCGTGGTTCGTGCACATGTGTGAGGTGTCATGCGTGTGGCCAAGAGAGGGCCCACCATCATGAAAACGTCTTGATTTTAGTGGGATTCAGTGTTGGGGTTCTAGGGCGGGCGCCTCGAAGAGCATTTGAGCATTAAGTCAGTTTCTCTGCAATGAGACAGGATGTGCCCCTGGGACCTTGACTCGTGTCATTCCGCCACACTGCTGTGGTCCACAGCGACCCATTCCACTCTACTGGTAGAGGAGTGAACGCACTCGGAACTGGATGTTCCAATGGTCTTTGTGCCGAAGCAACACAAAACACACTTATTACACGACACGGACAGCTCCCAATCTAAGCTGATTCCATCAGAGCTTCTGGTTCTAGGAGAACCAGTAACACGCGTAAACACGAATCATAAAATGAGAAATTGCATATGGCGCCTTTTGTTGGCCACCAGACCGGAGTTATTACAGCCTGAGGTTTGTACTTCGAGTGTGCATCATGGAAACCCGCCCTTGTGTGCCCATGTTAGGACAAACTCCACCAGGCAGGTCACGGAAAGAGGCCGACGGCTCTAAGCACGGGTGACTGCATGCAGACAGCATTCCAGGATCGCTACACGTAGGGGGGTCTCCAAAGCCAGGAGAGACAAGCATGTGTGATTACGTGTACTCAGTGTTCAACTAATTGCCACTGTTTGTTATTATTGTGAGTAGCATGCCCACTGCATTCCCCTTACGGGTTCTTGTAACCATGAATGTCACGTGTTCTTCTATCTGCTCTGTGTTGTCATGATGGAGTTTCACCAGTGTCAAGAAAAGCAAAAAGGCAAAATCTTATGCAATAGCCATGACATAACAAAGTGCGACCATGGCAAGTTGGCTGCAAGGAGGCAGAGCGATGACCTTCTCATGTGGGGGGGTGGGAAATGGGCATCACGGGTTGGAGGCAGCTTAGCTCCCTCAGCTATAATTAAGGGTCCACTCCCTTGGGACCAGGCGGTTCCAATTCCAGGTGTCTCTCCTGGAGAAACCACCACATCTGGGCAGAGGTGAGCATGACGAAGCATGTTTATGTTTAACATAACAATAGACATGTTATGACATGTTTATAACAGCTACACGTGTGATAGCAGAAGACCAGGGAGACCCACATCGTCCTCCCAATGGGGGATTGACGGATCCACGTCATCAAACCCAGAGCAGATAGAACACACGTGGTGGGTCTCTGGGTGCTGCTAGGGAGTATCTCCAAGACAGGTCATTTAGTGACAACAGCAAATTTAGACACTTACATACAACCAGACAATGGGATGTCATTTATGTTTTAACAAGTCAAGCATACACACACACACACACACATTCACTGAAACAGGTCCAAATGCACCTAAATGTACAGAAAATTTCTGAAAGGACATACACGGAGTGACAATGACACTTATCTCTGGGGAAGGGATGAGGCATGAACAGAGTTCTTAAGGAGGCTTCCAACTTTATTGGGAATGTGTCAATTCTCTTTACCAAGCAAACATGCTAGGCATGGAGCCCAGTGCGGGGCCCGAACTCACAATCCTGAGATCAAGACCTGCGCTGGGATCAAGCGTTAGATGCCCAACCCACTGAGCCACCCAGGCGTCCCACCAAGAAAACATCTTAAGGCAAGTTCTTGAGTATTTGGAAATCGACATATTGTCTTGGAAGACAATAAGAAGATAAATAGAAGACAAGAGTACATAGAGCAAAAATCATGTTAAAGGATATTTGTATGTATTTACCCACACAGGCATCTGCTTATCCATCCATCCCCTCACCCAACCATCCACTCATCCATCCATCCATCCATCCACTCACCCATCCATCCGTCTACCATCCATCCACCCAACCATCCACTCATCCATCCATCCATCCATCCACTCACCCATCCATCCGTCTACCATCCATCTACCCAACCATCCACTCATCCATCCATCCATCCACCCACTCACCCATCCATACGTCTACCATCCATCTACCCATCCATCCACTCATCCATCCATCCATCCATCCCCTCACCCATCCATCCGTCTACCATCCATCTACCCAACCATCCACTCATCCATCCATCCATCCATCCAACCATCCACTCATCCATCCATCCCATCGACCCACGCATCCATTAACATATATAAAAAACCTAAAGTAAATAGACCGACTTAACAGAGAGAGACAGCAGGGCTACTTGAAGCCAGGTATAGTTCCATTTCAACCAGGGACAGAGCCCCAGACAAATCCCAAACCCAAGCGTAGGACTGGAACCTTTATAACCCCAGACACATCATCCTGAAGGGGAAACAGTCTCCTGTAGGTCCGTATGCAAGGACTTGCTTCCCACAGCAAAGAGCACAACAGCCATACATGCCCTCTTTCCCTGGGAGACTGTCCAGCAGATGTACAACCCTGGTCACCTGCATGGGGGCTGCTGGTTCCCTCCCTTGGGGACTCCCACGGGAGCGCACATTGAGCACCCCCAGTGGTGGGAGAAGAGTCTTTTTCAAACCTCTTCGGTGAAAATCTGCCTTCCGATGGAAGGACTGTGACTGATTCTGTTGGAGTGTCTTTGAGAGTCGAAGCCCACAGTGGTGAGGGCCTCCTGTTGCCCCTGCAGCAACAAGAGATCAAGGAGGCCAAGTCTCTGTGGGTGGCAAGGGCACCATGTTGAATCGGCAGATGTCAGGGTCCAGTGTGGTCCTCTTACGGCTGTTGGAGGACATGTGTCATCTCACAGAGCCAGACAACCGGGAAGTGTTGGCATTTGGACTGGAAATATAAGGCAGGGAGCAGGGAGGAGGATGTCTCCTGGCCCCTACCCCTTGACTTTCCTGAATAACAAATGGCGCTTGATTAGGGGATTTGCAAATGAAAGAGCTGGAAGGACAAACACAATGCAAGTGGAAATCTTCCAGCAGTTGGGAGCACAGAGAATGCAAGACACCCTCTAGGGTTTTGAAGCCTCTCTTGGGGAGGCATTCTTGTTTGTTCAGGTCGGGAAAGGGGCAGGCTCTCATGGACTTCCCACAAAGCCTGCAGTGCCCAAGCTCTAGTCCAGAAACCACAACAGGGATGGAGGGCCCTCGTGAGCCTCTCTTTATTTATGCTCAGGGAGGAAAGCGTCGTGTGGTAGAGCAGGTCGGTCCATCTGGAGCAGGGAGCCAACAATGGGGCTCAGATGTGGGGCACAGAGTATGGCAAAGGTTCGAATTTCAAACAAGTTGATATTCCCAGGCTGCAAGTGGCACAACCCACGTCACCTTCGTAATGAGCTGCTCTGTGATGACAACTTTAAAAATAGAAGCAAAGGGATCTTTGTAAATTAGATTTCGCAGAGAGCTCCCATCCAGGGACATCTGGCTCCATGTATGAGAAGCCAGGCAGGGGCACAGTGGCCGGTGCAGAATGTGAGCTGTGTCTAGTTAGTGCCCCGAAACTCACGTGTCTTAGAGTGGTGGTCCTCAACCAGCGGTCTTGCCCTCTTTCCCTGGGAGACTGTCCCTCTCCTGAGGGTCCAGTGACCCTCAGGAGACACTTGGCAATGACTGGAGATATTCTTGATTGTCAGAGTACAGGCGGGGCTCGTGCTACTGGCACCTCGCGGGTGGAGACCAGAGATGGTGCTCATCACCTTCCAGTGCCCAAGAATCCCCATATTAGAGAGTCATCCAGCCCTAGACTTAGCCGTGTTGAGGCTGTGACATTATGACCTGGCATGAGGCACTGGCTCCACTTAGCTATCTAGTTATCAATCATCTATCATCCGTCTATCAAGCTATCAATCTATTGTCTATTTTTATCTGTCTACCATCAATCTATCTCATTCATATTTTTCCCCTATCGTCTATCTGTTGTCTATCCTATCTGTACCTCTATCTTATCTATCAATATGTATGATCCATCTATCTGTCATGTATCTATCATATATCTATAACTGTTATCTATCTATCTCTCTGTTTTATCTATTTATCTCTATCTATCTACAAGTATTTCTACCTACTTGTCTATGGCAGCAGTTCCCAACTGGGGGAAATTCTGCCCTCCAGGGAACACCCAGCAACGCCTGGGGACATTTCTGGTCGTCACTACCTGGGGGAGGAAGAGGATGCTCCTGGTAAGAGGATGGGGAAGGTGGAGACCAAGGATAGTGCTGACACCCCACCGAACCCAGGATGCCCCCACAACAATGTCCTAGCCCCAGATGTCAGCAGTGCTGTGACTGAGACACCCTCATCAGAGGTGTCAGAGTCCTAGACAGAAATAGGCATTTTCAGGACGTCCCTCACATGGTGCAGACACAGACCCTGTGCCCAGCTCTGCCACTCTGCTCAGACACCACCTTCCCTGTCTCATCACCTGCCCATCTCCTCTCTCCTTTCCACTTCACCTGTACAATCCAACCGGTGGTAGAAAGATAATGCCCGAAGAAGTGCTTGGAGGCGGCTGTTTAAAGGGTCTTTGTAAAACCAAGGAAGGATCTGGACAGCTCTGATGCACAATGGTTTATTTATTTGACTTGAAAAGTGATGTTTTCATAGGAACACCACCACATGGCAAAACCACGAAACGATTGATTATGCTCAACCTCCGTAGAGCAGAGAAACAAGGGCAGGGAGAGGGGGGGTTCAAAAAACAATTAATTCAAAACGTTAAATTCTGCACCTCCCATGGGAGGATGGGAGGATGCACCTAAGTAAAAATTTCAACAAATTAGGCTTTGCCTTCATTCATTCTCTGACTAATGCAGAATGTGGGTTTACACTTTGGGGATGTTTATCCATCATACATGATGCTGTTTAAGGGAAAGATTCTCTGACCTCCTTTCCAGGGATTGTCTTACTATAGTAGGGTTGCGAATTTGCAGGGTTTGTTGTTGTTGTTGTTGTTGTTGTTTAAATTTGCACTTTCTTTTATCATAAAATTGACTCAGCATATGTATGCTGTGCAGTCCTGTGAATTTTAACATATGTTTGGATAAATATAACATTGTCACCATCAGGAAACAGAACAGTCCCGTCATCCACAAACCTAACAGTAATGTTATGATAGCTCTATATAGTCTCTCTCTCTCTCTCTCTCTCTCACACACACACACACACACACACACACACCAACCTCTTGTGCGACCCACAGGGTGATAAGAATGATCTTGCCCCAGTAGGTTGAACAAATTAGCCCTAAGTTAAATGCTGCTTGAGTCCATCCCAACAAAGCACACAAGCAAGGTGTGAAAGAGTCAAAGTACTTCCAAGCAATTTAACTGCATCCCAGAACATACTTATAGGAATACAAAACTATCCAGCGCCCAAAAAGGTAAACCTAACAATGTCTGCATCTAATCCAAAATTATCAGGCGTGAAAAGCAGGAAAAAACAATATGTCCCGTACAACAGAAAAAAATTAATTAATTCAAATTGACCCAGAATTGACAAAGATGTAAGAATTAGAAACCAAAGACATTAAGATAGTTCTTATAACCATACTCGATTTGTTAAAAATAAACATGATTTTCGGTACAGATGTGGAAGGTACAAAAAAAAGCTCAAATCATACTTGCACCCAGAAAAATGACACCGTCTGAGCTGAAAAATATACTTGGGGGCATTGCAAATGGATGAAACATTACAGAAGGAAAGATGAGTTCATGTGAAGACAAGAAGATAGACACTACCCAAAATGAAACATACCGAGAAAAATGACTTTAAAAATTAAAAGAGCATCAGTGAACCGTGGGTCAACTTGAGGCAGCCCAAACACATATGCAGGTGAGATCCCTGAAGGAGGAGCAGGTTTCAAAGTTCACCTCGTTTAATTTTGCAACAACCCTACAAATTAGGTCTTCTGATCTCCATTTGATAGATGAATAGGGTCACCAGATAAAATACAAGATGACACTCAATGGTTGGGACATACCTGTAGAGGGCAATTATTTGTAATTTACCTGAAATTGAAATTTAATGGGAATCTTTTCCTCTGTTAAATCTAGCAGCCCTACAAATGGAGTGATGGAGTCACAGCTATTAGATAACTAATTCTCCCAAGGTCAAATCACAAGAAGAAATGAAGGTGCTAACCCAGAACTGTGTGAAACCCAATGCCTGTGCCCTAATGGCCCAAACCTGCCTCTTTCAGGGGTCCAACACCTCTTCTCTGCATCAGCTTGAGGTCTCACTCTATTGGTGTCTCCACACATCACAAATCAGGTTATAAGTTCATCTAAGGGCAAAGGCAAGATTGCATTCTTGTTGGCATGCCCGATAACCTGGATGAGACAGGTAATGGTGGGTGAATGGATGGATAGATGATGGATAAATGGTGGATGAATGGATGGATGGTTGGATGGATAGCTGGATGGTGAGTAGATGGGTGGATTATGGTTGGATGGATGGATGATGGATGCAGGGATGGATGCGTGGATGGATATTGGATGGATGGATGGATGGATGGGTGATGCATGGATGATGGATGGTTAATGGTTGGGTAGATGAGTGGATGTTGGATGGATAGAGGGACGGATGGGTGGATGGATGGATGGATGGATGGATATTGGATGGATGGATGGATGGATGGATGGGTGATGCATGGATGACGGATGGCTAATGGTGGGGTGGATGATGGATGGATGGAGGGACGGATAGGTGGATGGGTGGATAGGTGGGTGGATGGATGGATCGACAGATGGAGGGATAGATGGATGCCATGATAATAAGGAATTTATGCTATTTTTAAATCTTTACTTAAGCCTTATTCCTATGTTCCCAAGCTCATCCTAGGTGTCATTGCCATAGCCTGTCTTCTTGCATTATACTGCTTTTCAATCCATCTTATTGAAAGTCAAAAGCCCAAAGAAAGCCAGAAGCCAAGCCATTAACGGGGTAAGTGTGGTCTTCTTCTTCCATTAGCAAGTCTACAGAGAGTGGCTGGTTGAGAGAGAGCCTGAGGTCATCATCCTGAAAGCTCTATCTTGTCCTCTGGGAGGGGACATGGCCCAGGGAGGCCTCCTGTGGTTTTCTCCCAGGAGAGGAAATCAGGAACAATGGTAGGCTTATTTTATTCTCTTTAAAAAT
>CM052801.1:93388-140297 GCA_028533885.1 Nasua narica | reverse complement strand
ACCCTCATTCGTGTTTGCCTTATTCTTTTTGCTCTCCCTTCGTGGAAAATAACTATTTCTTTTTCATCCAACTACCTTCTCTTTCCAACATTAGCCTGCAGGATGAGGTCACACTTTACTGTTTTTACATGTCATGCCAACCACACAAAGCTACCAGAGAATTCTGTGTCATATTTCAGCGAAACTGGGGTGGGAAACATCTCGACTTATTCAGAAATACCTCCCCTCTCCTAACACAACCCTGCCGAATTTTTTCTCCCTCTTACTTTGTTGGAGTCTTAAATTATATTCGAGACAGGCAAATAATGCCGAAGAATATGAAGAAAATTTTGGTTGTCTGCGTGCTGCCTGAGATGCACACCCCAACCCTGCTGTCTCGGGGCTCACCGATCCCGCAACAATACTCAAAGATCACTGAGGACGTGTACATGGCGCCTTCCCTTTTACCAACAAGCTCGCCGCTGCAAGCCATTTGCCCTCTTTGGTTTTTGTTCGAACACGACCGATTGGATCTGCGAAGATGCACCATTCTGGGGCCACACGCAGCGGACAGCGTCCCGAGTCCATGAGCTGCACTGGTTCATCAACTTCTAAGAACATAGTCATGCCCGCTGTATTTAGGGCTGGATTTTTATTCTGCATTCCTGCCTTTCCAATCTCCCTGGGTTTGACCATCCCAGACCATGCTGTTTTTTTCTCCATCTTAGGAGCTCAGAATGGCGGCCAAAACAGCCTGGGTGAGAACAACTTGATTTGTTTTTCAAAGGCAGCCCTCTACTTGTTAATCCAAGCCAACTGGTTTAAAAAAAAAAAAAAAAACTTAACTCCTTAGAGGCGTTGGGCTCTCCCTCTGCCCCATCTTCCCTTCTGGACCTCCCAGCAAGCAGGTCCTGAATTATAACTATTTCAATAGAGACCCAACCCTTGAAGAATCCTCCATGATTTCCCGGGAACCATCCAGCAGACCCCGGCCCCCCAAGCCCGCCTCTGGGAGAAAGGAGCATCGGAATGCAGTTCGTTGAGCTGAACCCAAAGGGCTTTGGCTGGAAAGTATGCGCCTCCACAGAATTAGGACAGGAATGTTCCTAGCGGTTGCCCGAGAAAAGCATCATGGACGCTGGGCGTAAGATCCGCCCTCCGCAAGGCTGGTTTGCAAAACACACAGGGCAGAACTATGTGTCCTCAGGAAGCCCGGCCCTTCCGGAGGGTTCCCAACCCAGACAGGAGGGCGCTGAGGCCAGAGAGGGGCCAGCTTCCCCCCGGCCCCGGGGACGTAGACAACACGAGATTTGCCACGCGGCCCAGAGGCCCTCCATTGTGTTCTGTGAGCCACGCCTGACCCAAGTGGAGACCCTTTGGTGAGCTTCCCTTTTGGTGTTTTCCTTTTCCTTTTTTTTTTTTTTTTTAATGCTCTTCACGCACAAAACCGTTCAGGGTGAGGGATGCCACAAATCAGCGGTGTAATTAGTACCGCCCTTCCTGGCCGCCCCAATTCGTATTCTTGGCACAGAGTGTATTAGTTTTAAAGAATTCGTTTAGTTTTCCTTTAGCCGGGAGATAAATTCAAGAAAAGCAAAGGGAGGAACCTAACGCAGGCTGAGTGTTCGTGCCACTGGGCCCAACACAGACTCTTTGCTTGTCCAGAACCCACGCGTCATAAATATGGAGGCAGCGGCACCGCGGACCCCGCGATGCTCGCTTCCCGCCCACAAATCCAGAGGGCTCCCCCTCCCATCACCAGCGTGCCTCTACCTTCGGAGAAGATTTATAATAGCAGCACGCCAAGATGGGGTCCGGTTACAAAAACGTTCTTCTTTGGGAAACACAGAGTGAAATATAATTATAATTTAGCCATACCATTTAGAAGAAACAAGCCTGTGTTCTGCGCCGCCCAGGGTTGGCTAAATCGAAGACGTTTAAATTGCTTCCCTTCCCTGCAAATCCACCCAGCTGGCCGCGAGGGGGGTGGGGGGTTGGCGGGTCCTGACGCGGTTCTTTCCCGGCCGCCATGGTTGGGGAGCTCCCCCTAAACTGGAATGCAGGGAGAGCGCCGTCTGGTCATCCACTTAGAGGCGTGTCTGGATAGATACTGGCCATTGGGATAGTCACGGATCCAGAGAGCCGGCTACGGTCCAGCTTGCTGAGCGGGTTGGGAAATCGCGTGGAGAGAGTTTGGTCTTGAATGTCTATAGATAGTCTCTTGAGTTTGCGTTGAGATCTTCCCAGGGGCCCCAGAATCCTGGGACAAAAGGCAAGAATGTGCAAAGTACATACTTACTGGCCATGCAGTCATAGAGGACACCCTCCAAGAGGTCAGACCAACCTCCTCAATAAGAATTTACCCCGGACACGATGGGATATCGATGGTGGTTCTCCACGCCCCTGCCATGAGCGAAGATCCCTAAGACCCAAGACCAAGACCCAAGACCAAGACCCAAGACCCAAGACCAAGACCCAAGACCCCCTATGCAAGGGTCCTTCTCTGTGGTCCTCACATAGGCAAGGAATGGTCATGTCTGCTTGGCCAATGGAGATAGTTCCATGACTCAGGTCCAGGCTGGCTGCTCCTTTCACCGATCCACATTTCCACACTCCTGAAAATTGTTGCTTGTCCAAAAACCTGTCCAGCTCACAACGGGGTGCCCCTGACTCCCAGAATGGTGAGAAACTCTGCCTTCCATTTTCCCCCCAACTCGACGCTCTCCCGGGACGCTCTCCTGGCCGTGATGTAACTTCCCCCTCAATGTGACTTGGGGGCTGTTTCCAAAACCCGTCATCCTGCAAGCAGCTTGAGCCTGCTTTTTTCAAAGCACAAAATAATCCTTTATTTTTAAAGGCGCTACAAAAATGAGTAAAAATAAAAATAAAGACGTTGTAACAATGCGAGGTACAATCGATTCTACCTCGTGAGAGTTGTGGGAAAACCACATCAACTTTCACCCGTGTGAAAAGCTGAGAAGTCCACGACTGGAACCATTTCCCGTCTTGGGCGTCATTGGGGAACTACGAACCCAAATTCCGAACCTACTCACCCACTTCAATGGTCTTCTGTTGCATTTATCTCCCTGATAAATGCCGTCCCTGAAAATATAAAATCAGGGAATCAAAGAGTGAAGAGAGCGGGAATCACTTCAGGGAAACTTCCAAACCTCCCGCAAGATTTGAGTATGATTCTCTCTCGCCGCTCAATCACAGTTTTGCGTGGCATCTTGTGAAGCCGTATTGGGCGGCTTTCCACCTCTCCTCTCGAGATCTATTTTCGTAATATGCCGAGGCACCCTTGTCTGATGCTTTTCCGCGAGACTCAGCCCGACCGGGTCCCTTTCTGCATTTTGTTCTGATCGTTTTCACTCTATCTGCTTGCACGCAGATATAATTCCATATGGGAAGCCTTTCAGGTTTCCTCCTAATCAATGACCCGTCTCCTTAATGACTTCAGTCATCCTTTCCCGGGATACAACCGTCCCATCAGTCCACACCCGACTGTCGCAAGGTTCCCGAATCTCCGTGCCGTCTGGGCAATGTGGGTTCTCCTTGAGGAATTCCAGGGCACGCGGGAGCCCCCCACCAACCAGCACACTAAACCGTCCGCAGGGGTCCAACCTCTTCTCTGCCCCCCAAACATCTCCGTGCATCGTGTGCTCGCACCACATGGGCCCTTTTAAATATTTATAGACCACGTTTCTACTTTGCCTGCGTGGGGTCTTTGAGCTCGTTCCTGGTGATGGCGGCTTCCAAAAATGCACCTTCATCGGTGAAGATCACGAGGGTGCTCTTTGCCCTCATTGGTTTGCTCGTTTGTAGGACCTCATTTTACTTTTTGCCGTTTTTAAGGGAAGTGTAATTAATGTGCAATGTTGTACTGATTTCCGGTGTACAGTTTAGATGCCTGGTAGAGACGACCTGGTGTTCATCGCGGCAGGTGAGCTCCTCGAGCCCCATCACCTCGTTCACCGTCCCCCCTCCAGCCCCCCGGTGCGCGCCTACGGTGTGTTCTGTGCAGTCCAGAGTCGGTTTCTTCACACGGAGGGTCGCCGGAGGGGAGGCGGGCGGGGGGAGGGGGCGACTGGGGGATAGGCACGGAGGAGGGAACGGGATGCGTCGAGCACTTGCGTGTTTCAGAGGCTTGGGTCGAGGGCAGGGGACGTGGCTCGGAACGTCGCTGCTGGCCCCCGGGGGACGCGTCGAGCCTCCACCAGAAGAACGATGTCGGTAACTAATGACAACACACTGAACCGTTGGGATAGAAACGCGTTGTTGAATCTGCAGCGACCCTCGCAAAGAGACAGGACCACGTGTGCCACCCCCAGACACGGCTACCGTCCCTGCTTCTCGCTCAGGACGGCAGTGTGACGGAAGGACACACTCCTCCCAGGACCTAATCCACCGCATGTGGACGCGCGGACGGGGCTCCTCTTCAGAAGAGAACGCCAACCGGTACTCGTCCAAGAACGGGCATTGCCGGTTACCGTGTTCCAACCGCACGGGAAGCCACGGGCTCAGACACGGACACGCCGTGGACACCAGCCAGCTCTCCATGGCGGCAGGGATGTCCTTGAGTCAAAGCCCGGCCATTAGGCTCCTTGCAAATGGGGACGACACACCTGCTCAGTGGGGGACCCAGCTGTCTTCCCCGCCGCGACCCGATGGCCCAGATTCCCGTGGCCGGCGGTGGGACCACGCGGCCCTCGGCCTCCGGGCGTCTCCTGGACGGACGTTCTGACCACATGCCCAGACCCCACGTCCACGCCTACGAAACACAGACGGTGGGGTCGCCGGTCCGACAACCGTGGCCGAGACCATCGGGCGAGTTCCAGCCGTCGGCAACACTCGGCACAGTCCGTGCGTCTGAAACAAGAAAAGTGAGAGAAGTGTCTTACAGCACACCGTGTCGAAGTGACCACCCGCGGGACCCGCGGGACCGGGGAAGGGCTGGGGGCCGCACGAGGGACACGCCTGTCCTCCGTGGATGTACGTACTGTTTCATGCGAACAAGGACGCTTACGACGACGGAAATAAAGTGACTCTTCATGTAGTCGACTCATTTTACACAACATAAAATATAGACATAAATTACAGAAATAATATACCGTATAATTTAGTATGGATTGTTTCATGCAGAGAGGTATATGTAATGTGATTCAAATAAAGTTACTATTTATGTGGTTAAAGAAATGAATTTTTATACTTATTATAAATAAATTTATATAATTAAATACTTAAATAAAGTCATATTTTATGTAACATATATAAAAATATAAATATATATAAAATATGTAAGCATATTTTATAAATTATTTGTTTTATATAAATAGCATATTTAACATGATTCAAACAGTTATTACTTATATATTTAGTTCATGGTTTATATAACATATAGAAAAGTATAAATCTTAAATGTATACATGTATATTGTATTGTACTTTATATTTCATACACTATATATATTTTATTTTATAATTCATTGTAAAATTTATTGCTTTATTAAAATAAGTATATTAACATAATTTAAATAAAGCTACTATTATGTCTCACTTGTATATGTAACATATATAAAGTATAAAAATAGTCCTATGCATAAAATACATATTATAGTTTATAATATAATGTACATTAAATTTATTGTTTTATATAAATACTTTTAATGTAATTTAAATAAAGCTAATTATATACTTCACTGATATTATATTAAACTGACTTATAAATATAAAAATATACATAAAATATATAGATATATTTTTAAATTTATTATATATTGTTTTATTTAGATAAATGTATTTAATATGATTTAAATAAAATTAATATTTATATATTCAGCTCACATATAAGTTAGTTATAAATACAAAAAATATATAAAACATATAAATATTATATAATTATATATTGCTTGATACAGATAAGTGTATTTAATATGATTCTAATAAAGTTACCATTTATATATTCGACTCATATATATAACTTTATTCAACTCATAAGTTTACCTTAGTTATAAATATGAAAAATATATGAAATATATATATATCATATAATTTATTATACATCATTTTAAAAATATGTGTATTTTATATGATTCAAATGAAGTCGCTATTTATATCCATAATCTAGGTTCTCTATAACTTGTCTGTAAAGTATAAAAATACGAGTATACATGAAGTATATAATATTTATTTTAGAATTTATCGTATAATTTGTGTGTGTGGGTACGGAGGAGGGCACGTATCACAGGGAGCACCGGGTGTGGTGCATGATCCATGAAGCTTGGAACACTGGAAAAATAAAATAAAATTTGGAAAAAGAAAAAAGAATGCTTTGCACATACTGTCTTGTATCAGCACGGATACTTGACACGGTTGAAATCGCTCAGTTAGTCCTTCCAGATGTCCCTCCCCTGACCGGGCGTGGAGTCACGTGTGTGCAAACACACACATGGGCGAACCACGCCGAGCGCGAGTCTCCAAGGCAGGGGTGAATCCCAGACGCTCTTCCCACATTTCTTCTCTTGGCTCCTTTGGCCCCTCGTTCCCGGTGTTTTCTCCGCATCATAAAGTCTGCGGCTACGAGAACCCAGGCAGACGGGACGACCACGGAGGCTGAGGTCACAGACGTGCCCCCGGGACGCGTCCCCCCACGCCCCTCGCCGGCCGGGCGGTGGTACCGGCAGCAGGCGGGGCGAGCTGGGGGGTGGGAGGGGGTCTCACCTGGGGCACCTGTGACCCACCATCGTCAGGGACCCTGAATGGGGGTCGTCCTACGTCCTCCCCGCTCCAGCGTCTGTCCCCACTTTTTTAATTTCATTTAATTTTCATTCCTGCCCTCGGAGGAGCTGGAAACAGCTGGCCCCATTGAGCTCCCGTCCTCCAACCCCGAGGACCGTTATTAAGCTTCCCCTCAGCTGCTGCTCTGGGATTTTTCCGGCTGCCGCATGCAAATCACCGCCATTGGTATGCAAACGCCGCGTGTCCCCCTCCTTGTCTGGCACACCTGGACAGGGGACCCGGGACGAGCCCCAGCCTGTCCCACCGGGGTCGACTCCCCGCGGCCTCGGGACTCGGACGGGGAGGACGGTGTAATCCTTCCAGGGGACTGGAAGTCGACCCGCAGGCCACTGTGGTCCGTGCCATGTGCTGGGAAGAAATGCTGCCTTAAAAACAGAATCGGAACACGGCCACCAAAGTCCCAGCCCAGAGGGGGTGCTTGCCGCCGAACTCTCTCTCCCACGGAAGACCCTGCTAACAGGAACTGAGGGAAGGCGGGCCACGGCGGCTTCCTCCATGCCGTCTTCTGTGCAGGGTCTGTCGGGAGAGACGTTAACAGTGGACGGACGTCAGGGGCAGGAAGGTGAACACAGGTGGTGAGACCCAGACACAGGGGGAGGCAGACGTGGCCTGAGGCCCGTGGCCCCGAGGACGGGGGACGCAGACGTGGCCTGAGGCCCGTGGCCCCGAGGATGGGGGACACAGACGTGGCCTGAGGCCCGTGGCCCAGACGATGGGGGGACGCAGACGTGGCCTGAGGCCCGTGGCCCAGACGATGGGGGACGCAGACGTGGCCTGAGGTCCGTGGCCCCGAGGACGGGGGACACAGACGTGGCCTGAGGCCCGTGGCCCAGACGACGGGGGACGCAGATGTGGCCTGAGGTCCGTGGCCCCGAGGACGGGGGACACAGACGGGGCCTGAGGCCCGTGGCCCAGACGACGGGGGACGCAGACGTGGCCTGAGGTCCGTGGCCCCGAGGATGGGGGACGCAGACGTGGCCTGGCTGCGGGGGAGGTGTGGCACCAACACCCGTCTATGAAATTCGCTTCTTACAGATGGCGTCAGAGTGAGACCACAGACCACAGTCCCAGTTTGCTCGAAAGCCTCACGAGGGCTTTGAAATCCCTGCAGAGTTCCTGCTAGAGGTTCCTCGGTAGAAATCCACGCCCCCGTGGGCCTCAGTCTACCTGGCACCTCGCGGATCCCAGACCAGCAGCCCTGGCCTCGGTTCCCCCGACAACCACACCCCTCCACCGGCCTCCCGTTTCTGAGACCAGAAGCGTGAGGCTCAGGGACACACGCTCGGCAGGAACCCACAGAACATCCACACGCACCGGGCTGCCTTTGTTTTCTTAAAGGAATGCTGCATTTGGGGGACTTCCCTGTGCATCCACCTCGTTCAGGTGGCAGAACCTCAGAAAGCTGAGGAAGGACCCTGCTGACCCCGAAGCGTGCGTCATGGCCCCTGGGCCTGCACGGGGTCCCAGGAAAAAGTTTGCGAGCCGGCCCCCATGCACAGGGCAATGTCCCGACTCCTTCAAGGAATATCGGGGGGACATGGGGGACTGTGCCTGCTCCCGCCGAGGGGCCGGACCTCCAAGAAGCAGAGGCTAGCCATTCCCGTGCCCACCTCGCCGCTGGACCCTTAGCTTTCTTTCCCTGCATCCCGCACCCCTTCCCCCTTCCCAGCTCCCCCTGCACGCTCTCTGTCCTTCTTTCCCTGCATCCCGTACCCCTCCCCCTTCCCAGCTCCCCCTGCACGCTCTCTGTCCTTCTTCCCCTGCATCCCGCACCCCTTCCCCCTTCCCAGCTCCCCCTGCACGCTCTCTGTCCTTCTTCTCCTGCATCCTGCACCCCGTTCCCCTTCCCAGCTCCCGGTGCATGCTCTCTCTCTGTTTAACAAGGGGAGGCCGGCCTTGCCCTAGGACTGGGGTCAGACTGTGGATAAACCTGTTATCCATCACGGTGATTCGCAGAATGTGCCACATGGACAAAACCCCATTGTTTGCAGGGGCTGCCCCAGCTTCCGCACAAAAGTCTGGGCTGGGAAAACCCGCGTGGGCCATGCCCGGCCGGGTCCGAGGGCCAGGGAGGCCCGTGTGGGCTGTCCAACGAAAGGACGCACTTCCGGTGACCCTGGAGCTGGCCGTTGTCTGATGTGCGAGTCCCCCGTGCAAGGCATCGTCACAGGGCCCCCTGCTGTCCACCCCGCCACGCACGCAGCCCCCAGCCCAGCGCCGGAGACAGGGAGCTGTCACTGCCCCAATGAAGACACACACGTCCTCGCCGGCCTCGGGGGCCGACAGCCAGCGTGGACTTGGATCTAATTCTATTTGCTGCGTGTGGATGCGTGAAGCTGTCAGATGGGGTGCTCACACACGCCCCTCCCACCCAGAGCGGGACGCGCGGCTCTCTCGCGGCTGCAGAGGCGGGCTCCCCTGCTACGGCCCCGGTCGGCGTGCTGCTCTCGCCTGCGTGGGGCTCGTCCCACCGCCGTCCCGCTGTCCACCCCACCTCAGGCACAGGTCGTGTTTTCCGTGAGGCTGGGGCTGTTGGCACCGCCCTCGCTCGCCGACCCCGCTGTTCCCGCGGATTGCGAGCTGACAGAGGACCCCGGCGGGGGGCCTGGGAGCTGCCTGCAAGGACTTCATTCTCGCGTCCCCCGAGGGAGACCCCGTCCCCATGGGCAACCCCTGCCAGCCCCTTCTCCAGCCCCTGGAACCACTCAGCCTCCCTCCATCTCCGTGGACGTGTGCGATCTGCCCATGTCCCATAAAGGGGATCATGCACGGTGGATGGCGCTTCTCTCATGAGCATCGTGTCCTTGAGCTCCGTCCACGGGGCGGCGGGGGTCCCAGCTCCATTCCTGTTCCCGGCTGAGTCGTACTCCCTGTGTGCATAACCCTCTTCCATTCATCCACCCGTCTGTCAATCCATGTCGGGGTCGTTTCCGCCTCTGGGCTGGCGTGGACCATGCTACCAGGAACCCTCACCCGCAAACACTTTTTGGAGCCTCTCTTTGCGATCCTTGGGGGTCCACGCCCGGTAGGGAACTTCTGGGGCCGGCCGCAACCCCACGGTTCAGGTTCTGGGACTTCCTCACGTGTCGGCTCATTTCCAGTTTCTCCACATGCCCCGGTGGTCGGTTTTCTGCAGCCTGATTTCCTGGCGACAAACGGGTCCGTCACGGGGGGAAGGGACCCTGTGCCCGGCGTCTGTTCAAGCGTGGAGACGTCCGCGCCTGCCTCATGCCCTGGGGGCCGGCTGTCTCCGTCTGCACGACCCCGCGCCGCGGGGCAGGACGCCCAGACCCGGGGGAACCTTCCACCCCTGAGCAAGGTGGCAATCAGGACACTGGCAATCAGGCACCTGCCGTCCTCCCCAACACACACCCTGCAGCCTCCCCTCTATGGCCGGCTGAATGGAGGCCCCGGGAAGATACGTCCAGTTCTGAACCCTCCCCTCCTATACCTAGGAATGACCTTATTTGACAATGGGGTCTTTGCAGATGTGATTAATGAAGGATCTGAGATGAACTCATCCTGGATCAGGGTGGCCCTAAATCAATGACAGGTGTCCTCATAAGAGACAGAAGAAGAGACACAGACACAGAGGAGAAACCACGTGAGGACAGAGGTAGAGATGGGAGGGACGCGGCCACCAGCCCAGGGACACCTGGAGCCCAGATGCTGGAAGAGGCAGGAAGGACCCTCCCCTGGAGCCTCACGAGGTGGCACATCCCTGCCCCGCCTGGATCTCAGCATCCCTGCCCCGCCTGGATCTCAGCATCCCTGCCCTGCCTGGATCTCAAGGGTCCTGCCCCACCTGGATCTCAAGGGTCCTGCCCCGCCTGGATCTCAGCATCCCTGTCCCTGTGGAGTTGGGGGAGGGAGCAGGGCCACGGCAAGGGGAACGAAGTTTGCAGAGAGGGGGCAATTACCTGCTGTAGGGAAGATAGACCCCGTCAAGGCCCCAGGGCCAATGTGCACAAAACCCCTCTGAGGGGAGGATGAGCATATGCGAGAAGGGGTTTATGCACACCGAGCGTTGGAGGCACGAGCCCACGGTCGGCGCCCTCCTGCTCCCAGACGGTCATATCTCGTGGCCACTAGAGGCCATGGCTCCGAGAACCAATACAGGGTTTGCACAGAATGTTCAGGGGGACGAGGCTGACGGCACCCCGCTGGGCCTTGCTCTAAAATGCATTGTGTTTGCAATATTCTGGAGCCCCAGGGAAACCTGCGGACGGATACGGCAGCCTCCGCAAATGTCCACGAAATTCGGCTGAGGGGTCGTAGCTAATCCCACCAACCCCTGTACGACAGGCTCGCACTTCGACCCTTTACGGCCCCAAAATGACAAACGTACAGAGACGGGGATCGACCCGTGTTCTCGGGGCCGCAGAGGGGGCAGGAAGGACGTGTGTGGCCTTGAAGGGTCCGTGTGGGCGGTCCCACTGGATATGTGTCTCCTGCCTATGAATCGTCCCAGGGATTTCCGAACTGTCACCACTGCTCCAAATGCATGGCGCTCCTAGCCACCACGCGCCCTAAAGATGGTATGAACATGGAATGATCTCCGTAGACTCAGAAGGTACCTAGGGGGACAAAGAGACATCTTGAAACATTTAGAAAGCTCTTAAACTGCACCAGATCTCCATGAAATCAGCAAATATAGAAATGCAACATTGTAAAACATGTTTAAGCAAAGCGCAACATTGTAAAACATGTTCAGCATTCCACTCTTTGGGAATCCACAAGGCTCTCCACAAACCAATACGCCCACAAAAAAATACCTTTAATCACTTAAAAATGCACAAATAGACGCTTTTATGTGGCACCTGCTGGTCATGAACAGAAAAGCAAGAATCTCCTTGTTCAGAGGAGGGCACTGTAAAAAGAAGAGCTGGGCACCGACGACATACGCAGGAAAAGAACGTAGAGACGGAAACGAAAGCATCTGGAGACCCTGGGGCACAAGGGAGGGGAGACAGGGAAGCTGGGGCCAGGCTGGAGTAATCAGGGAGATCTTCATGGAGGAGGTGACATTTGTTACAATGTTACGCCCTAACCACAGAGATTGAAGGATGTCGGGTACTTTATGGAGAGAATGCCCTGTAGGGAAGATATGGGATTCCTTCCATCGAGACAGCGCTTGGGGGTGTCACTCGTTCTTGGCACAAGTGTTCCTACAGCACGTCCCCTATGCCTGCATTGGAAGAGTGGCCCTAAGTAAGACAGACACGACCCTATGCGTCTAGGGCGTCCCTTCTAACGGGAGCAGCACGTCGTACACAGAGTAGGAGACACGTATGGCATCCCTGGCGGTGAGGATGCCCCTCGGTGTGCTGAAATGGGGCAGGGTCGATGCTGCCCAGGTGGGACGGTCTCTATTGTAAAGAACTACACACATACACACACACTTGGGATGGCCCCGGCTTTCCCTTCGAGGACGCAAACCTCCCACTCTGCCCACGGCCCTGACACTCCGCGGCCCCGAGCTGCTCCCCCGGGACCGCGGGGTTGCTAGGACCCTGGTCCAGAAGTGGCGTGCCACCCATGCCAGATGCATCCCGTAAATACCAGGCGTGCCGTCACCTCCTGAGGACGAAACACGTGCCGGGGGCGTGAGGAGCCCTGGGTCGGGAACCGCGGCCAAGACCCCACGTTAGCAGGAACAAAACCCGGATTCTACACGCATATTGTGACCTCTGCTCTCATTGCGCTCAGAGCACGGGCAGAGT
Source organism: Nasua narica (assembly GCA_028533885.1). Classification (NCBI taxonomy): domain Eukaryota; kingdom Metazoa; phylum Chordata; class Mammalia; order Carnivora; family Procyonidae; genus Nasua; species Nasua narica. The sequence continues at coordinate 127,798 of CM052801.1, read as the reverse complement.
CCCTCTCTCTGCGGCACGCGTGCGAACGTCTGCGGGCCGTTCCCAAGCGCGAGTCCCCAGGCACCTGCCGTGGGGGCTTCTCCGGGCACCTCGCTGGGACGGGAGTGCTGGTCCCCAGGCGCGTGAGAGGCAGGGATAACCTTCCCGGTGCCCATGTTATTGTAATGTCTGCAATTCTCGGTTTCGATGAGAGATCGGCATGTGGTTGGAATTATTGGGGTTTTTTGTTTCTTACGTATTTGGTGGAATGTGGTGGGGACACCGATGGGCCCAGAACTTGGCTTTCAGACAAGGATCACGCAGAGCCCTGTTTCCGCGTCCTCCCTAATGCAAGGCTGATTCGGGCTACCCGTGTCTTCAGGCATCAGTTTGGGTAAGGCGTATGTTTTCCAAGGATGTGCGTCTGCCACCTTTCAATCCTCCACTGCATCTCTGGAAACCTGTCTGTAAGAACATCCTTTTCTCGTAGTTTGAACTTACAGCATCTCTGAAGGCGGGGCCGGATTGACGCGCGCCCGGTTCTTCACGTCACCCCTTATCGAGGTGTACGTGGGCGTGTGCATCCTTACACGGCTGACGCACACAGACACCAGCCCAGCGTCTGTGAGGACGGGGGTGAACCTGGAGGTTGTAGGCACCGGGCAGAGGGAGCCTCGCTCAGAAGCAGGAATCCCGCAGGGTTCTCCGGACACGAGGCTCCCTCTTCTTCTTGGAGAAGTCAGCCTGTTTTAGCAGAAGCTGCTGCTCCTCTGAGGGCGTCCTGGGCACCCACCCCCAAGGACCGCGGGAGCCGGGCGCGATTGGTACTCAGTCAGACTTGTGTGGTGCTGATGGTCCTTCTTCTGAGTTCTTGCAGTGAACGCTCAGACCGCGAGCTTTTCCTCGTCCCTGACATGAGCTCACAGTGGAGAGGGGAACTACCCGAAGCAGGAGGCGCCGCGCTGACGGGCGGTGCAGCTATTGGGGGGAAGGGGTCTCCGATGTGGTCTGAACACATGCACGGCTCGGGGAGCTCTGGGGAGACACAGGCACCTTGCAGGGAGCGGTGGGCAGAGGGCTCCCTGGAACCATTCTTCGGACGCACAAGGAAGGCCACCCTGGCGGCAATCCTGACCCCCTCGTGGGGCTTCCCGTGAATGCCCACGGAGGAGCGAGGGTCTAGCACCCGCGGCCCCACACCCGCTTCCCTGCTATCCACTTGGGGACAGGAAGAGCTGCCTCTCGGTAACCACCATGAGGATGACCCCGGTGGTCCCTACCTGGCCGGTGCCGAATCCACCGTCGACCTGCCACGCGACCCCCGGCCATGCCTTCCCTCCGCTTCCTCCAACTCGAAAACTCAGAGTCGAGTATGGGCCAGAGCAGACCCCCGGTGGCCTCTCAGCTTCTCCGGACCGGACCTCGGGGCTCAGTACAGAGACCTCCTCCTCTGGGGACCGGCTCCCTCCAGAGTCCCACTGGCCACACAAGGGGCTCAACAAGGGGGGATCTGGACTTCCATGGGAGGAGCGGGGTCCAGCTGGCAGGTGCTCACGCCTGGGCTCTGTGGCCTCCGGGAGGTCACTTGCCCTCTCTGGGCCTTGCATCCCTCCTCCCTGAACTAAGGACAGCAGAGGCACTGAGCCCACCGGGCAGGTGAGCTGGGTCGGTAACCACCACAGCAAAGCCCTCCGAGGTGTCTGCAGCCCCCTCCTCACCTGGGCGTCCTGCACCCCACGGCCCTGCTCGTCCGCGGTGCCTGCGGTCCTCCGCCTCGGTGGAGCGACGTCTGGCCGCTCCCTGCGTCCACGCGCATGGTGAGGGACGCTCCTGTTGTTTGCCCGCAGGTGCCCCCGGCCTGTGCCGTGGTGGGCGTCTCCGGGCGCCAAGCCCGCGGTCGGCAAAGGCAGGGGGTCCGGGAGCTGCGGCCCAAATATCTGCTCAGTGTGGGGGAAGGGAAAGGGCTGGGCGGCCTCCCGGTTATCCGAAATTACTCAGTGCATCATCCAACGGGGTCGTTTGCATAATGGAGGGGGGGCGCGCAGGAGCGAAGCGAGCCCCTGACAGGAAGACAGATGGGCCCATCACGGACGGATATGGCGACACGCCTGCCCCTCGGGACTCCTGGGGATCTGCCAGATGCACCAACGAGGGACGTCGGCATGCAACTTAAAAAAAACAACAACAACGGAAGCTCCACATATTGAACAAAGTAAATTGTTTAGAAGTGAACAGAGCAATAAATATTTAGGGGAAGCATATAAATCAAACCTTCAAAAGACATTAATGCCTCTGAAAAGGAGGGGGGATTTCTGGTGCAGAGACGCGGAGGACGAGGACTGCGGTGTGGGGCCCATGTTGGAGAGCGGGACACGGCCACAGGAAGGGGGTTGGAAGACGCTCTGGCCCCGCCCCTCGCTGCCCCCCCCCCCCGACACTCACCGGCCTGGCCGTGTCCCTGCGTCCACTCTGCGCGTCTCCCCAAACGCGGATCGGACCGGTGGTACCGCACGCATTGCTCTGGGAGGAACTGCGCTCAGAACGCAGAGTCCAGCCGCGGGCGGCCCCCCGGGACACAGGAAGGATTCAAGGAGGCTGGGCACCCACTGGACGTGCCCTCTGAGCACCATCCGGTGCCTCGGTGGGGGACGGGGGCCATGCACCGGGCAGCTGCACCGCCAGACACACGTGCGTCTGCCTTCTCGCATCCAGGGGCTGGCGGGGCTTGGGGGCGGTGACCCGCGTCTCCTAAGGGAATGGATCATTGCGTGGTGGGACAATTCTGAAGGAAGCTGGGAAACAGACAGGGGCAGAGGTCACCGACCTACTGCCAAGCCTTTTCTGTGTAATCTGCTTTTGTTGGCTGGACACCCACGTGCTCTGCCGCCGACGAGCGTGTACCTTGAGAAGGCTTCGCGAGCTCTGGGGAGGGGCAGACGCCCTTGTAGGGCCATGCACACTGCCCAGCAAAGGACACACATGCTACCCCCACCACAGGCCCCCTTGCTCTGCGGATCACTCAGAGCCTGAGGCCACTGGGAAGCAGCAGGTGCAGAGAAAACTGTGGAGCAAGGTGCCTGTCTTCCTCCCACACAAGGCAGTGTCCATCCATGAAGGACGGAACTATCTGTTTATGGACATGTCCACGTCTCCCACAAAAGGGTGCTTCTTATGGCCCCGGGAAGCCCCACCCTGGGCTCAGACTCCCGGAAATGAGGCAGAAGAACCACCTCTGAGCTGGCACGAGCTGACACGTGTTACCCCAAACGACAGCACCCTTCCTTATTCGGGAGAGCAAGGTCTGTCTAAGCATCGGAAAGCATTCGGGGTCTGCGGGCAAAGCTGCACGAAAATTCTGCAGCAAAAGGACGACCATCGCCATGAGCAGAACGCAGGCATCCTAGAAGGAACGCAGGCAGGTGAGGAAAGGTGGCAGATTTCGGGACGAGGAAAGTGCTCTAGCTGAGTGACACTATGCATCAGAAAGTGACCCGTCTGTGTCTCTGGAGGACACATGTCGAGAGCAGTCCGGTTTATGACGTGTCCCTGGTGTGGCTCGGCTGTGAGGCCCTTTGCTGGCTCCGCACAGAGGCCAGTGGCCCTTGTTCTCCTGTGGGGACAGGACGTGACATGAATCCAAGTGACCGAGGAGACGGAGCAGGGAGATTCTGCCACCCATGCACCCTCATCACATGTGCGTTCTTTGTACCTGCCTGTTTAGGACTTCTTTCCCCTGTCACAGACGACACCTCGTTTAAGATGTGTGCTGGAGGTAAGGGCAGTGAGGCACCAACACCTCAATCACTTATCTTGAGGGAGTGGACAGATACATAATAGATAATGATAGCTGGATAATAGGTAATCATAGGTAGGTAGGTAGATAATTGATAGGTCGAAAGATAGATACATAGATAATAGATTGATATGAAGATGGATAGACACATAGGTGTTGGTTGGATGATGGAGAGATGGATGGATGGATGGATAGATGGATAGATAGATAAAATGGACGGATGGATGGATGGATACATATGATGGATGATGGTTGGGTGGATAGATAGATACACAAATAAATATGATGGATGGATGGATGGGAGGATGGATGGATGGATAGATAAATAGATATGATGGGTAAAAAGATAGGCTGGGTGAATAGATAGATATAGATGATAGATAGATAGATAGATAGATAGATAGATAGATAGATAGATAATACATGGATAGATGAATACATAGATAATGGGGGCACCTGGGTGGCTCAGTCCGGTAAGAGTCTGCCTTCAGCTCAGATCATGATCTCAGGGTCCTGGAATCAGTCCCACATCAGGCTCCCTTCCCAGCAGGGAGTCTGTTTCTCCGTCTCCTCCCCACTTGTGTTCTCTATCAATATCTCTCTCTATCTCTATTAAGTAAGTAAGTAAAATCTTAAAAAAAAGATACATAGATGATGGATGGGTGGATAGATAGATGATAGATACATAGACAGATATGATGGGTGGATATTTGATAGATTATAGATGGATGGATGGAGATAGGTGATAGATGATAGATAGAATGGATAGATGAATGGATGGATGGATGATAGAAAGATGGTAGATGGATAGATAGATATAGGGATAGATAGATAATTTGTGGATGGATGGATAGATGATGGATGGATGGGTAATGAGAGATGGTAGATAAGGAACAGTTTAGATAGGTGGAGATATTAACAGATACACAGAGACGATAGTTAATGGACAGATACACACACAAACTCTGAGAGCCTCACAGAATTGTCCTCTTGCTGAAACACCCAGGGGACAGCAGCAGACTGGGCTCACCATGTGTTCCAGCCCTCCTGGAACCCTTCTGACCTGAACCACATCACCGGTGCAGCAGGGAAACCCACCACGTGAACAGCCCCCAGAAGTCTGTGTGGGCAGCACACAGATGCCACAAGGCACGGGTGACACGGCCACGTTTCGTGACCCCCCACATGCCCCTTTCCTGCAGCACATCAGAAACCTACAGCTAGGCTTCCCCCCAAATAAGAGATGCAAGTGAGGGTCTCCACATTTGCAGAGCCAGGGTTCTACATCCGAGCACCCAGAGCACAGATACATAATAGATAATGGTATCTATTATGGACATAATAGGGCAATCCAGGGCGAGAGGTGGCTCAATTAGTGGTCTATCGTGGAAAAACAACACACCTTAGTGCCAACACATACAGACTTAAGAATTGTCTAGAAAGCAACATGCACGGGATTTGGACACATACCCTCGTCCGTGTGCTGATCTGCAGTGGGATATCCTATAAGATCTGAGCTCGGTCTCACACTCAGTCCTCTTCAATCCACAGCTGTCTTTGAAAGGAAACACACGTTTTTGTACAAATAAAAGCACACACAAGTCCAACCAGCAACTCCTGTAGGAACAGGAACTGACGTCTTCCCACTCGAGAAATCCACAGCTAGTGGCCTCATCCTGAACAACTCTGCCCCTTCCCACCTTCCGCCTGGGCGCCTCAAGGTGACAAAGTTGCTGCCACTCCTCCGGGCATCACAGCCACTTTCAAAGGCCAAAACAAGTAGATGCAGAATGATAAAGGAAGCGGGTGCTTGCCACTGGCAGTGGAGGGTGGGATGTGTCACCTACCCACCCGCCAAGTGTGGTGACGAAGGGTTCCTGATCAGGGTAGCCGAACTCACAGCTCAGGTTTTGTGTCTCCCAATGTACTGTGGTGACTAAGGCAAGCTCGGGGGCTGCTTTCTGCTCTCCCGCCTTCCTCTCCAAGTGCAAGGTGGACACGGGGCTGGGGGAGGACATCGAGGGACCAGCAGCCCCTCCCTTGGGGATGCTCTCGGGGGCACAGATGTTTCCAGCACTCCCCACCTGCAGCACACATAACACGTCTTTGGGGACCTTTTCCCCGCGCTCTGCGGCGTCTCCCCACCCGGGCACCTTGGATACTTGAAACGGCCACCAGCCCTGCCTCTCATTTACAAATGGCATGTTTCCATCTGAGCGCTTTGCAGAATCCAGTCCCACGGGACCCCTACGGTTGTTGGGTTTTTTTTCCTGCCCTGAAAATAAAAATTAAAAAAAGCTGACATGTTTGTTTTTTTAATGCAGGGTGTAACTTAATTAATTAACTCGAAAACCCAGCATATAAAACAGATTGGCGGCCGTCGAAAGTACACCAATTGATTTCTTTCTCCTTTTTACACAAAACATTGCATAATTTATCCCTATGATTAATTTATGGACCACCTCTCTTTGGAGAAGCTGATAATGCCTCTCCAACTTTGGTGTCTTATTAAACATTCATCATCGCCCTCAGAGGAAGGGAAGAGGCAAATATTATTATATTATCAAACAATTCCTCCGTAAAAATCTATAATTGGAATAAAACGCAATTTCAGGCAGCAAAGGAATGCCAGGGAAAGGTAACACCCGGATAATTTAATGATATGCTTTTCTGATATTCAGCAAAATTAATCCCGTCCAGCGTGAGTCTCGAGTTGCTAACCGTTGAGTGACCAGTAGTCCCGTGGCGATGTCCGCGCTGGTGGGCATGGACGGGGACGCTGGGGACGGAGGCCATCAGGTGGAGGGGACATCACATCCTGTTGAGTCTCACCTGTTGTTTGAAAGGTCGGAAAAGCCGAGGGGCAGGAACACCATTGCTCACGTGAATTGGACGCACGCCGATGCATGGTAATGCATGAGCGCAGGGCACAGCTCATCAGTCCTGTCCTGGGACTTTGCCACCTGCACTTCTCCAGAAATCCCAAAGCTGAGGCCCCGAGCCCCCGGCCCCCCGGCCCACCGACCCCGAGCCATCTCCATGGAGCTTCTGGAGGCCACTGTCCTTCAGGGAGGGAGCCCTTCTGCACCCCCAAGGTGCCTCCGGAGGGAATGCGGGAATTTTATGGGATGTCCATCCACTTCTGAGGTCCAGCAGCCCAAGCCCGACGGCAGCGGGGGAAGACACACGTAGGGGCGAGCAAGCCCCGGACAGAGGGAGCTCATCCCCACTCTGCTCTGCGGCCGAGGCCTCAACGGAGATTCACACCCTGGCGTCAACGGGAAGATCTGGCCTCTGTTTGCAGGAAGACAGCAAACGGCAGTCACACCTCGCTTGCCCCTGAAACCCACACCTTGCCCTCCCCACCTGCCACTCCCGTCCCCCCACGAGTCTGCTCCGACGCAGCTACAGCGATGGGCGCTCCTGCCCGTGGGCTCGTGGCCACGTTCAGCTAGCAGGAGGCTCCAGCACGAGGCCGGGGACAGGACACAGGAATGTGTCCCACCACCCATCTACTCATCTGTGAGTCATGTGCTGCCTCTGTTTCCCTCCCTCCATGCTTGACTTACGGTCCTTCCTGACTCCGAAGACCCCACAAGGCCCAGCCCTCAGCCCAGTGTCCCCTGTGCCAGGACCACACTGTGCGTGGAATGTCCTTCTCCCCACCGGTGCTGTGTCCTGCTACGTCTCCAGTCATGTCCGGGAAAGACGTGTCCAAGGTCCGCCGGAAGCCACCACCTGTCCCACCAACTCGCTCTCCAAATGCGTCTCCTGGGTGGACGTAGGGGCTCGTCTTACAGACATTAACGCAAAGAAATTATCCTGTCTGCTCGCCCACCCTATCAGTGACCTGCGGGGCCTCCATCCACTTCCCCCAAAAACAGACCACATGGCTCTCTATCCTGTTCTCTAGTACAAGCAACTTTCATCCTTTTTGGTAAACATGGCGCATTTTTATGACTTGAGAGCACCTGTCATTCTTTTCGATCTTGACGTTGGCCTTATGAGATCCTTTCTTTAATTTGTGTTTGCCTCTGGGTTTTATAACCCGGCCAACAGTTACCTTTGACCAACGTCCACGGATGGCTTTCCAGGGGTCACACGACTTCCGACAATGCCGTAAGGTGGCGTCCGCATTTTGCCATCAGCAACTGTGTGGAAAGTCCCTGCCCCAATCCACTCCAGCTGGGATTCATCACGTTCCAATAAAACTTCATGCATGCGGAAATTTGAATTTCATACCATTTTTACTTGTCCTGAACTAATCGCCCTACTTTTTTTTTCAACCACTCAGACACGTAAAATGCATTCTTAGCTTCCAGGCTGCATGAAGGCAGCAGGTGGGAGTGTGCACCCACCACCAGGGGCCCGTCTCCCCGTGGACTCCCCGTGGACTCCCCGTGGACTCCCCGTGGACACCGTGGTTGGAGGTGAGGCTGAAACAGCCAAGCCCAGTGTGTTGTATGGATATTTTCCAGACTGAGGGCGTTCAGCCAGGCCTGGGAAGACGCTTGAGATAGAGAAGCCAGAGATCTCAGGGCGTCTGGGGGTCCCCGCCGGTGAAGCGTCTGCCTCTGGCTCAGGTCATGATCCCGGGATCCAGTCTCGCGTTGGGCTCCCTGCTCAGCAGGAAGCCTGCTTCTCCCTCTTCCTCTGCCTGCTGCTCCCCCTGCTTGTGCTCTCTCTCCTTCTCTCTCAAATAAACAACATCTTTCCAAAAAGAAAAGAAAAGCAGCCAGAGGTCAGCAGGTTTGCACCTGCTGGACAAAGCTGTCTGATCCACGGGGGGACCGTGCACGCCGCAGTCGCAGCTCCCAGGACCCACACGGAGGTGCAGACACGCACGCAAGGCCTTCCTCTGAGCCCGAACACCCCGCACGCATTCCCACTCACTGCAAAGTCAGACTCACTCACGTGCACGTTCCCAGGGTCCTTTTCTGCCCCACTGAGTGCCGAGTTTTTCAGATTTTTATGCCTTTTTTATTCCCTTGGTGATTGGGCTATTGTAGAATTTCCACCTGCCTGCCTCTGTAAGGACGCTTGTGATTACATTTAGGGCCCAGAGGGATGACCCAGAAGGATCTCTTCAAGTGAAGGCCCTTAACTGAATCCCACCTGCCAACTCCCTCTTCCCCTACAAGATAAGACATCCTGTGTTCTGGGACTGGGACATGGACGTTCCTGGGGGACACTTTTCCATCCACCACACGGGGTCAGGATGTGGATGCCTTTGGGGACATTATTCTGTCCAGTAAGGAGAGGGCTTGAGATGCTACAAGACCAGCGAGGACAGCCGTTGATGCCAAATTTGTGAGGTGTCCACTCAGCCTGGAAAAGAGAAAGCTCTAACAAGGGTTGGAGCAGGGAGCGTGTTTCTGCGGGCCCCGGAAAGCACAGCCCGGAGGGAGGAAGACACGGCCGGACCCCCATGCTTAGGCCATCCCTGAGCCTCAGGAGGCCTGTGACAGAGGTGAGCTTGGAGAGGGGCGGTCGGCTGCCTGACAATCAGCAGGTGGCTGGGCGGGAGGAGTGGGGAGGTAGATGGTGAGCCACCCGGGAAGGTCAGGTGCCCCTGCTCTGGGGGCATCACGGTGCCCTCCTTGTGCTGGGAAGCCGGCCACCGCCAGCCGGAGAGTGGCCTTAGGAAAATGCAAATGCAGGTGGACGTCAGGGGCCCAGGGGGACCCAATTTCCCCACACCACCGCGTGTCTCGTGCCTGGGGGGACACGTGCGTGTCGGGGCAGGGTCCCCTGTTCCCCTCATGTCGCCACGTGTCCCTCATCTTACACACGATCAAGATGTCCTTGGCATAGTTCCCATCTGGCTTCCCTGCCCCGGAGTCCAGGGGGCTCCGGATCAGACCTGGGACCCTCCCACTGCGCGCTGTGCCCCTGCTAGGGACACGTCCTCCCGGGAATGCCGACGTGCGGGGTGGGGGGGGGGACCCAGCAGGGACGCCCTACGAGACGTGCGCCCCGCGGTGAAAATCCCGTTGGTGAATTTCTGAGCCTGGAGGTCTTCAACCTGCAGGGGTGGGGCCCGCCAGCCTCACACCGGGTGGTGTGCACGTCCTCCAGCCTCTGGCACGTCCGGGAGAGACCGCGAGCCCGAGTGGACCTGACTCCCTCCCACGGTCTTCCCGCCGTGCGCCTGCTAGGACCGTGGCCCGCGCTCCAGCACAGGGTGCGCGCACAGGGTTGGCCAAGGCCCAGCGAGTGGGGAGGGGGAGGAGGCGTGCGGGGGAGGGGGAGAGAGCGGCCGGGGGGCGGGGCGAGTGGGGTGGGAGGGGAAGAGCGGCTGGGGGCGGGGCGGTGGGGAGCAAGGCCAGGTGGAGGTCGTGGGGTGGGGCGGAGCGATGGGGGGGGGAGGGCGCCTGGGGGCGGGGCCAGCGGCCGGGGGCGGAGCGAGCGGGGAAGCACGGTTGGGGGCGGGGCGAGGGGCGGGGCGGGGGCGGGGCGAGAGGACATCGCGCCACACAAACCAGCCTCTGGGGACGCATGTGGTCCCAACACACCCTGCTGTGCGCCCGTGTGTGCGTGCGTGTGCATGTGTGTGTTTCGTGCTGTGTGTGCCCTGCGCTGTGCGGCGTGTTAGCGCGCTGTGCGGGGTCACGCATGTGGAGAGTGTTTGCAGCCGTGCATGCACCGTGGGCCGGGTCTGGGGGAGCTGTGTGTCTGTGTGTTCAGTGTTGTATGTGTCCTGTGTGTTCTCGGCATGTACGCGCTGCATGTTTAATGTTGTGTGTGCTGGGAGTGCCTGTGTGCTCTGTGGTGTGAGCGCCGTGTGCTGTGTGTACACGAGGTGTGTGTGTCATGTGTGTGCCTAGTATTACATGCATTACATGTGTGCTGTGTGTACGGTCTGTGTGTTTAGTGCGGCATGTGCTGTCTGTTTTCGGCATTGTGTGTTCTGTGTATTTGTGGTCTGCGTGTTTAGTGTTGCGTGTGTTCCATGTAATATGTGTGTATGTTCACAATTGCATGTATGGTCTGTGCTGTGTGTATACACGGCTCATGTGTTTAGTGTTATGAGCTGTGCGTGTGTATTTTCAGCATTCCGTGTGTTGCGTGTATCCGTGGTCTGTGGTTAGCATTCGTGTGTTGCATGTGTTTTCAGCATTCTATGTTGTGTTTGTTGTGTGTATGCATGCTCTGTGTGTTTAGTGTTGGGTTTAGTGTTGCACGTGTTGCGTGTGCATGTCCCGTGTTCTCTTGTGCTGTGTGTGCACCGTGTGGTGTCTGTGCACATGGCCCGGCCCCCTCGACATGTCCTCTGTGACCTGTGGCTATTCTGTGCCCCGGGCGGCAGCTCCCGTCTTGCCCCGCGTGGCCCCACACGGCCCCACACGGCCCCACACGCGTGCTCCTTCAGCAGGGGTGCCCGCGGCCGGCCCGCAGCTCATGCATGACGTGCAGCAGACCCCACCATCCTCCCGGCCGACCTCCAACCTCCACTCGTCTGTCTGCTCCCCGACGTCTCCTTCCCTTCCTGGGGCATGCATGTGATCCTGGAGAGCGCGGCCGCTTTCCGTTTCTCGGAGGCCCTGCTCTGCTCGGACGGCTTTGGGGACCTGCATGGGGGGGACCGCCCCCGCTCGCCCCGGATTAAAAGGATTAGACACCATTAAACACCGTCCTCCTCCAGCTCCTGGGCACTGCCTGGCCTTCCTCCCGTGGCCTCCTTCCTCGGGGGCGGGCCCTGCCCGGTGACCCAGTGCCAACAAAGGGGTCCCTTAGCATGACAAAGAGCCCCCGCCGTCTCCCCCACCGCAAATGGCGGCAGACTGGCCGGGGCATTGTCGAAAGTCCAACCCGGCCCGCCGCTCCTTCTCTCTCTGTCTTTTTATTTAATGGTCCCATTTGGAGCTTTAGGTGTCATATTAATTATTTAAATCTTGGGGACATGTCGGCAGCACCCTCCGAGACCGCGCTCAGTGCCAGAAGGCCTCGAATCCCGGGTGAGCTCTTCTTAATGAGAGCCCAAACGGAGAACTTTGATCTCCAGGACGCGGCCAAGACACACACTGGAGACCCAAACTTCCCGTGCGACTGATTCGTCCCCTGTGTCCTGCCTGTACCGTTGTCCCAGCCTCTCCAGCGCTCCAACTTGGGTTTACCCTGTTCCGGGGAAATTCGACACGGCCCCGAGCTCGGGAGGAATTTAAGCAGCTTCAAAGACCCAGCCGTGCTCACAGCGAAGGGTCAGGCACCCCGACCACCGGGTCCCCTGGGAGCCCGGACGCAGGAGGCGGCGGGGGGAGCCGGCTCAGCATTATGTGTTTATTTTCGGGGATGGGGGGATGATGAGGGCTGGGGCCGGGGGTCTGGGTGCACACACACGCACGCATGCACTCGGCCACCGATGTCTACTGTCACACCGTTCCCCGCCAGGACTGATCTTGTCTCATTAACCAGCTTGTTTCCTGAGCGGCAAGGCCGGATGAAACACAGCACCCGCCTTCCCGAGCCCGCCGTTCCCCTCCCCCTCGCGCCGGCTGGGCCGGGCCACGCCTGAGCCCGCCGCTTAGATCCGCAAGGGTCACCTCAGGAGGACCTGCCTTGTTAAAATTCCAGCTCATTTACATTTCCCTCGCTGCAAAAAAAAGCTCCGGGTGACATAAAAAAAGAGAAAAATCACAAAGTTAAGCCGGCCTCGCACGGAAGACGAGCTCCATCCGACTTGGGTGACCCCCGAGGTCTGAGAAGGCACCTTCTCTCCCGTCGGTCTCCGGCATGCGGAAATCAAAGGCACAGACCTGTGCAAATGTGCACGCCCGGCCGGAAGGCTGGGGCCTGCCCGGCGGCATCCACGGTCTCTGGGTGGAGCCTGCTGCCCCGTGCGAGGCGTGCAACCTTCATTAGGGACCGAGCTCCCTGCCTTGCACATGCCGCTCCCATTCCAACGGCTTCGCCCTATGTCACGCCGGGGTCAGGACCGGTTTACTGGCTTGCCGACACAGGCACATGGAAATTTCCGGAGCATCGGAACGCCGGAGAGCTGGGACACTCCTGCGTCGGTGCAGATCCCGAGGGGCTGCATTTGGGGGTCTCTAGAATACACACACTCGGAGCCTTTCGGATTTTTGTTGTTTTTTTTTTTTAATTATTTTCCAGCATGCATATTTTAGGGCGGATTTATGGGCTGAGGGATAATTGGGATTTACAGCTGTTAAGATAATGAGATTCTCTCTCCATCAGGCGCTTAGTGGGGGAATAAAAAATAAAGAGTGCTCCCTGCCAGCAGATCCCAGAGACGGGATCAGGACATTCTTATCCCCGAGTCCCCCAGGTCTGGTTCAACGCCTGGGGTGTAAGGAATCTCAACAGCTGTTTTGGGGTATCTTCTGAATTTCCCCCCAGATAGCCAGACCTTGACTGTCTCCCACCACCCACGGCCGGCATGGGCCCCAAAGATTGGAAATTCCCAGCAAGAGACTGTCGCTTAAGATGTGCATGTCTCAAACTCAGACTAGTTCACAAGCCACCTGGAGCCCCAGCTGCAGGGAAAATGCTGGCTAGTGGGTCTGAGGTGGGGGCTGTGGGAGTCGAGGGTCTGCATACCACACAGCTCCCAGGTCATCACGAGGCTGCTGGCTGGGGATCTCCAGTCTCCTATGCAAGGATTCCAAGCAGCATTCCCCGTGGGCTGCCTGTGGCCCCTGGCATGCTTTTGCGAATAACGTTTTATTGGAACTTGACCCATGTGTGCATTCATGTATTTCCCTGTGGCTGGTCGACAGCATCTGCCGAGGTGAGTCATTGCCACGGGGACCAGAAATTCACAAAACTGACCCACACTGGATCTCAGACTCCCCGCTGCGGACTGATGTCTGCCCCCCAAAGTCATGGGCTGACCCCCGACCCCCATGTGCTGATCTCTCCATTCTCCATGTTCCTAAAACCAACAACACACCAGTCAGCAGTGCTGCGTCAACCAGGCGGCTGCTTCCAAGGGCCCACAACCCAGATGACCCAGGGCACCTGCCAAGGGAAGATTCCCGGTCACGGGAGGTGAAGTCTGTGCTCACGGAAGGATGAGGCCCGTGCCGTGTGCCCCAGCCTCCACGAAATGCACACACATACACATAGGCATCCGGCACACACCCACGTGCACACACCCACGTGCACACACCCACGTGCACGCACGTCGTTTCCCTCCCCACTGGCCATGGCGACCCCAGCTCAGGTCACATCTCTCGGTAGGATTTGTCCAACTATTTCCACCTTTTCTGGGGTGCGGGACACTTACAAACATTGTACGTGTTTCAGGTGTAGAACGTCTTGATTTCACCTCCGGCCGACATAGAGAAATGATGGGCGTCATCCAGCTCGTTCACGCGCGCATCAGGTCGCGGCGTCTGTATTTTGTGCACGGGTGAGAACGTTCAACATCTTCTGTGTGCGCAGATGTCAAGTGGATGATTCGGGACCTGTGCCTGTGCTGTGCTTCGCATCCCCTCGAACTGACTTGTCTTCCAGCTGGACGTGTGTGCCCTTGCACCAACTCCAGGCCCCCGTCCCTGGAAATCACTTCCAGCTCTCTGCTTCGCAGACTCTGAGCATTTAATATAATCGAATTTGTTTATTTTCGTGAGCCTTCTATTTTAGATTCCACGTACAAATGTGAGCGTGCCGAACGCGTCTGTGTCTGACGCATTGCACACAGCGTCGCGCCCTGCAGGTCCGTCCATGTTCTGGCAAATGACGGGAGTGCCTTGGTGTTGAGGCTCACTAATAGCGCCTTGTGTGCACGTCCTAGCTCAGAGGGGAAAAAAATGGGTGAATTTACTCAATCTGCTTATTTCTGACAGGGAAATGAAGACTTGCTCTTCTCCGGTGTAAAAGAGAGAGACCAGACAGACCCCACTATCGCTCAGGAGAGCCCTGCGGACGGTGCCCATGGACGGGATGGTCGGGAAAATGTGACAGGGGCCTGGGAACCTCCCCAGAAGCGGAGAAGGAGGGACCCTGTCTTTCTGTGGACATTTGCTGAACCCATGTCTAAGGTCCCTGGATAATCGGGCCCCCACATTAAACCGTCACACCATTTTGCAGACTGGGATAAGAGTAAAGAAGGCAACCATTGTTTGAGTGGAGACATTCCCTCAAGGGACTTTGGGGGGAGAGCCAGAGTGGCCGTGAAGAGCAGAGCCGGGGTCAGGCCCGGCTCCCGAGGCCGCGTTTCAGCATCCTGGATTCGGGACTGTGCGTCAGGAGCCCTCTTAGAAAGACAGACAGGCACGTCTGCCATAAGGGGAAGGGCCTCTTCTCAACACCCCTCTGAACCTGGAAGCCAGTCCTCAGAAGCAAATTATAAATAATAATAATAATAATAATAATAATAATAGGAGGAGGAGGAGGAGCATCCGTGAAAGAAAGAGTTTGGGTTTGTGTCTATAAAACTTTATTTATACATAAACAAACAGACACAAATGGCGTGCACTGAAATACTGCAATATCGCCTCAGGGACAGGGTGGGGGAGGAGGAAATACGCCCGTTGGAAGACCTCAGAGCAAAAGAGCAGATCTGGACGGTCCCATTTCTTTCTTTTTTTTTTTTTTTATTCAACAAAGAGAGACATAGTGAGAGAGGGAACACAAGCAGGAGGAGTTGCAGAGGGAGAAAGCAGGCTTCCTGCCGAGCAAGGAGCCCGATGCGGGGCTCGATCCCAGGACGCCGAGATCATGACCTGAGCCGAAGGCAGACGCCCAATGACTGAGCCACCCAGGCGCCCCTGGACGGTCCCATTTCTGACCGAAAGTTCCAAATGACCCGGGAACCCCAAACACGGCCGCGTATGTACTTCTCGGGGCCGGAGACTCGACCGCCCCAGAAACACGGACGTCTCATGTCCCCGCATTTTGGATGCTTGAGAGGTCCGTCCCCGGGAGCGACGCCATCTGTCCCTGGAGGAGCCGGGCCCTTGATTAGATTCAGATGGGAACAGGGAGCGGCCTAAAGGCGCCACAGACAGATGGCGGGGACCGAGATAATAAACACTTGCGGGTTCACGTCGGGGAACTGTTGACCTACCTGATGAGCTCTTGTGCCGGGCGTTTACGTACCGCCCAAGGTGAAGCGTGAGCCTCGGTTTGCACGGACGGTCCCCCCGGGAGCAGGGTCCCGGGCTCCCCCTTCCGGTGAGGGCGTCGGCGTCGCCGAGGTCTCCGCTCCAGACGGACACACGGGCAGGCCAACAATGGGAAAGTGTCTCGCTCACACCGGGCGGCCGGCCCCGGCAAAGCAGTATTTACTGTCTCGCTAAGAATAATAAGCCGGCCAGTCACCCACGGGGACGTTCGGCAGAAAGCTGTTTTTTGCCTCCGTGCTCGCCATGCGGGAGTCAAGGATGCCTTCACATTTGGGGGAAAACACGGCTGCACACCACAGGTTGTGTCCCCTGACCGTGGGCAGAAGTGTCCTCTTTCATCGGGCACAACTGTCACCACGAGGACGTCCTCGCTGCTCTGGGTGGACGAGCGGCGGGGGAAGGGTGCCAGCCTCTGTGTGTCCGGCCAGCCGGCCGGCGGTCAGACCTCCATCGGTCCCGGTGAAATAAGGCAGAGCCGGCCCCGCGGACTTGGAACAGCCAGCCCTGGTCGCCGTCCTCATGCCACCGGCCCAAGTGGCTCCTGCTCCTGTCGCGTTTCAGGGTGGGGAGGGGGTCTTTTAATTACCGCGCCGTCTTGTGGTCCCTGTAAACGCAGTCCAGCCATCCCTGGAGCTGCGGTGCCGGGATTAGCGACTGAATGGGCAGCCCTTTCGCTGTATATCGTTGCAAGCTCTCACGTCCGAGGGAGCCAGATGGCGTATTCTTCCAAAATCTCTCCCTCGGAAAAGCCCACACTCTCCATCAGAGGGTTTGTAAGAGGATGGGGAAGGGGGCACTGGTTGGTGGGAGTCTGGGGGAGCGGTGGGCTTGCCTCACACAAAACAGCCTGCATTTTAATCGCACGACTTTCCTGGGCGCCGTTTCCTCTTCAGGATGGTTCACGGTCGGTGAGTAGGTGGGTGGCGCAGGCCTGGGCACGGAGCATTCCAGACACGCGATCTGTGTTTTTAATGGGCAATGGCAAAGTCGAGGTGTCCGTGCCCCACAAGCCCTACTCATGGTCCTCACGGCGGCCCCTGCCCAGACTTTCTGGGCTCCCCTCCCTCCGATGCCGCGAGCCCCACGTCCCTGTGCACATTCTGTCTGGAAAATACATTCGTCTATCATTGAAAACCTAGTGTACGTGAGGATACAGACTGCCCGGGGCTCCTCTGAGGTGGGTGCTCACGGGGTCCTCAGATGGACCCCAACTTCCCCCTGCAAATAATACCAGCACGAGATCTGAACCCCCTGGAGAAGGACCCACCTTTAGGATGCAAAGGTTTACCGAACGTTGGATTGCCCCAATGTGTAGCTAGTGCCCCCAGTTTGCACTCTGCCGGGAAAGAAGCAGGGGGATTCAGAAGGGCCCGTCAGAACGGGGAGATTTTATGAAAAAGCCTATTTCTCTCTCTTCATTAGGAGCAAGAAAAGCCGCTCCAGGAAGGCAAGACAGAAGGTTCCAGAAGGATGAGTGGGGGCCCAGCATTGGCCCTGGGAGCATCGTCTAGGACAGAACCTTCCAGAAGGAAATGTATGGGACCGCATCCGGGTATTGTGTTGGGGTGCGTGTGGGTACACACAGGGGTGAGTGTACGTGCGTGTGCACGGCAATTATGCGTGTCTTGAGCTAGTGTGCACTGCCGTGCATGCATGTTTGTAGGTGTACGTGTGTGTGGGAGTGTGCATCTCGGTGCACACGTGTGTGCGTTCACGTGAGCTCCCCCCAAATCACTGCAAGGCTGCTGTACCGTCTGCTACCGCCGTGTCCGTGTGCGTCCATGCAGGCACACGTGTGTGCGTGTGACTACAGGTTTGTGCATGCGTTTGCGTGTGTGCACGTCCCTGCTTCTGTGCATGCGTACCTATGATGAAGAGCGGGTGCATTCAGACACGTGTGTGTGTAAACACAGCTGTGTGACACCAGCCGCGTGCATGTGTGTGTGCGTGCACACTCCTGCCTGTACACGTGTCCACACATGACCGGGATGTGTGCACATGTGTGTGCATGCACACGTGTATGCTTAAAACCACACTCTCCATTTTCCCTTTCCTGCCGTCCGTTTCGCACCCTGACGAGCGAGCCTCTTCCCCCGCTCCCCTTGCTGAAACCCGTCTTCCCGCCTGCTCCTTGACCCTTCGCGTCAGGCGTGGGTGACGGCGTCTCGATTACCACTAATTCCATGAAACACCAGCTCTCTTCTCGCGGCGTCCTCGAAGGAGTCTCCACACACCCCTTGTGATGTCTTCCTTCAGTGACACGGATTCTAAGCAGGACGTGGACCCTCCAGCGGCAATCCCCCATCCCCGTCTGCAGGATGGGACGGCCCCTGGACCTGTGCTCCCCTCCCGGGACTCGAGGCCTCGCCGGCGTGCGGCTCACAGACAATGCACCTGTTCCCCCCCCCCCCCACCGTGCCTCCACTGCCCCCCCAGGGGCTCATGCCCAGGCCCTCTGTCTGCTTCCTGTCCACTTTCCAGAACCACACTGTCCTTTTAAAGACATTTCCGAAGCACGGTTGACGACCATTCAGGTCACCCGGTCCCGTGGGGTCAGCGAGCTCCTGCATGCAGAGGGCAATGCTCGGGGCCTGTCAGCAGCAATCCCGGCTCTGTTCTCACACACCGGCCAGCTGGGGGCCGGCCCCCAACACGGGACCAGTGTTAGCACGTGCGAGCACGCTCGGGATGCCCGCTGGGAGGGGTGGGCTTGCTTCCACTGAGGTTCTCTGAGTGTTCACTGCGTGCTGGGTTAGCGTCGGTCTCTCGGCACCCGGCCCCCAGACCCCACCGCCTGCAGGGGAGGCAGGCCCCCTCGTGCTGAGCGCAGTTCTGGGGACTTGGGGTGGGGGGGGGGGAGACAGCAGCTACGTGGGTCGTGCGAGCCATCTGCAAAGCCCGGGTCTTCAGAAGCACAGGACGGCGCCCGTTCCAGGCCCCACAGTGAAATCAGGAGCTGGCTTTTCTCCGTGCATCTGCCTCATTTAACAAACATAGAAGCAAGCAGTCAAGAGGCCCAAGCAAGGCCGAGCCCAGGTCTGTGGGTTTGCAGCGTTTTATCTACCTTGTTGCTCCCACCGGCAGAGCCAGGAGGCAGCACAGGAAAAAAAAAAAAAAACCATAAGTGATTTTTGATACATTGTATATATTGCAAGGGCTCCGCCTGGAGAGGGAGGCTGGGAGCTGGAATCCAAAGTCCGGCTGCACGCCAAGCCAGCACCTCGTCCTCGCCGCCTCACACTCTCAGGAGCCCCGAGGACTGAGTGGGTTCTGCAAGCGTTGGGGCTCAAGGAAGCGAGCTGAGGGCACGTGCGGCATCCAGGGAACGCGGGGTCAGTGGGGCACTCTCGTATTTGAAAGCACAGGATCCCGCTCTCCCTACGCCGTCTCCAAACCCGGATGGAACCCGCAGGAGTTGGCAGAGTTGCCGGAGCCCCATCCGTGCCCATCGGCGGGTCTGTCCCCCGAACTGCAGCCCGTCTCCCTTCCCTCATTAGGGAGGGGCTTCCCGATGCCCACCGTCACCTGTGGAGGTTTTCAGGGCCTCGCAGGGGGGAGAGGGAATGTGCCGGCTTGCGGGGGTCTGCGCACATGGCCGGGCTCTGCCCCCAAAGCGTCACACCGGAGGCACGGCCTCACGCGGTCTCCTGGGCTGTGTTCATCTGGGGTGGCCCCCGACCGTGGGTGGATGTCCCGATGGGAGCCCGCACGCCGGCCTGTCTTACCACAAGCCCGCGGCCTCCGCACCCGCTCCTGGAACTTCCCAGAGACGGGAATGCACACGTGACAGCTGCTCAGTCCGCGGGGTCACGAGGGCCACAGCAGCAGACACCGGGGGCCGGGGACTCGTGAATAGGACACGGTTCTGCAAGCAGGGCACCCTGACATCCAGGTACCTGCAGATGTGGAGAAGGAGAGGACCCCCCTCCCGGTTCAAGGACCACCGTCTTCTCGCAGCATCCTCTTCACAGGCTGGATGGGGCAGGGGCCTCTCCAGGGTCTCCTTAATGAAGACACAAACCCATCCTGGAGGGTCCCCTGTCATGAACTCACCAGCTCCCAGAGCCCCCAGCTCCTAACTCCATGCCCTTGGGGGTCAGGATTCCACATCAGAATTTGGGGGACCACAGACCCTCAGACAACAGCAGTTTACTTCTCCATTGCTTGGTTTCCTGGCATCGCAGAGCTTCTGTCCCTCATAGGAGGACCCCCAGCGTCCCCTCTGTCCCCCTCAAGTCACGGCCCCCAGGCATCAGCACGGGCCCAGTCCCTGCGGTTGAATCTCCCCACAGCAGAACCTGCACAATGCGCGTGCGTGACTGGAAATGCAACCGGTGGGACAGGAGCTTCAGCCAGACCCCGAAAAAAGTCCCATCTGCCCTCTCGGAAACAAGAAACAATATGGATGTGCAGCGAGGAGAGAGTCCTACCGCATTAAAGAAAACCAACGTCTGTTTGTGAATGATTCATTCAAACAACTTATCCAAATGTGAGTTATCAAGAGTCGGCTGGGAAAGAAAAGAAACCCAAATGGATCCATGGCCATGAAATAACGCAGCAAAGTAGCCCTGAAGAAATGTCAAACATGGCACTGCTGGGAGGTCTTCCTGGAGGCGAGGGTCTACAGAGGCCACAGGGGGAGGTGATGCCAGGTGGGGCCCAGTGCGAAGGTGTCCCATTCTGGTTCGAATGTCACTGACATGGTCACATTGTGCTGGATTCCCGTGACCACCAGAGACTTGGTCCCCATCATCTCGGAGATGCTGCGGGTTGGATTCCCGAGACCACCAGAGACGCGGTCCCCATCATCCCGGAGATGCTGCAGGTTGGATTCCCGAGACCACCAGAGACGCGGTCCCCATCATCCCAGAGATGCTGCGGGTTGGATTCCCATGACCACCAGAGACATGGTCCCCATCATCTCTGAAATGCTGCGGGTTGGATTCCCGTGACCACCAGAGACGTGGTCCCCATCATCCCGGAGATGCTGCAGGTTGGAGTCCCATGACCAGGAAAAAGGGAAGGATCCTGTCTCACAGCCATGCAGTGTAAACCCATCCCTATGTGACACATCCCAGAACCTTCCTCGCCCTCTTCCAGGTGGGGGCTCCCAGCAAATATAAGGTATCACTTGCAGTCTTGTGACATTCCCCACACTGCCATCTGAGCAGGCTTGAGGGACAAGCTCCCACCCTCCCTGCCCTTGTCTTTGCAGAAGTGAGCCCCCAAGCTGGGGATCGGCCACGGGCAGGACCTGGCGGCCGCCTCCCTCAGCACTGGCAGGGGTAATGCACCCTCTGGCCAGCGTCATGATGCCAGAGCGGGAGGCCCTGCGAGCCCATACAGACCCCTGCTCACACTCGGAGGCATAATCAGCCGGTGCTGCTCCCCGCCCCCCTCCCCAGCTATGTTTTCTGTTACAAGTAGATACAATGTTTTTCCGTAGAGTGTCTCCATTTTATCCGGTGAAGATCATCCACGGAGCCTGTTAGATCTGACGGTAACTTCCTATCAGCACCGCCAGGCACTGTCCTGATGGAAGTCGTCCTCGCTATTCCACGGGAGATAGGAACACACTCTGGGAACGCGTGGGAAGAAGAACACACATCGTTTCCAGATGGTCATGGTGGACCCCCAATAAAACCCGAGAGAATGAATCATGAAAGTGTTTAGAACCGTAAGCGAATCTGGCAGGAGCTTTTGACACAAAATAAATATCCCAAAGCCGATAGCCTTCTCTGCAGCAACTGTGGCTCATCAGGAAATATCAGACAACACGACTCCATGCACAACAGAGGCACAAATATAAAATGTGTATAAATACAATCAACAACCCAAGTATGGAGCCCATCTGGCCCATCTGATGGGGAAAAAGCCAAATGGTATTGAGAGACCAACGAAAGATGACAGGAATACAGGACAGACGTACCATTTCCATGAAAACAGACTCAAAATACTATGAAGACATCGATTCTCTAATAATTAGTGTTTTGGGTCAATGTGGTTCCAATTAAATCCCGACACATTTGTTTTAACTTTGGCAAAGTGCATCTAAAGCTCATCTGGAAAATAAATTTGTAAGAAAAACTAAGAAGTCTTTTTTTTTTTTTGTAAACTCAGATCAATGTTGAAAGAGTTATGCATTCAAAGAGCAAAACATATTTTATTTTAAGGGTATCGTGATTAAGACAGTATGGAATGAAAATAAGAATTAACAGATGAGAGTAACAAAAAGATCTTTAAAAAAAAAAAGACCTAAGTATATATGAACACTCTACAGTTGATAAAGAAATTATTAAAAACCAACAGAGAAACAGAGGGAAAAAACAAATATTTGGCATGTAGTGTTGGGGAGTTATTGGGGAAAAAATGAATCAGGACCTCACCTCGGATCAACACCACAATTAATCCCAAGCATATTAAAGAGTTAAGTATAAAAATTAAATCACAAAATATAGAATTAAATGTACATATTTCCTGTGTCCTTTGAAAAGGACTGAAAAATACAAACAGTAGGAGAAATTGCATAGAAAAAAGGATTGATTTGACTACATGCAAATCAAAAACACGTTATGTCTAAAAACTAGAAACCATATAAAATCGCTTAAAAGAAGCTGGAAACTATCTATAAAGTATATTAATGATATAGGGCTTGTGTCCTTCATATGTAAAAAGCTCTTACAAATCAATAAGAATGAGAAGTTCTTATTGAATGCTTTGTGTGCATTGACACTTTTATGCTGCACACTTTCCTTAAAACATCTAGTTTAATTCTCCCTAAAACCCTATTGATTTGATACAGATTGGGAAACAGAATTAAAGGAATTAATTAAACCATCCAGAGTCACAGAGCGAGTGAGCTGTGGTTTGGGATTCAAAGACTCCAAAGCTCATGATCCTAAGGACTGATACTCTCCCACCCCAAACACACACCGGAACAATGACCCCCTTAATCCATGTGCAGGAGAAAATTACGCACAGCCAAACAAAACACGGAAACCGTAAATACTCACCACTAAAGGTCCAAGGACGCACAAAGAAGGGTATGTAATGGAATGAGCACTGGGGGCTCCGGGCACCTGAGGAATCACTAAATCCTACCTGTGAAACCAAGTTCCAATTTTTAAAATGAAAACAACGGACGCCTTTTAACACTGTTCAATCTGCAGAGTTATTTTTTTCTTCTTTGAACATAAATTTTAACGCTGGACGGAGCTGCCTTCCCCGCCCCACCACGCTGTGCCATTTTGGTATAAGTAGTAAATTCAGTATAAAGTAGTATTTCTGCAAAATCACCCGACACTGCGAAGTAGGCCATTTACGAGTCTGTCTATCTGATCCAGAAATTTCACCGGAAAGACAAAATTGCGTGCTCTGGGGTGGGCGTGCAATGATCGAAAGTCCCCCAAATCTGAGCTCGGTTGCATAGACGGGAAGGCACCTGTGTGGGGAGAGATGACGCCGCTGCCAAAAATCTGAGGTTGGGACGGCTCGTGATAAGACGGAGACGGACGCCTTGGACAGGCGCGTGGTTCTAATCGTGATAAACCGTAGGTCTGAGTTGTGGGCCAATGTCCCCGTTCCTCTCCCAGCGGTGCACGCAGAGGGGACAAGGCTGGAGGCTAATGGAGAGATCCGGGGTCCTCTGCAGGTGATGGGGCGTCCCCAAGGAGCCCCGCCCCGGGAGCCCCCAGCGCAGATGACCCCCCATTACCAGGTCCCCGAATCTGTAACAATGTACTTCTCTTCTGCTTTGGAGAACATTCTCGTCCTGGATGATGACAAGAGTGTGGCCTTTCCCCCCGACCTGCCGCCGCCGGCAGGAGGGACGTCCACGGGCAGCTAGGACGTCTCCCGGCCTCTCTCAGTCTCAGTGCTCAACTCTCCAAGTTGGAGCGGCCGCGGAGCCATGGTCACGTGACCCACGTTGCGGGAAGAGCCCCCTCCCCAAGGACTGAGGGACAGAGAGCGGCCACAGACTGGGACCCCATGTGCACACGGGGAGAAGGAGACCGTCCCTCCCCCAGAGGGCAACAGGAAAACCCTTCCTGTACGAAACAGCCAGCGCCCATCCCGCGGGAGCCCGGTGGGCTCCAGGCTCCCAAAGCAGCCCGGGTGTGTCCAAGAGGGGAGCTCACAAGGGCCGGTCACACCACGGGGATGCGTGTCACGGGCCAGCAAACGCGTGCACGCCCTCCCCAGTGCCTGTGCCCCAGAACAGCGAATTTTCCCTTGGAAAACCATCCCAGTAAACACATCTGGGAGTCACCCACTGCCGTCCCCCGAGAGATGTGCCCTGATTCACACGTGGACAGAAAACACCCCACCCCGTGCACACACACACACCCGGGTACGATGCCCCCCTATGTGCACGCTCACGGACGCACCGGAGATCCCGTTACTGAGGAAAACCCCGGCATCTGGCCCCGATGTGCATGTTCAGACTCAGCCACCCGACGGCTGAACTTCTCGCCCGCGTCTGCAGCCAGAGACTCGCCCGTGCCCGTGACGAGTCCTCCGCGAGCCGGGGGCTCCCGGGATTTCATTCTTTATTCTAATAAATGATCCTGTGTATTCTGTCCCCCTCCCCCGCCCCACATCACAGCGTGCCGAGTTACAGAGCAAAATAACTCTCGTTACCAGCCCGGAAATAAAATCCACGCCGCCGACCGACGTCTCCAAGCTCGGTGTTATTTGAGCCTTGTCATTTGTGAAGTTCTGTCCCCAAATCACTGAAAATGGAAAAAGAGGGGGATAAAAAAAAACACCACCAGGAAGAAAACTTGCCTTGTCTGCCCACATCCCCATTGTACTTTGTCTGTGGGGCTGTTTTGCATTTCAAGACATTTCTACTCACCTTGAGTTCCCGGTTCAAAAAGAAACAATAAGTTTAATCTTCTCACTTGACAATGATGTATGGTTCCAGAGAAAAACACTTTTCAGGTATTATCATTAAAAAGCCATTTTTTTCCCTCCCCCCTCCAGTTTCCCCGCACACCTTCTGCATTAAGAAACGCACCCCGGGCTTCTCCGGAGACCTCGAAGCCTGTGCCGCTCGCTCGATTAACCGCAGGAGACGACCACGCGGCGGCCGCAAGCCGCGAGATGGTACATCTGGAGGTTCGCGCGAGGCCCTGGGACGGTGCGGATGGTGTGGGCGCCGACGGCTGCAGGCACACCAGCCCCACACGGGAGGACATCGTCCTGGTGGGGAAGCTGGCCCGGCGCCCGGTCTGAAGGAGCTGGTTTGGGTTCGAATTCCTGCGTCTCTTCTTCGCCTTTGCAGTGAGCAGGTTGCAAGCGGCCATGTCCACGGCGGGGAAAGGCGGGATCGGGGTGCTCGGTAGGGTGCAAGGACTCAGACAGAGGGGTCCCCACGCCCACACCCTGCTGCTCGCCACAGACAGCAGAGCACAGGGCTTCCTGTGACCTCACGTGACTCCCGACCATGCAACGCATTCCGGACACCGTCGTTGAGCAGAAACCCCGCAACCCCCAAAGCGAGGCAGGGCAGGAAAACCTTCCTCCTCCACCTGGGAGTGAGGCCGAGCGCCCCCTGGAAAGATGACCGGGGGAAATCAGACAGGAGGGACCCGCGTGCCCCCCCCCATCCCCGGGCAGAGCTCAGTGACCAGCACCTCCGAGCTGCAGTGGGCATCTGGGGGGGGAAGCATGGCAACGAAGGACGTTTGCAGAGATGCAAAGACGGAGGGCGAGTTTCCAGCTCCCAGGGCTGCCCGGGGGGGACGGAGGGAAACCCGAGGGGCAAACCCGTGGAGAGAGGTGTGTGCTCGGGCAGCTGTCTCTGGGGCTCCAGCTTTCTGCCCTGTTGGTGGCCATGAAACCTTCCCAGGAGAGGGATTCGCGGCTGTGCTCACTTTGCAAGAATCTCTGCTGTGCATCAGCTAAGGGACCCTCCCTCCCGGGTGGCGTCCTTCTCCCTCTGTCTCTGCTCAGTGGCCTCGGGCTCAAAGCCCCGCTGACGCCAAATCGCACCATTTGGGGGGCACACCGCGTCCCTACGGCAACCATGCCGACTTCCCCGAGAAACCCGGAGCTCCCCAAAGCTACGCGGCACGGGAGGCGGCTCTCCTTAGCGGCGTTCTGATTCCTTGCTTTCGTGGCTGCCACCGTGTGACGCAATGGCAAGATTGTTCAATTTGGGCACGAATGTGGCCATGCACGCTCGCCGCCGCGGGATCCACAGTCCGTAGACCTGGTGTCCGTGGGCGGGCGGACAGAGGAGGGACATCTGTGCATCCACGTGGGGATGACGCCCCGGCCACGGAGAGGACCCAGCTCAGACACCGGGGGCCCTGGGGCTGGATCGGGTCGGAGGCAGCCCCCGAGACCACAGCACGTGGGATCCCACAGAGATGACACGTGCAAAACGGGGATATCTATAGAGACAAAAAAACCAGGGAGTGGTCCCCGGGCGCCGGGAAGAGGGATGGGCACTGACCACGGCACGGAGAGGTATGCACACGTAAACTCGACATAATATGTTATCACGTGAACTTTACTCGTATTCATTAATGCATCTCAACTGTGTGTGCAAACATCGGGAGGACTGCCTTCTGGGGAAAAGGAAAACTATATTTATTCATTTACCCATTTATCCATTTCATTTTTATATATTAAGTCACTTATATGTGTTAGTATACATTGCTTAAATGTTCATTTCTTACACATCCCTTGATTTTTATTAACTTCTATATTATTATTCATTATAATTACATGTTTATGTTAATCACAGACTTTATGCAATTTTATATAATTATACTGTTGGTATATATAATGGAATTATATATAAACATATAACTTAAGTTATATAGTTGCTACATGTAACAATTTTATATAATTATATTATTGCTATATATAGTGGAATTATATATAAACATATAATTTAAGTTATATAGTTGTCATATGTAATTGCTATTATTATATATAATTGTTATAGATACATGTTGTCGTATATAATTGTATATATAGTTATATATAATTGTGTATTACATATAGTTGTTATATATAATGTGTAACACATATATAGTTCTTACACTTAATTTTATATAATTATATATAAACATAAATTATATAGTTGTTATATATAATTTATATTATAGTATATGTATTATATATGTATGTTCTATATAAATGTTATATATAAAGTCAGGTAGAAACTGTTTTCCAGGGGCACCTGGGTGGCTCAGTGGGTTAAAGCCTCTACCTTCGGCTCAGGTCACGATCTCAGGGTCCTGGGATCAAGCCCCTCATTGGGCTCTCTGCTCAGCGGGGAGCCTGCTTCCCCCTCTCTCTCTGCCTGTCTCTCTGCCTACTTGTGATCTCTCTCTCTGTCTGATAAATAAAATCTTTAAAAAAAAAAAGCACTCAGCCCCAAGCAGGACCGTATAGACCAGCGCCTCTCCCCTCGTCATGCCGGTCGTGGGTCAATGCCGCGGGTCCCGGGTGCCACCTAGACTCTGCTTCCCGACCGCGTACCATTGGCCAAAGGTTTTCTCTACTTTTTCTTCCCTCAGGACTTCCAGCATTCTTCCCTAATCGCCCCCCAAAAAAGTTTAGCATCCTAAACATATCGTATCCCCATAAATATTGTCTATGTACCTGGACTCAATAAATGAAATAGCAAAAAGATCTCATCACCCCCAAGAACCAATTTCCGCCAAAGGAAGGCATTGTGTTCGACCAAGAGCACCGTAATGCACCGTTACCAGAGAGGGAGAGCCTCGTGCGTGTTGCTTGCCGAGTTTAAAACCCCAGAAAGTGATTGTATGTGTGTATAGCATATGTTAATTAAATCGAATTTAAATTAAAACATTTTTAAATAAAAAACGAAAGGTAAAAAAATAGAAATCAATAATAAAAAACCACCAACACTCATTTCTAGAACACATATATCTGCAAGGAAAAGAAAAGCCCCACGGAGGAAAAGGAGTATAAGATAGGAACGTGGAGGTCACACGATGGGGATGGAAACAAAACATATGCAGGGACACCGCAACTCTCTAGTGACCAGAGAAATGTGCAGGAAAAGGAATTCTACTCCGTGTGGGCTGACAAAAGTTAGGAAGGCGGATCTACTGGGTGGTGCAGGGTGATGGGTGGCAAAATCATCCTCTGTCCGTCACATGTGTTCATGGGCTCAGCCCTCCAAGCAAGCCTACTGGAGAGATTTTGTGAGCTTAAATTAGGACCCGGTCAGAAAAGGACAGGTATGAGGATGGTCACCTGGGCGTGATCACTGGGGCGCTGCCAGCAAGGTAGGAGCCCACCCTGGGGGAGGAGACAGCTAGGCAGCACCTCCAAACCATGAACCACACGGACATATGGCAACGTGGACAGGCATGCAAAAGTAGCATCCAGGGCAAAAAGAAAGAACCGAGGCATTCGGGCACGATGCAGGGTGAGCGAATGTATAAAACCACACAGAGAAAACAGTGCGTATTTTGCAAATACCCATGACGGTGTAAAGTCACAAGTCAAATCCTTTAGAATAGGTTTTATGGTGGAGGAAGGGGTGGGCAGTACAGGTTGGGGATTGTCGGGAGGAAAACCTTTCCTCTTCCAACTTGGGTGCAGTGCTGAGGGCCTGCAAATTAACCGGTGACAGACAAACAGGAGGAAAGACAAGGCTTACTTATAGTTACGTACGGGACTCCCCCGTGATGAGGAGCTCACCCGACACGCAGAGATGGAAAAAGATTGACGAGCGTAACCATGATGTGGTTTCCCAGAGTGCCTCATCTTGCACGCCAAAAGAACACAGTGGAGGGAGAGAGAGGACCCTCGGGCTCGGGTCCTGATGCATCCCTTCCCAGCCGAGTGCCCTGCAGAGAGGTTTCCCTCTCTGAGCCTCAGCCCTGCACGTCTCAAGTAAGATGATAGGACACGTGTCTTGTGGGGTCATCCCTGAGGTCAAAGGGGAGCTTTCAAAATCGGTCACCGATATACGTGCCACCACCGAGCCATAGCAGGATGGGGACGTGAAATCCCAGCGGGAAGGGGGATGTGGGTGGATACCACCCCCGGGTCCCTGGAAGGTGGTCCTGGGCCCCCTGCAGGAATCGCTTACCTTTTCCAAGTCCTGGTCCGCGGCAGCACCCACCTGGCAACCCCCCGCTGCCCTGGGTCAGGGCTCCCCTCCAGAATGGCCGGGCCCGGCCGGCCCGAGATGCCTCGCCGGGGCTGCTGAGGACAGCCCTGCGTGTGTCTCCGGGCCCCAGTGCTCGGGGCTCCCCACAGCCCAGATGCACCGTCGTATCCCTGCCAAAACGCAGACCCACGGGCCGCGGGCAAAGCTCCACGACCCCTGCATGCAAGGTTCACTGAGCTCCTGGGTGAACGGGGGCACCAGGAGGGTGAAGCAGAACATACAGATACACATGTGCACACACGCAGAACACATGCGTGCACACATGAGGCACACACACGGATGCACAGCACAGATGCACACACGTGGACAGGAGCACACGCACAGACACACATACGAACACACGCACACACAGTACACATGCACACACAGGGACACGTGCACACACTGCACACACAGCACGAATGCACCCACGGCCACGGGCACGCACATGCATGCTGCGTGCACAGCCCTCCGAGCCCTGCAGAGGAAGATGGGGGCAAAGCGGGGGCCCTGGGGCAGGAGCTCGTCTGCATCTCTGTGTCGGGGTCACTTGCATCACGGAGGGCCGACTGCCGCCAGGCTCGCCCTGCAGAGCTGCAAAGTAGCCGCGTGCATCTACAGTCCCCGCAAGCCTGCCCTGCTGGCATCAGCATTCCTGCAGACCCCCGATCTGGGCCCCCTGCACGGTCACCCGGGAACACCGGGGGCCTGCTGTCCAGCTCCCAGACACTTTCCCTGCAGCCCCTCACGCGGGTCATGGCCCGCGGTTGTGCGTAGAGCCCCTACCTGACAAGACCGGAGCTCGGCAGACTGTGCCACAGGCCCAGCCCTGGGCCGATTCCGGGGTCCAAGGGGCTTCCACGGCCGCGGCAAGGCCCCCTGGGGAGCTTCGGCAGCATCCCAAGGGGCTGCAGGAGTTCCTTCTTCTGGATAAAGCCGTAATATGGGTGCGGATCTACAAAAGTAGTGCTCCACCAAATGAGTCTGGGGAGACCGTCCCAGGTCCCGTTTCTTCCTCCAGGGGAGGCCGGAAGGGGAAGGTGCCTTCTGCCCCACGGCGACTCCCCTTGGGGGCAGGGATAAAATTTCAGCAAAGACAGGCAAACACCGCCATGAAAAATCAGCAGGAAAATAATTAGAAACAGCATCACGGACGGAGGGTTGGCTGCAAATGAGACGCACAAGCGTCCCAGCGAGAGGGGCCGGGGCTGGGGGGAAACCCGGAGGCAGAACGCACCTGCTAAGTGGGGGGGGGGAGGCGGTCTTTGGTTTTAAAATAGGGTGAGTTTTACAAAGTGAGGAGACAGGGTGGAGGGGGCCCAGTGAGGGCGCAGCTAAGGGGGGAAGTCCGCGCACTGGAAGGGAAATGGCTCAAGGTGTCTGGTGCCCAGGCACCGGGAATCGTTCTCACCCTCACACCGGACGGAGGTCCCGCAAGGTCGTGGATGAACCTGAGGGCGCTGGTGCTCCTTGCGGGACATTAAGTCAGAGGGACAAAGGCTGTGTGGTTCCCGGCGTAGGAGACCCCGAGCCCCCTGGTCCCTGCAGATACACAGGAAGTCGGTGCTCAGCAGGGGCTGTGCTGGGGGGACACACATCACTCGGGCCACACCCGCGCGTCTGGAGATGCCTGGGACACCACGGTGCCTGCAGGGGGCAGGACGGTCCCCGCGACTCAATGGGTCTTCACGGGGTAGATCCCATGTTAAGTGCCGGTACTGCGATAGAAGGGAAAAAAAGAAATGGGAAACAAAGAAGAAGAAGAAGCATCAGTGGATGGTCAGGGCCCCAGGTGAGGCTCCCGTCCGGACCGGTGATGCTGAGTAGTCCACAGGGAGGGGCGGGGAGCTGGCCTGGGCAGCTGTGGTCCCTGTGGAGGCGTCCCTGCAAGGGAAAAAGGGACCAGAAACATGGTGAGGGGTCACTGCAGTAAGGGGGCAATAAATGCTCGAGCAGCAGCCCCCATCCCCGGTCATGAAGCCCCAGGGTCCCAGTGGGGCAGGTAAGGATAGGAGCTCTCATCCCCCTTGGGACTTTAGGGGAAACGGAAGCAAGGATACCAGGATGCGGAGAGAAACCTCAGTGGGTTGAGTGCTGTCCCCGATAGACACATCTATCTCAAACATGTGAATGGAATCTTTCTGGGAATTGGGTCTTTGCCGATGGGATGAAGGGAAGGATCTGAGATGAGCTCATCTTGGATCAGGGTGGCCCTAAACCCATGACAGGGGTCCTTGTAAGAGACAGAAGAAGAGACACAGACACAGAGGAGAAGCCACGTGAGGACTGAGGCAAAGATGGGGAGGGACGTGGCCACTAGCCCAGGGACGCCTGGAGCCCCAGAAGCTGGAAGAGGCAGGAAGGACCTTCCCTGGAGTCTCAGGAGGGAGCACGGCCCTGCCCCGCCTGGATCTCAGCATCCCTGCCCCCCTGGATCTCAGCATCCCTGCCCCGCCTGGATCTCAGCATCCCTGCCCTGCCTGGATCTCAGGGGTCCTGCCCCGCCTGGATCTCAGCATCCCTGCCCCGCCTGGATCTCAGCATCCCTGTCCCCCCTGGATCTCAGCATCCCTGCCCCGCCTGGATGTCAGCGGTCCTGTCCCACCTGGATCTAAGGGGTCCTGCCCCACCTGAATCTCAGCAGCCCTGCCCCGCCTGGATCTCAGCATCCCTGCCCCGCCTGGGTCTCAGCCTCCCTGCCCCGGCTGGATCGCAGTATCCCTGCCCTGCCTGGATCTCAGGGGTCCTGCCCCGCCTGGATCTCAGCATCCCTGCCCCACCTGGATCTCAGCATCCCTGCCCCGCCTGGATCTCAGCATCCCTACCCCGCCTGGATCTCAGCATCCCTGCCCCGCCTGGATCTCAGCATCCCTGCCCCGCCTGGATCTCAGCATCCTGCCCCGCCTGGATCTCAGCATCCCTGCCCCGCCTGGATCTCAGGGGTCCTGCCCCACCTGGATCTCAGCATCCCTGCCCCACCTGGATCTCAGCATCCCTGCCCCTCCTGGATCTCAGCATCCCTGCCCCTCCTGGATCTCAGCATCCCTGCCCCTCCTGGATCTCTGACTCTGGTTTCCAGACCTGGGGGAGGAGGACTTACTGTTGTTGGAAGCCATCCAACATGGGACCCTTGTCATGGTCGGCCCAGGACGCTCCTATAGGTTCCTTGCTTTAATGTTCCCATGAGAGCACAGAAATCACTGGTGAAGGGCTCTGCTGCTGGGACGGCCATCGGTTTTGTTGCTGGTCCCCTTCCTACCGCTGCATGGAGTCGCCCACACCACAGGTATGCCTGACGGAGAGAGAGAGCCCCAGACCCAAAGGGTGGAAACAAACCCTCAAAAGGATGAGAATTGGATGCTCACGGGCATTGAGTGACCCTGGGAAGGCCGTCGTTTGGGATCCAGCTACACAAAACACCTGTCAGGTGTCCACAAGGTATAGTCACGAGCAAACAGGGAGGCATTCTGTGCCACTATCTAAACCGGGAAATATTTACCCGTGCATCACGGGTCACCCTCCAAACCATGGTCTTGGCCATCCTCGGGCATTACCAGGCAAAACTAACAGCCGAATCTCTATTAACATCCCACACGTGCTGTGCAGAAAACCCGCACCTTGGGCTGAAAATTAGGGCAGAGTCACGAAACCGAGAGAACGTGTCTCAGAGCCATCGAGCAGCCCTGGGACCTGCCCCGGGGACTGAGTTCTTTCCTTTCTTCACTCAGTTTCATTTGAAAATTTACTCGGAAACAGGGGCCAAAATAAACCACAGTGAGAGGGAGAGGATTTTCCCAACTTAAAAAGCAACCCATCATTAACCTAGTTCATCACTCACCTGTTAAACCCAACCCACATTTAACTTAGTGTATCACTAAACTAGTTCTTCATTAACAGAACCCATCATTAACCTAGTTCATCACTCACCTAGCCCATCATTAACCCAACCCACATTTAACTTAGTTTATCACTAAACTAGTTCTTCATTAACAGAACCCATCATTAACCTAGTTCATCACTCATCTAGCCCATCATTAACGCAATCCACATTTAAGTGTATCACTAAGCTAGCCCATCATTAACCCAACTCACATGTAAGTTAGTGTATCACTAAACTAGTTCATCATTAACAACCCATCATTAACCTACTTCATCAGTAACCTACTGCACTATTAACCCAGTCCATGTGAGTTCATCACTAACCTGGCCCATCGTTAACCAGTCCCATTTTCCTGCACCACTCGGAGGAAGATACAGGTGGGGAAACTGAGGTAGGTATGTCGGGTCACGTGTCCCCCATAAGTGGCAGGGCTGGGATTCAAACCCAGGGTCCTGGCCCCCCCTCCTGCCCTCATGGAACACTGACCCCTGTTCCCCATGGACCCCTGCCTCGTCCTCCCCGTGGACCCACATCTGCTCCTCCCCCTACCCCCACCTCCTCCTCCCCATGGACCCCTGCCTCCTGCTTCCTGGGGACCCTCCCCTCCTCCTTTCCGTGGACCCCACCTGAACCCAGAAGCCTCACCTGTCACACCTGAGCTCCCCCAGCCAAGGTGCCAGCAGTCCAACTGCTCACCCCATCCCCCCAGCTCAGGGCAAAGAGCAGGGTGGCCCTCGAGGTCCCGCTGGCTCCTGGGAGGCTGATGGCCGCACGGTGGGAGGGGGTCCACACGTGCATGGGGCCTTGTAGGGCCGTGGCGTCCTGGTTTTCTTCCCCGCACCAGGCAGAGGCAGGGACACGAGCAGAACGGTGCCTGCTCCTGGCGGCGTGGGGTGACAGGCGAGTGACCTCCCGTCAGCTCCTCCGGGAAGACAGAGCAGAACGGTGCCTGCTCCTGGCGGCGTGGGGTGACAGGCGAGTGACCTCCCGTCAGCTCCTCCGGGAAGACAGAGCCGGGTGTGGGTTTGGCGGGGACCCAGGCCCGCCGGGCAACCCTCCCCCGTCGCTCCCTGGAATCAAAGCCCCCACTTGTCATGTGCTCACCCCACGGGGGGCCGTGGCAGGGACCCCAGAGGCCAGAGGGACACGCCGGCCGGGTGCCCCAAACTCCAGACGCCAGGTCTGGGCGGCCTCAGCGAGGACTGGACACACCCAGGAAGCCTTTCGGGACCGGCCGCTCGCCCCACCCTCGTCACCCCGTGACTGCACCCCGAACTCCTGCACAGCTCCTCGAGCCCTCAGCCCTGATTACAGATCCCATCACCACACATGCTTCCTCTTCGGAGTCGAGGTGGATTCCAAACCCTAACGAGCGGGACGGGAGGCTCATTACCCGAAGCGCGGCCCTCCCTCAGGCCCCCAGCCCCTCGCAGAGGGGGCGCCCGCTAGGAGCGCCCCAGCAGGTGGAAATGCAACACGATGCCGCGCTCCATTTATAATGAGGGGGAAATGCAGC
>CM052801.1:82856-93288 GCA_028533885.1 Nasua narica | reverse complement strand
GGGCGCGGGGGCCTCCGGCCGGGCTGCAGGGACCCCGGCTCCCAGAGGCCTCCTCCTTTGTTCCCGCCCGGAAATTACCAGACAAGCCGCGACTCCGCGGAGTAAACACAAACACTTGGGGGTGCGGCGGCCGCGCAGGGACAAGGCTGTGATTTACTGCGTCCTTCCCAGAGCCGATCCCCCGCGGATGCTAAGCCTTCATTATTCAGGATGCTCTCCTCTTTCCTTCTGTGGTTTCTTTTTCCCCCGGTTTCCCCCTTTCTGCTGCCTTTCCTTCCTAAAACGACAGTCGGGCGGTTAAGCATAATAATTGCGCGTGAGTGGGTCTCCTTATTGTCCCTCTTAATTTTGCCTGGAAGGCATGCGCCTCACTCCGCGGAGGTCAGGGGTCGCCTGCTAAATCATGCGTACCCACAATCCCTTGTGAATTGTGCAGTCGACAAGCTGCTCAGGATTAAACCAACCTGCATTAAGCTCCGGCCCTAAATTGCCATTACTTGAGTGATGGATTACACGTCTAATGAGCAGATGATTGCCACAAGTGACCTTGCGGGCTCAGAGTGCTTCACGGCAACCAGCGCCTCTCACACGCTCCGCGCCCCCGCAGCGCTGACTCGCTCACGTGTGTGTGCCTCTGTGCCTGCCTGTGTGCTTGTGTGTGCAGGTGCGTGCAACTGTGTGTGTATGCATGTGTGTGCACGTGTGTGCACGTGTGTGCATGTGTGTGCAAATGTATGTGTGCATGCAAGTGTGTGCCCGCCTGTGTGCTTGTGTGTACTGCGTGCAAATGTGTGCATACATGCACGTGTGTGTCCGTGTGTGCCCATGTGCCCACCTGTGTGCTTGTGTGTGCACGTGTGTGCACGTGTGTGCATGCCGGTGTTCGTGTGTGTGCACATGCATGCAAATGTGTGTGTGCATGCACGTGTGTGCCCCTGTGGGTCTGTGTGCATGCCTGTGTGCTTGTGTGTGCACGTGTGTGCAAATATGTGCATGCATGCATGTGTGTGTCCGTGTGTGCCCGTGTGCCTACCTGTGTGCTTGTGTGTGCATGTTTGCAAGCAAGTGTGCACATGTGCCTGTGTGTGCGTGCACACACGTGTCTACTTACGTGTACCCATGTGTGCAGATGTGAATCTGCTTCTCTGCATGTGTGCCTGCCTGTGTGCTTAAGTGTGCACATGTGTGCAAATCTTTGTGCAGTGTATGTGTGCATTCGTGTGTGTACAACTATTGTGTGTGCTTGTGCATTGTGTGCTGGCCTGTGCACATACATGCAAGTGTTGGTGTATGTTCATGTGTGCGTGGTGTGCATGATGTGATTGTGTGCTTGTGTGCACGCGTGTGCTCTTTTTACGTCCGACCTGTTCCTTGTCCTTCCCAGGGCTCGGGAAGCCAGCTGAGGGGCGCCCCTGATTCGGGTGTTTTAATACACATGAAATACAAATGCTGGATGAGTTAGGGGGACCTCGTGTGCGTCCTCACCCTCCAGGGCAGAGAGGCACGTGCCCTTCCGTGGAGGGTAGGACAAGGGACCTGGGAGCGTGTGCGTCTGTCCAGGCGGCTGCCGGCACACCCTGCAGGCGGAGGACAGATACCATGGATGCCCGCTCCTGGAAACGATGCAAAGCCCGGAAAAGGATTTGGAACCTCACCCGGAAGGGCGCATGTGGGCGGATGCTGGGGGGACGCGGGGTTCAGGACAGGTCAGCAGGAGCAAAAGCAGCAGAGGGAGGCGGGTCAAGTGGATGAAAGCCCATGCACGTGGGGAGCCCCGGGGAGTCCCCACGGAGCTTCGACACCGTCGCACAGGGTGGGGCATGTCAAACGCCCCTGGTCCCCAAGGACTTGCGGGCCAGCTGGAGGGCAATTCTGTGTAGAGCCAGGGTGACCCTGGCAGCGCCCCCATGGTCTCCAGGTCCGCCGTGCCCGTGTATGCCCTCCGTGCCCACCAGCAAGGACGGCAGGGTGCACCCCAACTGAGAGCGACGCTGGCGCATGCCCGAGAAGCTGGATGGCATTGGTGGCACCATCTTGGACCCGCATCTGCCTCCTCCCCGTCTGCAGGCTCCAAGGGGCCAGGCTGCATTTAGGTCTCCCATTCCAAACGCACCATGAGCCGCAGAACCTCCTTTCCCCGTCAGTAGGAACGTGGCCGTACTGGTTTCTGAGGGCCGCTGGACCCCAGTGCCACCACCCAGGAGGCCCCTACTGGGGCACGGCCGTCCTCGGGCAGACCTGCAGACAAGAGACCTGGGGCCGCATCCCAGGGCCGGTGGCACCTGGCAGTTCCAGGGGCAAACCCAGCAGGCGGCTGGGGACAGAGGGCGGGGGAGTGCCGGGTCCTCGGGGCTGGGGGCAGCCTCCACCTGAGCAGGAAGGCGGCTGGGTGGAGGGTCTCATTCAAGAGACACAAAAGAGTAACATGGACCGAGCAGTTTCGGGGGGCAGGGTCCCACGGGGTGCAGGACCACTCAGACCTACAGGAGGGAAGCGAAGAAGAAAGGCCCAGGGGGCTTGGTGCCAGGAGGTCACGGGGGACGCAGGACCCGGCTGGAGGTCAGGGCAGAATGGGAGTGAGGCCGTGTGGGGTCAGGAGAAAGAAGCCAGCAGGTCAGGGCAAAGTTCAGTGCCGGTTCTTGCCGCAAACCCTCCCCGTGGACATCGCCCCCCAGAAAGACCCGACAGGCTCCGTGGGGGTGTCGGGACCTCCCTTCGCGGGACCGCAGCGAAAGACGAGCCCACGTGGAACAGGAGAATATAGCCTTCTGTGGAAATCGGGGGCTCTGCCCACGGAACTGCGGACTGACATGAGGTCGATGGGGATTCCTCCATCCAATGACGAGTGTGTCGATAAGAAACGGGAAACCCCAGAGGACGACCCATGTGAAGATTCAGGCAGAGGTTGGGGTGACGTGGCCACAAGTCGAGCGACCCCAAGGATGGCAGCAGCCAGCGGGGCCCGGAGAGCAGCCTGGAACCCACTCCGCCCCCCTCCCCGGAGCCTCCACACGGATCCCAGATGCCCAGTCGGCAGCACTGGGAGAGGGTGCCGCCTGGACTCAGCCCACCACGACCTCACTGGCACCCCTCACTCTGTGCGTGTGTCTCCCAGGACCCCCCCAGCACGTCCCCACCTGCACACCACGCCCCCTCTCCCCCTGCCTGCCTTGTGCATTCCTGCAGCGCCTGGAATCCCAACGTCACCGCCGTGGGCTGAAAGCTCGTGTGCCCCCAAAGACACAGTGTGGATGCCCTAACCCTGACCAGTGGCACTGGCAGGTGGGGACTTTGGGAGGAACAGCTGCCCCCTGAAGGGCGGGGCATTGGGGCACTGGGCCCCCCACGCAGAAACTCCAAAACCCACGTATAGGTTCTGAACGACTAACAGCCCCACGTTGGTCAGAGCCCTTTTCCAGGCCACGAGGAGCGGACTCACCTGTACGTTCTGTGTGTTACATGCTGTGTTCTCACAACAAAGTGCGCTGGAAAGTAGAAAACATGATTAAGAAAATCACAAGGAAGAGAAAGCGCATTTGCAGGACTGTCCCGTATTTATGGAGGGAAAAGGAAATTGGTGTCCAGGACCAAGCAGTTCAGACCTGAGCGGTTCAAGGGGCGGCCGTCCTTAGGGTCAGATGAGGCCTGGGAGCCGGAGCCCGGGATGGGATCAGTGTCCCTCCAGGAAGACACTGAGAAACCAGAGTTCCTCCTGAGCTGGCGGCGGGAACCTCAAAGTTTGCACTCAGGTTTGCCTCCACACACAAGAGAAACGAGACCCACCAGAGACCCACGAAGGTCGTGTGGCTCACTTTCCCCTCAGTGACCTCCCCGGTGCCGTCTTGGGGAGCTGATCCTTCCCACTGGAGATCCCACACGGGATTCAGGCGCCCTGGCTGCTCCTAGCCTGCTGGGAAGGCACACCGTGAATGGCGCGATTCTCAAGGTGCGCACACAGCCACAGACCCAGGTGCAGGCGCAAAGGGCCAGCGGCCGGATGTCCACCTTGCTCCCTAACTTACAAGCACGTCCTGGAAGTAAGCAGGGGAACCAGGCGAAGGGAATACGCACCATCGTGCCGGTGACCCCACAGCGAGCTGTTCGGGAGAGCCATCGGGGAGTTAGGGGCGCACACATGCTCCGAGGAGGTGTTCCCAGCCTCCAGAGACCAGCAAAGTCTTCCCTCCTCCGGACGCTTGCGCCATGTTCAGCCGAGAGGAAGCAGCGCGTTTCCCGCGCGCGCCTTGCGGAACATAATTGCATTTCTCGCTGGCTCTGGGAGTCGCCAGAGCCGTGGCGACCAGGCGCACGCGTCCCGCTGCCAGAGCGCGCGCCTCTCCGGGCTCTCCCGCGGCGACCGGAGCGCATGCACCTGCCAGAGCGCCGCGCGCCCCCTCGTCATCCCGGGATAAACAGCTTCTGACACGTTTTCAATATGATTACATTACAACAAGTGGGTCGTGATTGATAACCTAATATCCGGGCCGTGCGAGCCATCCATCATAGGAACTATATTAATTATTCAATGTAGCCGTGTAATGCAGGAATCAATGTTGGAAATGAAGAACAGAGACTCCCAGCTCCCCGCAGACCCCGACGACATAATAAAACAGGGGTACTAAATAATCACGGCCTGTAATCACCAGCTTAATAAAATGCATTTATTTCGCTGTCAAGGGTATGGCGTGCCTTCGTTTTAAAAAACGGTAATTGAATATATTTTTAAGTTCTTTTAGTTTACTTATTCATTTTGGGGGGACGAAACGACTCGAGCGTTGGAGGAGTCAGCTCTCCAGCGGGCGCGCGGGATTGGTGCCCCAGCCCGTACGTGAGGCGGGATTGGGGGGCTTACAGGAATCCTCGTACGCAGCAAGCGAGGCCTGGGTGGCGGTGACATCACGGGGGCTCAGAGCCCGCGTGACCTCAGGGGCCGCACCTCGAGCGCAATGAGCGCTCTTGCTCCTCGCTCGGTTTCGCCGGCAGGACGGCGAGACACAGCCCCGGGGAAATCCACGCCACTCAGGGGACGGATGAATTTTTATGAGGCGCATCCCCGGGATGCTTTTCCGTTCTTCGTCGCTGAGTGGAAATAGGCCTCCCACGCTTCCGTGCGATGTGGACAAGCGGGAGGGTCGACGTCCGGCCACGGAAGGGTCGACGTCCAGTGGGGGAAGGGTGCGCGCACGCCTGGATCTCAGCTCAGGCGGTCATGGCGCGCTCGCCGTGGGCAGCAGCGATGTTCCTGCTGACCACGTACATAGCACCTTCACGGCGACCGCTGGGGAAACTGAGCGTTCTTCCACTCCGGGGACTGGATGCCTCCAAACCGGGGGACCCCCCACTTCCAGGAAACCCACCGTTCAAATATCGAGAGAACCAAAGGCGTTTGTCCCATTCTGTCCAGCCCTGTCCAGGAATGGGGGGTGTGGAGGGGAACCGTAAATAGTTAAAAATATTTGGTCAATTGCCCAAAACTTGGGCCCCTGTCTTAATCTAAAGTCGATGAAAGTGGGGATGCCGTTGTGCCCTAAATGAAAAGGAAGGCTTTGGGATTGTGAATGCTGGCTATCAGTGTCTCAAAAATAGTAATTAGGAAAACTGGAGGCTTGCCCGGTTTTAAGCTCATAGTAGAAGGTAAGGCACTGCTTGTCTAACGTGCATTCCAAGGGGTGTCTCTGCCGTAAGAGGGCAGAAAGCTGCGGCTGAAAAGGGCCGCCATGCACAGTTGCCCAGGTTGTCCACTGCACATTCCAAAAGCTGTCATTCATGTGGGCTGCAAAGGCGCCCTTAGGGGTGCCCGGGATACAGTTCACCTTGCTCATTGGATGAAATGTTTCCAAGCGCAGCATGTGCCAACAGCACTGGTTCGTGGACAAGAGAGAGCCCGGCTGCTCTTCTCCAATGCCTTCTCTGAGGTGGACACGCTGCCAGCTCGGAGAGGGCCCAGCCCGGGTGTGGGAATGATGCCCACAGGCTGGTTTCCCCAAACCCAAGCCTCTGTGACCCTACATGGCGACAGGGACTTGGTGGACGTGGCTAAGGGGGGACCTTCTCTTCCCTGCAGCTTAGCGCCTGGGTCCGACCCGAGTAGTCTGCGCCGAGAACCGGGGTGCTCTTTGCGCAGAAACAATCTTCTCTTTCCTCCTGAATACGCACCTTCGGATGCAGCCTTCTCTCCACGGAGGCCAGGCCTCCAGCCTTGACGCCAGCGCGACCCCAGATCACCAGCACCCATGGCCCGGGGCCTACGGAGCCCACCCACACACCTGAACCTGCGCCGGGCTCCGGCCCTCGCAGGGCCTGCGGGATTCTCCACCCCTCCGCACCCCTCCGCCCCCAGGCACCCAGCCCATGCGCCCCCCGCCGCGAGCGGAGATGGCCCCTCCACAGGGCGGCGCGCGTGCGCACCAAGACCCTCCCCAGTTCCCCGCGCTGCGGCCAATCGCGTGGCTCACCCGCTCAAGTGGGTGATTCGCGCCATCCACATAGTCGCAAACAGCGCGCCTGTCCCCGCTACCAGCTTCCAAAACATCCCGCCACTGCGCGGCGCGTTCCCCTTTCAGGGAACTGACGAACACTAGCTTGTGGATGCAATGCCTCCTTACCTCTCCGTCTCTCACAACTGACCTAAAGCGGGTCCAGGGAAATTTTTCAAGAGATCAGAGGCGGGGACAAGGGGCGGACAGTGGACACTGCGAACGCACTGACCATCCAGAGTGTGCTGACCCCTCTCCATCCGGGGTCCTCAGCATACCCGAGGGAGCCAGTGGCTCAGACTGCTTCCAGAAGACGGTCATCCCACGAAAGGAGAGCCGTCCCCAAGCCCTCGCCCAGCCCCAGGCCACCGTGAATCCAACACCTGTCTCTAGGGACCTATCAGTTCTGCACGAGTCCTTTAAATGAGGTCACACACGATTTGGTCCTACTGTCTGGCTTCCGTCACAGAGCATCATGTGTTCAGGGTCCGGCCACGGGGTACCAGGTGTCCGAATGTCTTTCCTTTTCTTGGCCAAGTAATATTCCCCTGCATGCAAGGACCCCTTTGTGTTTACGCATCTGTCTGTAGATGGGAATCCAGACCGTTTGGAGGAGCATCTCTGAGAGGGAGAGACAGAGAAAATCCAGAGCTCCCTTCACCACCACCAAGGAGCCCAGGGCCCCCACTTACGGGCAGGACTCCTTATAGTTCTTTACCCGAGTGTTGTCCTGGGACATCCTGCTTAGAGGGTCTGATGCAGGAGGTTGCAAATGAATGACACCAGCCTTCCCCAAAGTCAGACCTGTATTGCACCCAGGCATGCCTGATGTTCTCCGTCGAGCTCTGGCTCGAAACGGAGACGGGGGGCTGCCATCGAGACGCCAGTGTCCTCCTCACCCAGAGTCTGACTCACGGGCTCAGCTCAGGCTTTCTGCAAATGATGCTGCGTAAGTCACCCTGACGTTCTCTTTCCCACTGTCTTCCCTTCCCTTCGAATCCCACAGACGCTCGAAACTCCCGGTAAGCACGACGTTGGCCGGATTGGGCCGGATGGGGCATTATGTATTCTCGCCTGAACAAAACCTACTCTTTCAACAGTTCACAGAATGTGTCCTCCTCCAAAAAAAAAAAAAAAAAAGAAAAGAAAAGAAAAAATGAAAGAACATGGGCCATAGCGGGGGTCACCCGAACGGACTTGGTCGCCCGTGTGACGGGTGTGGGGGCGTCCTTGGGTCTGGGAGCAGGGACGTGGGGCAGGGTCCCCCGCCCATGCAGGCTGGCGTCGGAGACCGGGCCGGAAAGAGGTGATAAGAAATCAGGACCGCGGCCGAGCGCTGGGCACTCAACCCTGTCTCCCAGGTGCATTTGCCTGCATCCTCCCCGCCTTTCCCTGGAAAGTCCACCGTCCATCTCCCCAAAAGCGCCTGCCGAAACTAGCGCTATTAAAAACCTGCACCATCACCGGAGTGGGGCAACCCCCGTCGGAGGGACCATAGGATGGCACAGCCGGCCCTGGGCACAGGGGGTCCCTGCACGGGTCGGGACTGTTGGCACATGACCTGTGAGCCTCCGGCTGGTGCGGGAAGCACAGGGCAGTGGGTCTCAGGGGTCCGTCATCCTGCAGGGCTAGGGGGTGGCCAGCGAAGCCCCCAGCTTCCCATGAGGTCCTCAGCCCACGGCAAAGACCCACTGCTGCTCCCCTCAGCACACAGGCATGCATTTTACCAAATTGATCCTGGAGATGTTTTCCCAAGGCCGGGGGCGGAGGAAGGGGGCCTCTGGTTTCTGCCAAGTTTCACAGAGAGCAAAATATATGAGGTCCAGGGCTGTATCTCCCGTCTTGAGTTTCTGGCCAAGGAAAGAGGCCTGGACCACCCTCGGAGTCGGCCGCCGGCCTCCGGAGGGCCATCCTGAGCTTTGCCCCGACGGCACCGCATTCCTGGGCCCCCTCCCCATTTCAGTTCTCAAGTCCTGACCGAGGTCCACGCAGACCCAGGCCCCTGGGAAGCGGGGAGAGTCCTGATGAAGGTCACTCCTGCAGTAACGGGCAAAGGGGAAGACAGAGCCTGTCTTGAGGGTCCCCGGGAGGAGGGGGCTCTGAGTTGGAGCTGGGGGTCCGACCCGGCTGCACCCCGAGAACGCAAGCTCACCCACGGTCCCGGGGAGCCTCACCAGGTGAGCTCCGTTTCTCCATCCTGCAGCACGTTGGCCCCTCTTCTCCCGGGAGGTGCCTCCCCGACCCAAGCCGGTCGGGTTCAGCGGAGGGGACGAAACCCCGCAGACACCAGCTGCTGGGTCCCAGCCAGCAGGTAAACACAGTGCAGCGACACAAGTCACTGCTGGTGCCATGGAACCACCACTCGGGAACGTGGTGCGGGACGGGGACGGCGGTCCCGGGATGCCCAGCGGCCGTGCCCGCGTGCACACGCGTGCGCACGCGTCCCTCTCCTGCTCACACGCACGCACGCACGCACGCGCACACACACACACACGTCTGTGGTATCCCTGTCCATCTCACGGCGCTCCGGGGAGACCGGGAGAAACGTGATCGTATCTGACAGTTCTTGGCAGCTGGGCAGCTGAGCCCTGGAAAGGATCCCTCGCTCCCGATCCAAGATTGAATTTGGGCTGAAACACAGGGCTCATTTAAGCAGCAATTAAAGGGCCTTATAGACTGGAGG
The DNA here is from genome assembly GCA_028533885.1 of Nasua narica. NCBI lineage: Eukaryota > Metazoa > Chordata > Mammalia > Carnivora > Procyonidae > Nasua > Nasua narica. Next base: position 84,129 of record CM052801.1, on the reverse strand, counting down.
AGAATGAAATGATTAATGCAAAGAGTCTTGTTTAATGGGGATATTAAGTAAACTGCTGGTTAAAATGCTCATATATCATCCTTGGGCCCCTAATTGGCTTCCTGGTCCGCCGGCATGTGGCATTTTCAGGAGGAATTACGTCCCTTTAGCGGGACCGTTGCTAATGCAATAAATCAAGCCCATGGATTTTAGCTAATTTTGATGGAGACTAAATTGAAGCCATAGCATGCAAAGGGCTCGCAATTAAAGTTCATTACGACTTCCAAGATGCAGAAAACAGGACACCGGGAGTCAGCGCGACCCCCCCGGCCGGCCGCCCGCGGGATGAGGGGAGCTGAGCGCCGACCCCACATGCCTGCCCTCCAGTGTGGCTGCCACCTCCGGAGCCGATCGGGTGGAGGGCAACCTCATCACTTGTGGGTTCGCGACGTGCCAGGCCTGCCTCGGGTCACCCCCGGGGGTGTGCCTCACTCGCAGACACAAGCCCATCGCACCTCGAGGACACAGGCAGCAAGGTCGGTACACACTAGTGCACTGAACTGTGTCCCCCAAATTCAAGCGTGGAAACCCTCCATCCTAGGACCTCACAGTGGGACTGTACTCGGACCCGGGGTCATTAGATCGGGATAGAAAGTAAAATGATGTCAAGAGGGTGGTGGGCCCTGATCCCATAGGACTCGGGTCCTTATAAGAAGAGGGGAGGAGGACACAGACATGCACAGAGACGATCACGTGAGGACACAGGGAGGAGACAGTGTCCACATGCCAAGGAGACAGGAGGAAGGAGCCTCAGCCCTGCCTGGATCTCAGACCCCCCAGCCTCACGCCTGGATCTCAGACTGCCAGCCTCAGCCCTGCCTGCATCTCAGACTCCCAGCCTCACCCCTGCTTGGATCTCGGACTCCCAGTCTCACCCCTGTCTGGATCTCAGACCCCCAGCCTTAGCCCTGCCTTGATCTCAGACTCCCAGCCTCAGCGCCGCCTGGATCTCGGATTCCCAGCCTCACCCCTGCCTGGATCTCGGATTCCCAGCCTCAGCGCCGCCTGGATCTCGGACTCCCAGCCTCAGCCCTGCCTGGATCACAGACCCCCAGCCTTACCCCGCCTGGATCTCAGACCCCCAGCCTCAGCCCTGCCTGGATCTCAGACCCCCAGCCTCAGCCCTGCCTGGATCTCAGACTCCCAGCCTCAGCCCTGCCTGGATCTCAGACCCCCAGCCTCACCCCTGCCTGGATCTCAGAACCCCCCCAGCCTCACCCCTGCCTGCATCTCA
>CM052801.1:53705-82756 GCA_028533885.1 Nasua narica | reverse complement strand
CTCAGACCCCCAGCCTCAGCCCTACCTGGATCTCAGACTCCCAGTCTCAGCCCGGTCTGGATCTCAGCCCCCCAGCCTCAGCCCTGCCTGGACCTCAGACTCCCAGCCTCAGCCCCGCCTGGATCTCAGTCTCCCAGTCTCAGCCCTGCCTGGATCTCAGACTCCCAGACTCACCTCTGCCTGGATCTCAGACTCCCAGACTCACCTCTGCCTGGATCTCAGACTCCCAGCCTCAGCCCTGCCTGGATCTCAGACTTCCAGTCTCAGCCCTGCCTGGATCTCAGACTCCCAACCTCAGCCCCCACTGGATCTCAGACCCCCAGCCTCACCCCTCCTGGATCTGACTCCCAGCCTCAGCCCTGCCTGGATCTCAGACCCCAGCCACCAGGGCTGGGAGCAATAAATGTCTGTTCTTTAAGCCACCAGGTCTGTGATACTTAGAGCTGCTGCAGCTGACTCATACGCATCCCTGAGCATTTTAACTTCCCTTGAGCACCTGCAGATACTTTACAAATCCTGATGCACCTTCCAGACCCTACTCTGTAATCTTCTGTGTTGCGGATGGCCCTGAGCACATAGCAGCATCTCCTTGGACTAGAACTACCCATGGGTTAACACTTGAAATCAACTTTAATTGTGCAACTCAGACATTCCTGACATGAGAACGGGCACCCTCTGTCTCTCCTGAATTCCTAGTTCGTGCTGACGTCCTTGCTAACGTATGTGTGATTCAGAGTTCGGCAGAGGGTGCAGAGTGACAGGAGAGGAAAACTAGAAGGAGGGCAGGGAGCCAGTGAAATTGTTCTCTTTCGGGGCCGGTGTGCAGGAGGCTGGCTTCCCTCAGGACGTGCAAGGCACGTGTGAGGGTGCATAGTGTGTGTGCACATGTGTGTGCTCTTGTGCATATGTATGGCATGCGTGCGATAAGCGTGTGGTGTGTGTGTATGTGCATCGCCTGTGTGTCCAGGAGAAAGAGCACACTGGAGCCTCCTGTGCAGTGAGAAGAAGCCAACAACCAAGGTCGGGGAGGCTCCCTGTCGGCAGGAACTGCAGAGACACAAAGGTCAGCGGCCGGGGCCCCAGGAGCACATTCGCCGATACGGGGAGAACGCAGGGGCCTGGGGCAGATGTTTTTTATGGGTTTCAACGTCTTTTAACTGCATATTTGACCTCAAAATGAGTCATTACAAAATCCAAACTGAATATTTTAGAATTAATTTTTAAAAATAAACTACTTAAAACTACGTCCAAAAGCACCTTAAATTTATTATTATTATTGTTATTATTTTTTACTTCTCTGACCCACATGCTTTAAATCCACCAGGATGTACGTAAGCACCCAGCTCGGTTTTTGGCACCCGGATGTTCATTCATTCACTAAATGTATTTTGAGCACCTACTGAGTGCCCTCCCGAGGCCTTGGCACCTGGAATTATAGAGACAGAAGGTGCCGGAAGGCAGGGCTCCACGGAGGGATTTCCATGTGGTATGCTAACAGGAAGTAACGTGCTTGGAGAGTGAGCAAGACTTTGTGGAGGATGGGGTTTCAGTACTGGGTCTTGCGGGATGTGTAGGAGTTCACCAGACAAATAAGAAGTACTATACAAAGCAAAGTGAACCACGTGTAAACGGATTTGGTGGCATTGGAGCACAGAGACATCCTCACCTCCAAGACTGTGTGGACCACACAGTGGGCAGCTGTGGTGGGCCCAATTCTGAAATGGGCCCCTAGAGTCCCCCTGCCTGGTGCTCTGTAATCCCCCTCCTCTCCGAGCATGAAGGTACAACCCGTGCCTGTGTGGGATGTCACTGTCTTGATAGGTTCCTTTTTTTAGAGAGAGAGAGACTCTTTAGTGGGTTTGACGCTCAGCTCGGAGCCTGATATGGGGCTCGATCTCATGACCCTGAGATCATGATCTGAGCTGGAGTCAAGAGTAGGATGCTCACCTGACTGAGCCATCCAGGCCCCCCTCCCCAGATTACTTCACATGGACAGTGGCTCACATGATGAGATGACCTTATCGACACTCCACCTTGATAGATCAGAGAGACACTCCTCTGGGCTCAGGAAGGAAGCTGCCACATGGTGAGAGGTCCTCATGGCAGGACTGTGGGCATCCCCTAAGAGCCAACAGCCAGGGCGCAAATGGAATCTTGGCCCTAAAACCACCAGGGAACTGAATTTCACCAACAATCTGAGTGACCTTGACCGAAAACCCAAGGCTCCCGATGAGAAATGCAGATGGTAGACACTGAATTTATATAAAAATAAAATATGTCACAAATCAGTACTGAAAAAGAGTGGTGAGTTAGCAACCCAATAGATATGGGATAGGGTCAAATAAAAAGACAAAATCAAGACAAAGAGGGAAACCAGGAGAGGGGGAGAATGGCAACAGGTGGGCAGAGAGAAAATATAGAGTGTGAACACAGTATTCAAGGCAAATGGATCAATAATCCATAATAATGGATCAATAGAATGTATCAGGGTTAAGTTGTTCAAATAGAGGGATAGACTGACCAGATTTGTAAAATACAGTCTTGCTAACAAGAGACATACCTTCAGAATAGGACACAGACCAACAGTTCAAAGAGGAGAAATGATGCCTGTTGCAGGCACACACCGACTGAAAGGACGGTAAGGGAATGGGCATTCCTGCGCAAAAAGGAAGACGTTTCAGAATGACACAAACCTCAAGCTGCCGGGAAAACCCAACAGGGTGAAACTTTTGTGGTCAGGATGCCAAATCCCCAAAATACATAAACCAAAGCCCGGCAGAAAGAAAAGGAGAAACACACAAGTCCATCATCTTTACGGGAGATTTTCACACTCGGCGCTGTCTGACGGAGAGGAAAAGTGCTTCTCGATTCAGTGCAGGTGTACAAGTTTGAAGAGGACAATGAACAAATTTGCCCTAAAAATATGGTGGAATTCTTCCTCCGTTGGGTGCAGTACAGACTTTGTTTCACGTTTCAAGAGGACCAGTTTCCCCAAAACGACCATATCCTGGGTCATCACACAAGGCTTGTCACATATCAAAGGACCAAAACCATATAGAATATGATCTCTGACCATAGCAGAATTAAACTAGAAACCTTTTTTTTTTAAATGATGTTTTAAATGATGTTTAAATGATGTTCCCCAAATGTCTGGAAATTCAGGGACATGGTCCCAAGGTACCAATGCATCAAGAAAGAGACTACAACGATAATCAGAATACAATTTGCATGAAATGCTTGTGCTAACTCAACTCATCACAACGTATAATCTGCCACCAACACTGCGTCTGCGGCAAGCTTTCTGGACATAAATTTGTATTTTCGAAAGGAAGGAATGCTGAAAAGCAGTGTGTAAAAACCCGTCTGAATAAGTTAGGAGAAAAGGAAAACTAATTAAATCAAAAGAAAGCAGAGGGCAGTGAACAATAAATGGTAAAAAAAAAAAAAATGAATAGGAAATAAGAATGTAATAGAATCAATAAATCCAAAAGTCGGTTGTACAAAAAGACTAATAAAATGGATAAACCTTGAGCAAGACTAATAAAAAAATAAAGGAGAGAGAGAGAGAGAAGACACAAATCAGCAGAATCAGGAATTTTAAAAATGGAGGGGGACATTGCTATAAATATTTAAAATAACCTATGCTAATAAATTGGAGAGTGTAGATGAAGTGGACAAATTCTCAGAAAAACACAACGCATTGAGACTGACACAAGAAATGGAAAATTTGATTAGTTATGTATCTATCATGCAGATTGAATTCATATTTTTTAAAACTCCCCACAAAGAATTACGCAGATCCAGATGGCATTCCCCAGGGAACACCGCCAAACATTGAAGGAAGAAAGAAAACACCACTCTTACACAAACTCTTGCAGAAAATAGAAAAAGAAGGAAGATTTCCCAGCTGTGTTGCGAGGACAGCATTGCTTTGGTACCAGAACATTCCAAGACCATTTTAAGGCCACGGGGAAACAGCGTGAGGACAGAAACAAATGGTTGGAAGACAGAGGACAGAGACATAGGACACGGGACCCCGCTGGCCCCATTGGGCAATCATGCCCAGCCAAGGGCCCTGTCACCCAGAAATCCTTACAAGGAGAAAAGAACCCCACACATACTTGCTCCCAAATCTCATGCCAACTCTACCAGGAAGCTACGTATAGAGCTGCTCAAAACTGACCCTATGGTAAAAATTATTTCACAATAAAAATTAAAAATTTAGTTCAGGGGTGCCTGGGAAGCTCAGTCAGTTAAGCGTTTAACGATTGATTTTGGCTCCGGTCACGATCTCAAGGTCGTGAAATCGAGCCCAGAGTCAGTCTCCATGCTCTGCAGGGAGTTTGCTTGAGATTCTCTCCCTCCCTCTCCCTCTGCCCCTCCCCACTCTTTCTCTAAAATAAATAAATAATTTTTTTAAAAAAAATTTGGTTCGGTGAATGTGTGTGGTGTGTGTACGTGGCACTATGGCACTATGTGGGCACAGGAAATGCCACCGTGGAGAAGACAAGGGTCACCTGTGACTTCCCGGGGCTCCTTGTCCAGTGGGGGGTGGAAGGGAAAGGCCAGCAACGGCCCCCAAGAGCCCGAGCTGCACCTGTGTCTTTCTACACGTGGTGGCCAGGATGTTCACTGTGAATGTGTGGTCCATTCTCATTGTGCACACATATGTGGAGTATGGTGGGGGAAGCATGTAGAGAGCCCCGTGTAGACATGTGGTCCATATTCATGGGCCATGCACGTGTGGTAGACAGTGGCAGACGCTTGTAGAAAGCTCGGTGGGGATTTTCAGTCCGTTTCCATGGTGTACACACATTCGGTGTATTGTGCTAGACATCGTGATGCTCCACTCACAGCCCCTACAGGGAGGGCCTCACCACACAGTGGCACAGAGGACCGTCAGCAGGCATCTTCCAGCTATGTTGGGGTCAGTCTCACTACAGAGAGCTGCCTGCCCAGAATCACACCCTCCTGAGGACTGAGCCAGGTGGGGGCCAAAATTGGGCTCTACCAGCCCAACTCGGGGCAACTGTGATGGGCGTGCCCATCCAGAACTCCCTCCCTCCAAAGCCTGCACGAGCCTCGATGTCTCCCCGTACTCAGCCTTGCTCCCAGCCTTGCCCTTTGGGGATGTTCACCCCGAACCAGTCCCCCGCCCCCCAATCCCCGAATCTCTTCTCAGCAGCTTCCACTGCTGGAGAACCCAACCCACACAGCAGCCGCCATCAGCTCTAGCTTCGCCTGATCTTCCCCGGCCCGGTTTTCCCTTTGCCCCAATTTTCTCACCTATTTTTACTGGTATTAGTATTATCATCACCCTTCCACCTGATTACAACCACTGCATGTAGGTCAACGTAAATCCCTTTTAAATGATGCGGATGTAAATTTTAAAGGGAGAAATAGTTCACCAAGGACGTCGCTACCTCAAAGGGTCTCGTGTTTCATCTTCCCAAGGTGGGAATACACAGTCCCCAATTAATTTGCTTTTAAAAATCTGGGACTTCGCATCCAGCACGTTCTTATGATAAGACTCACCTCCAGCACCTACTGGGAAAAGAGGAGCTTTCTTTTATTTTCCCCCCAAAGCCCTTCCAGAAAAGATGAAGAGCAGTTCCTACGATGCTGTCACGATGCTCACTCTCATATGAGCCCAGGACCATTTGACAGAAACTGCCCCCGCCAGTGGCCCTGCGTCAATCAGTGGCCCCCTCATTGTTGCATTGGGGGCAGATTGAGGGCTCCTGGAAAAAGGAACCATGCAGAGCCCAGAACTCAGACTCACCTCTCAACCAAGGCTGGAGTCCATGTTTCCAGGACAATTACACCTTCCCCAGGGGATGGGAGGCTCTAAAACCCTAATCCCTTGTAGCAAGAGGATATTAAATCTGCGACTGCAATCCAGAGTGAAAAGTCCCATTGCAGGCAGGGATTACCAGCCAGGAAACCCTTCCAGGGAGCCTGATCTTCCTAAGGAATGTTGATGGAGTGAAAACCAAGGAATAAGAATGATCTTCGCTTGCCAGTTCCCAAGTGTGGTTAATGCATCATGAGGACAGGACTCCCTCAAAGACAGATAAATGGACAGGCTCCCTGGGGTCAGAGACACCACTCTCAATGCCCAGGCTGCCATATTTCATGACATTTGTGGTTCGCAAGCTGCACATTCTCAAACACATGGCCTCGTCAGTGAGAGGGATGAGGTGTCTTTCTAAGCACCTTGCAGTGCATGACTGAGCACAGGGACCTCAGAGTTAAGTAAGGAAAGACATTGAATGGGTGCATGGACACATGTCCTTGAGCCATCATGATTATTACTGCTCCTGCCGCTGATCTGGTTGTTCTTACTGCTATGAGGGACAACAGTCCCCGAGAGCTGTGGTGTGGCTGAGCCCAGTAGGGAAGGCAGGTTCCCATGCCAGGAGTTACCCCAATGTTGCTGTTCCCCTAGGCTGGGAACCTGACATTTTCTGAGATAAAAGATGTGTCCCCAAAAAGAATATGTCCACATACTCTTCTGAGACTGTAATGGGACCTTATGTTGAAAAAGGGTGTTTGCAGATGAAATCAGGTGAAAACTCTGAGATGAGCTCATCCTGGATGAGTGTGGCCCTAAATCCAATGACAGGGGTCCTTGTAAGAGCAGAAGAGGAGACATAGATGCAGAGGAGAAGCCACGTGAGGACCGAGACAGAGATGGGAGGGACGCGGCCACCGGTCCAGGGATGCCTGGAGCCCCAGATGGTGGAAGAGGCAGGAAGGACCCTCCCCTGAAGCCTCAGGAGGGAGCACGGCTCTGCCCCACCTGGATCTCAGCATCCCTGCCCCGCCTGGGTCTCAGCATCCCTGCTCCGCCTGGGTCTCAGCATCCCTTCCCTGCCTGGGTCTCAGCATCCCTGCCCCGTCTGGATCTCAGCATCCCTGCCCCGTCTGGATCTCAGCGTCCCTGCCCTGCCTGGATCTCAGCGTCCCTGCCCCGTCTGGGTCTCAGCGTCCCTGCTGCGCCTGGATCTCAGCGTCCCTGCCCCGTCTGGGTCTCAGCATCCCTGCCCCGTCTGGGTCTCAGCGTCCCTGCCCCGCCTGGATCTCAGCATCCCTGCCCCGCCTGGATCTCAGCATCCCTTCCCTGACTGGATCTCAGCATCCCTGCCCTGCCTGGGTCTCAGCATTCCTGCCCCTCCTGGATCTCAGTGTCCCTGTACCACCTGGATCTCAGCGTCCCTGTCCCGCCTGGATCTCAGCATCCCTGCCCCGCCTGGGTCTCAGCATTCCTGCCCCTCCTGGATCTCAGCGTCCCTGTACCACCTGGATCTCAGCATCCCTGTCCCACCTGGATCTCAGTGTCCCCACCCCACCTGGATCTCAGTCCCCTGAGTGCTCACAGCCACCTTCCTGGAGCCCAGCCAGGGAGCAGCTGGCGATGGACGTGCGCCCCAGTGCACACACCCCCCTGGGACCAGATGCAGCCCGGGAAGCCCCTCCGATTCCCAGAGCCGCTGGCCCCAGCCTTCTTGGCTGCAGACTTGAAGACATGAACCCAGCCAGCCCCAGGCTGTCTGCCCGTGTTGGACGCACCTCACCCCCCCGAGGATGACAGGCAGCGTGCCTTAGGGGAGCTCCATCACCGTCTCCCAGCGTCCTCCAGCCCCTCACTGGGGAGTCCAGGGAGCAGGAATACTGTCTTTGAAGGCAGCCTCTGGGGTAGCCCCAAACGTCAGCAAGTGAAATCGGAGCAGCTGGGCTGTCTGTGCACAGGGCTTGGGGCACTTCTGCTTGACAAGACCGGATACATAGTTACAACTTTGTGGGTGTAGGAGTCTAGTTACTCCCTGCGCCACAGCTAAGCTCACAGAGCAGGGCGTGTGAGCCCAGCATCTACGGCTCATGGTTCTACGGCTCGTGGTTCTGGAAGCTGGAGGTTTGAGATGCCGGCAGAGAAGATTGTGTTCCTGGTGAGGACTCTCTTCCTGGCTTGCAGACGGCCACCTTCTCACTGTGTCTTCACGTGACAGAGACAGATCTCTGCTGTCTCTTCTTATGAAGCCACCTGGGGCTCTACCCTGATGACCCCTTTCACCTTAATGTCTCCCTTAGCTCAAATCCCATCACCTTGGGGGTGCAGCATGGCTTCAACATGTGCATTTTGGGGGAACACAATTTCATGCCCAGCACGGAGAGCACGCGGTGTCTGCCACAGAGTCTTTGCTCAGTCATTGTTGTGCAAAGGCCAGCACAGTCCATGCCTAATCGGAAGGCGTGGCTGTGTCCCTGAGATTTGAATTTCATGTCATTTTCTTGTGTTACATAACATGCATCTTCTGATATTTCCCAGCCACTCAAAGATGGAAAATAAAAGCCAACACTGCATGGTTTCCTAAAAGCATTCTTAGCTCCTGGGTGGGCCACGCCAAAGCAGGTGACGAGGCTGGGTTTGCCCACCCTCGCCCCAGAACACAGGAGGTGTCCCATGATTGTCCAGATTTAGTCACAAAATGCCGGTGCAGGAAATAATTGTAGAGATCTGTGATCCAGGTGCCTGGATTTGCCAAGGCAGATACTGGCTATCGCAGATGCAGTGGGGTCTCCTCGGGGCTACGCAGCTCCCGAAGGTGGTATGGGGGCTGGAGCAGGGACTCGGGGCCTTGGGACACCTGTGCTTGTCGCACGTGAGTGGCTTCCTCCCCCGTCTGGCTTCACGAGGCTGCAGGACGTGCTTCCCACACAGAGGGAACCTTGATGGCATCGCCTTGGGAGCCTCGACTTGTCCAAAATAAACACAAAACCGACAGAAAGAAGAGGACACGTCATACCTAATTCTGGATGGTGCCCTTTGAGGGACCAGCTAATTCCTTATGTTGCCTCCAAACATCCAGATATTAAACTGACGCCTTAGAAATGTCATGAGAACTGCCTCCTAATATTCAGTCTCGGTTACGCAAGTGGCCAGAAGGAACGAAAAAGAGCACTCAACCCGAGGGTCCTGGACAGAGACGCCCCAGGAAGTTGGAAAAGGGATCTGGCCCGGCGCCGCGGCCTCCGCGGGTTCCTGCAAACAGACACGTGTGTGCAGAAGATGCACCAAACGTGACGGGACCGTGGAATTCACACCAGGTGCCCGGGGGATCCGGGCTCCCTCCTGCTGGGCCAGGAAGAAAAGCTGTGCTTTTCTCGACATCCTGCTCCTGAGGAGTGTGAATTCCTCCCTCCTTTTGAAACGCTGAATTCAGCGCTTCCCACGTTTCCCCGCTCAGCTTCCCTGCTCCCTCGCCTCCAGGAATGTTTATGCTTCACCTCATCTCCGTTGGTATCGCTAATTCCCGCACCAACCTGCTGGTGAAACAGCGTGCAGGCGAGTTTCCTAAGGACACTACCTGGGCTGTAGCCTGACACAAGTAAGACAAGACCCCGGGGGTGCGAGGGCGGCCGCCCAGGACTGCACGTGAGGCCCCGGGAAGTCACCCCAAGGGAAAGCAGGGAGGGCATTTCGCCCCCACGGTGACGGACACGGGTTTGAAGAGGTGTGAGGGGCAGCTGCATCGTCTCCCGAGTGGGCGGGCCAGAGCAGGAGGTGGACGTCGGAGTCCACGGCTAGGGCAGCGGCATCCAGGGCGATACACCCCCGGGGGCTGCTCCCCTGTTGCACCTTCTCCTCCTCCGTGAAAGGAATAAAAAGAGCAGGTACAAAAATAAACATTTCCTGTCGTGCAGGCTTGCCTGTGACAGGAAAATCCCCTTAAGCTAAAAGTGGGGAGGACGCAGGGGCCAGGCTGGGCCCGGGCGCAGAGAGGGTCTTTGTTCCCTTCAGGAGAGGGGTCCTGAAGGAGGGCAGCTGACACACACAGACGTCCACACGCATGCACACGCATGCATGGTCATGTACACGCACACGGATATGCCCACAGATGGTTACACACACACAGGGACGTGCACGCACACTTGCTCACATACAGAGATGTGCACACATAGTCACGTAAGCATACGGCACACACACACAAGTCATATAGACACATAGGCACACGCAGACACAGGGACGCATGGCCACACACATGTGCACATACATACATACACAGAGACATGCACACAGATACACATAGGCACAGATAGGCACACACACAGGCTCACACACAGTGCCCACAGGCACAAGCACTCGCACACACACATGCACACACACACGTGCAGACAGGGGGACACCGAGACCCACGTGCATACAGGCATGCATACCCACGTGCACACAGACACACATAGGCACGCACATACACTTACGCACAGACACACACACATGCACACCCGGGGGCAAGCACTGACGTGCACACACAGAGACCCATGCACACCCTCATTTACACAGACACACACGTGCACAAGGTCATGCACACACGCACACACACACACACACACTCACACCCCGGGAAGAAAGCAGCCCACCCTTGCAGCACACACAGTGCACAAAGTTTTTGTGGGGACAATGCCAATGTCCTTCTGGGGCCTGGGGTGCAGACCGCGCAGGGCCGCCCTCTGGCGCCCCGGGGTCCCCCCCCAGGCCCGCAGCCCGCTCGGCGGAAGGGGTCTCGGAGGGTGATTAGCAGGTCTCCCGGGGCGCGCAGGCTGTGTGCTGGCGGCGGGGCGGGGAGCAGCGCCGTGGGCCGGGCAGGGGGCGCGGGTTTAATAACCGAGCTCCCCCCGCGCGCCGCGTCCGTGTGGGTCCAGGGCCGGCATAATGTGTCATAATTTGGCCGCCGATTCTGACAGCCCTGGCTGACTTGGGCATTAAATCATCGCCCTGGGGGATCCCTCATCCTGGCAATTTCTGCTGGTACGACTGTCATCTCGTCCCACACAGCACCTATCATTTCTGACATGATTGGATCAAAATTAGTCAGTACATTTAGATGTAAATTAGAGACATCCAAGAATACTAATGAGCACGGAAATGGAGCCCCGTGTAATTGACACGCCAACAGCTTCCTTCCGCGCGCCGCCGCGTCCCGCCTTATTAACACCCTGATAACAGAAGTCGCGTATCAAAAAAGTGAGAAAACTTTTTTGAGGGGCATATTTAACTAAGCCTTAAATCCCAAATAAGTCTATAATGTTAGCTCATCCTGCACTTACAGCTCCTAGAAGGCTCCCGACGTGGAGGCAGACGTCCACGCCAGGCCCCTCGCCAGGCGCGCGCCAGCCCCGGCGTTCTGGTGCCTCGTGCGCGAACCTCGTGCGCGCACGCGCCCCTGACACCCAGGCCGCGGCCTCCCCCCTTCCCCGCCTCGCTCCCCAACGCGGGACGCTCCTCCGAGTCCCCTGTCCCAGCCCCGGGCGCAGGTGAGGACAGCCGGCGCGCAGCCGCCGTGGTGGGCTCCGTGCACCGGAGCTGGCGGGACGCCTTCACCAGACAACGGAGAGGGGCGCGTTACCTTCCGGGGGCACCGCCTTGGGCCCCACCTCCTTCTGGGATTCCCACACAGCCCCCAAATGCTGGCGGCCCGCACACGCCTTCCGGAAAGAGCCCACACACACAGCTGCCTGCAGGACCCTGAAGGCTTGTCACCCGGTTTCCAACAGGGCACTGGGCTCCCCACCCACGCCGCCGGCTCCCCGGCCTGCTGACTGGACCCTCCTAGTCCCCAGCGCCGGCACGAAGGGTCCCCAAAAAAGGCCATTCCTGGGGAGACGCAGTAAGGTCATGGGTTCCACGTGCTGGTTACCAGCAACTGCACTCGATAAACCAGTCCAATCGCAAGAATTAAACTGCCCTGATTGTGTCTAACTAGTCAGACACGTGCAGAGATACAGAGACGAAGGAATGAAATCCTTCCAAACAATGGTCCTCCTCGCAGACGCTCAACGCAATTGAAAAGCCGGTCTCCCCGTGCGCTCGCGCGGAGGAGAAAGGATGTTCGCCGAAAAGCGCGGTAGAAACAGCGCCGCTACAGTGGGGGCAAAGCTGCCCCGCAGACACACGGGTTCCCTCCTCCCACAGCATTTCGGCGTGACCACCCCGCGGGCCAGGCTCAAATTAAATTAACCAGTGCTTATTTGGGCTGTCACCTGTGTTTACGCAGCGCCCTGACGCGCAGAAGTGTAATCAAACACCGCGAGCGGATCTCCCCGAGTGTCTGGGCTGCTGCCTGGAACCATGCTCTGGGGGTGCGCCTCACATGGGGGTTCCAGGCCAGGAAAATAAACCGCCGTCAGTGACAGGATGGGAAGCTGTCGGTGCGGATCCCAGGACCCGGCTGGGAGGAGAAGGCCTGGGTCCGCCCGCACCCACCACCCCCGGGGCAGGGCTGCCAGCCGCATAACCGGGCTTCTCCCCGCAGCCACTCAGAGCCACTGCTCCGTAAGCAAAAACCCCACGCGGTGCAGGTTTTGTGAGCAAAAGCAAGGAATCATGACATAAACCAACATAGGCTTTACTATTCCTAATCTCGGGATGGTGAAACAGCCACCGGGGTCTTTCTTGCATCCGTGCGCTGCAAGCCGCAGTGTAGTCGAGACAGGGTACCCGTCACCATCCGCAGTGAGAAGGGCGCTGGGGCACCTGCCCAGGTGAGGAGCACCCGGGGAGCATGGGTGCCACCTGGAGACTCCCTGGAGAGGCGCAGTTTTGCAAACCACAGAGTTCCGAGTGGCTGGATTCCAGCCCTCCTGTTGTAACAATGTATCAACTAAAATCACCTTTGTTTCTTTTCAGAATCTAACCAAGTGTGTGCCTCCCTGTGAAAGCTTTCTGCTTTCTCAGGGAGGTACCACCAAGCGTTGCACTGAGTCCTGTTCCAGTAAAGCCAAAAAAAGAAATGCAGGGTAAGTGCCCAGGGGGCAAAAGACCAGAAAATTCTATGCAACACAAACCCCTCTCCATGCCCTGTTTGCAAATGAGCCTCCGATGATGTTTTTATTGGAGCCCTACTGACACCAGGCTGTGTTTCACTGGGCATCTCGGCAACGAAGGGAGCTCGTGGCCTTCCCAAAGACCCCATTTCTTTCCTCAATATAGCACATCATGACCAAAATGGCCTTTCCCTTCCAGGAGGGATGCTGTGTCTCCACCTCCTGCCTTCACCACAGGAAGCCGCATGAGCAGGACGAGAATGGGCTGGAGACCCCACGTGGAGGTGGGACCGCGCCCCTCTCTCGGTTCATGACAACAAAGGCTACAGACACACAAGCGTTGACCATCCGCCATGATGTCACCCTGCCACAGTCTGTCACCAACCTGGAGACAGGACACCTTCTGGAAAGTGTCCCTCAGCCGTCAGCCTTCACGCAGGCTGTGTAGCTAGCAGCCACCCTGAGCCCCAGCACCTTGTTCCGTGGGTAATGGGTCCCATGCACCCACAGGGGCCAGGCTTGGAGACAGGAACACGGGCATTCTCCTTCCCAACCAAGCCTGTCACCCCAAATGCCTTCACCCACCGATGGGGTCACGCTGCGGCGACCATGCCAGGGGGAGGAGACCGAGCTAAGGTAAGGAGGGCCACCTGCCTCGGTCACTGACCTGCCACCTCCCCTTCAGGAACCCCAGTTTCAGAGTCCACAAAATGATCTGGATTCCTCCAGAGGGGGGTTTCTTAACCTCGGCTGTACTGATGTTTCGGGCAGACTAATTCTTTGTGCTGGGGTGTGTTGTGTGTTATGCGAAATTGGGCAACATCTCTGGTCTGCACCTCCCAGAAAACAAAAGCACCCCTCCAGCTGAAACAAAACCAAAAATGTCCCCCAATAGTGCCAAGGGCCCCCTGGGAGGCATGTCAACCCCAAATAACCTCGAAGGACTTATTTCCGGCATTCCAAGAATCTGAGAAGGCCACTGTTTCTCCCCAAGAGTATTTTGCTCCCGCTCTGAGATGCATTGAGAATTGTTCTGCATTTATTTCTATACCCACAGAGTCCTCTGCTGGCTGAACCCCTCTACTAAATGCTTCAAACACAAAAAAAGTTGTTTGTTTTGTCTCCTGGGTCTTTGCCCCAAAACTGAGTGTGTGCCATTGAGAGGCCATGGGGTCCCAGGGGGAAATCCCGCTCCAGTAGGAACCCTGAGAGCTGGGATCCCAGGCAGAGGGAGGCGTATGGAAGCCACAGCAGGGAACAATTAGGGGCAAGCTCAGATGACTTCCAGCCGAAAAACAAACCAGAGCAGAAGCAACAAATTCGAGCTCAGGCTGAAGCGCGAGGGACTCGGGTCAGCTGCCGAGAAGAATTGCCACATCCTAAAGGACTCTCTGGAAGGAAGGCGGATGGGCAGAGGAGGCATCATAGGGAGCTGACTATACTTGGGATCTGACAACAGCCCCAACTCAGATCCCCCAGCACTGAAATCAGGGCCAGGTTTCACTAATTCTGCCAAGGCATTGGGTCGATGGCATGGAATCCTGAGTGGAGTGTGAGCTCTTTATGGTGCTGGAGCAGGGCATTTAAAATACGTTTCCAAGATCCCGAGGACCCACAATTGGTAACAAACCTCAAAATAACATGTGAGTGGGCCCGTCCTCCTCAACCTTGGGGTCCAAATGTCAGCTCTTCCCAGAACAAAGATGGCGTGTCTTTGTCTCTGGGATGCCCACGTGATCCTCCTTTGTTGTGCCTACCAAAATGATTATCTCCATCTCCTTTCTATATATCTACTGATGTCAGAACGTTATCCAAATATCCCGTTAAAGGGAACAGAAGCTCCAAGACAGGTGTCAACGGTATCTCACTGGTCCTCCATGGACGTGGCCAAGAATCCATTTAGCCAACACGGGGTGGGCAATTAAGAGTTTCTCTGCGAGACCTGACAAGGGGGCTGGTCTCCTCCATCCAAACATTACTGATGTGCAGAGCCCCTTGGCGGACGTCATTGGATTTCAGGGGTCACCTTGCACCTGGTAAGTATTAGTTGTCCTTCTTCAATGAACTGACTAACCAAACCACAGTTTTTGCTCTTGAACTGGATGGTTTTGGGCATTTCTAGGTGAAAACCTTCGTCCAAATGCAGTTTCCTTGGAAGGAGTGAGGCACTAAGCAGAGGGATGCAGATTTCCTGAGGCCCCTCTAGACCTGTGTACCCCAAGCGATGCTGAAGGATGCCCCTGCCGCCTCACAACAGAATCTGAAAGCCCTGCTTCCCAAATCAGGACTCACTGAATAGTGTCATACCTTACAATGATTTTATCCTTCCCAAACAAAAATTATTAAAATTTAAGCATTATACTCTGGGAGCCAGCATCATCCATTGGGCCGAATGGAGTTCCTCATCAGTTTGCAAACATTTGCCCTAAGATTTTCAGCCAACTCAAAGTCT
Source organism: Nasua narica (assembly GCA_028533885.1). Lineage (NCBI taxonomy): Eukaryota > Metazoa > Chordata > Mammalia > Carnivora > Procyonidae > Nasua > Nasua narica. The sequence goes on along the minus strand of CM052801.1, from coordinate 67,482 downwards.
CCGCGTTGCCTAAAATCAGCATGGTTTCGTCTATACAACCCAAAGAATCAGGGTATCATTATGCTTGCTTGGCTAATCCATTCAAGCAAGCTGGATGGCTCCAAGCCTAACAATGGCTCTGTCCGCCATTTTGCTCTTTCTGTGGTCTCATGCTGTGGACAAACAGGACTGATGTGATGTGCCACCTTCACTCGGTTCTCAGACTATCTGCAGGCTTCCTTTCCAGTCATGCCCCTCTCATGTCCACCACAGCCCCATGCTCTTCAAGGATTCATTGGATGCCAACACTCAACCAACTGGAACATTGAAATGTGAGCCATGTGTCCCTTAGGCCATCCGCTTGGCTTCCATTGACCACACTGAGGTGTTAAAAATCCTATGGTAAGAGAATAAGGCAGGACTTCCTGATGGACATGTCCAGCATCACGTGTGCATCTCACTGGGCACACACGGGTAGACTCCCACCCCCCCACCTCAGTCTCCTTCAGAACTGGAGGGGAGGGGTCCCTGCAGTTCCCCCAGCCCCACGGGGCTCGTGCCTGAGCCAAAAGCCTCCGAGAGGTTGTCAAGCCATGGGAGTCTCCTCACACCTGTGCTGAGATGAACAGGGCACAGGGACACCTGGCCAAAGATTCACCGGAGCTTGTGATGTCACCACCATGCGATGGTACACAAAACATCTCAGTGACACTCAGACAGGACAAAGGATGCTCAGCCCTCACGGCGGGACTAGACCACCAATGCCACCACAGATGAAGATTCTATGAATCCAGAAAATGCAAGAATACCCCACATCATGCTGGTTTTCCCACTCATGGCATCGATTGTGTTCACCATCATGATGTCGACATAAACACTTGGGACAGTTCACACTCCCTCCAAACTTGCAGATGGCACATCCATCCCTCAGCTGTGAAATGTGACTGTTAAAGGATCAAAGAGAGAACCAGGAACCAGGATACCCAACCTAGGGCTGGTGCATGATAAGCATGGTGTTGGCACGTAGTCAATGTCAATTCATTGAAAATGTCAACCACAAATGACATTTGCCATTGCCATGTGAATACCGTGTGAGGACCGGGCATTCCCGTTCTTCCCAGGACATCCACAAAGCACAGTCTACTGTCCCTCAGGCATTGGTGGCATGAAGTCTAGGTCTCCACCTCATCCCGAAGACGTGGAGACCATCCTTGCTGGTCTGAAGGGGAGCTACAGACAGAGCATCATGGAGGGCATAGGGTCCCACAGAACTTGGCACCAGAGACGTCCCACTGATGCCGCTTTCCCACCACGAAATTGCCATTCCATTCCCTCTCAGACCACAACGGGGCTGAGGGACGCCATGGTACTTTGAGGATTTCTAGCCCCATACAGCATGGCAGACACTCTCATAATGTTTGTTGATTGAATGGCTGATGCATTGGGCCTAATAACCAGCCATTTCAAAATTGTGTCTTCTACCTCCTCTTGTTCATCTTGTGACTTCATACCATGCAGAAGTCATGAAAGGCGCTCAGGCAAGAGATGGACCCTGCAATCCTCCTAATTGGTTCCTCACGTGCCTAACGAAAATGTTGGCAATGCCCTTCGGTACAAATTAGACTCGAAGGAGTCAGAGTCTAACAAAAATGTCAGAAACAGCAAAAGATCTGATTAGTGCTGTGGGAGACAGAAAAAATGTCCCGAAAGATGTTCACATCCTAATCCCTATGTGGGAGACAGAAAAATGTCCCCAAAGGCATTCACATCCTAATCCCCATGTGGGAAACAGAATAATGTCCCCAAAGATGTCCACATCCTGATCCTCATGTGGGAGACAGAGGAATGTCCCCAAAGGTGTCTACATGTCAATCTCTAGAACCTGTGACTGTGGCCTTCAATAATGTGCAGACTGAATAGGGGCCCCGAAATGTCCACGTCCTGATCCCCAGAATCCATGAATGTGCTATCTCCTATAGAAAGGGGATTTTGCTGATGGGATCAGACGTCCTGATCATCCAGGTGGGGTCGCTCCATCTCAAGTGCCAGTAAGAGGGAGGCAGGAGTCTGACCCTGAGGAGGAGGGACAGGGACGTGAGGTGAGGCCAGAGATGGGACAATGGGCAGAGAAGGCAGAGGAGGCACCATTAGTAAAGGAACACAGGCAACCTCAGGACACTGGGAAGGGCAAGGACGCCCATCTTCTGCCCCAAGCCTCCAGAAGGAATGCAACCCTGAGGACATCCTGGTTTTAACCCCAAAAGACTCATCTCATACTCGTGACCCCCAGCACCGTGAGTGCATTGACGCCCTCCTCCCCACCGCACTCCGACCATGAATACCACCCAAAGCACATGGCTCTGTTGAATAAAAGAGAGTTCTAATTTTTGATGGCAAAGTCATCCTGGGTAGTGTCTCGAGATGCCCTCAGACAGCCAGAGGCACCCGTTAGAGCTGCTGACCTCACCTCGCCCTCCCAGCAGGGCAGCAAGAGGACCACCTGCTTGGGGAGAGTCACCTCTGACCACAATTAAGATCACAGCACACTGGGCTCGCTCTGCATAAGTGGGAAAACATGCCCATGCTAACTCTTTGATCATTTATATTTCCATGCCTCGGGTTGTTCAATAATACATACCTCTACATTCTCATCGTCTTAAGGATGGCCTACTTCAACTTTGAAGTTAAATTCTCTGACACAGACAAGCGACCCGAGTGTTCCAGAGAAACCAAGAGTTCTTGCCATGACCCACGCTCATGGAAACCAAAGTCAGGGCCCCCCAAAAAAATAAGGACACTGGTTTCTGTTGGGTTTTTGCTGGGATCCCGGGACCCATCTCCCTCTTGCCTGCAGCCCTATGTGAGACCTTTGCTGCTGCTTCTTTGCTTCTTAAATGTGAGTTGTTTTCCCAGGAGCAAGTTGTGCCTTGGTGTCACCATTTTATCATCAAGTGCCTTCCATCTGATCAGCTTCTATTCAGCATGACCTGCATGTTCTCCATGACACAACATGGGCACAATTTTAAGTGCCATTCTCAGCCACGCATAAGGCACTAGCAACTGCAAATGCACATGGACTTTTGGTGGAATGCAGGTGTTATGGTCTCACTTGTCCCCCCTGCTTGCCTCGTGTGTGAGAGTCCTCATCTCCAGCACCTCAGAAGGTGACCATCACTGGAAATAGGTCATAATGGATATAATGAGTTGAGATGAGGCCATTGTGCATCAGGGTGGGCTCCTAATCCCATGTGACGGGTGTTCTTAGAGGAAGGTGAAATTTGGGAAGAGAGGCAGGCACACACATAGGGAGGCCCTGTGACCACACAGGTGGGCATTGGAGTGGTGTACATACAAGCCAAGGGTCACCAGGGGTTGCCAGAAAACCACCCAAAGCTGAGAGGGGACTGGAACAGATTGTCCCTCACAGCCCTTCATGGGAACCAACTGTGATGACACCTGGATCTCAGATGTCCAGCCTCCAAAACTATGAGAAAATACATTTCTGATGTCCCACCCACTAGTTTGCAGCAACTCATCACAGCAACCTCAGAGAACCCAATGCAGGAAAGAATAGAACCAAAAAGGAGAGACAAGCTGAGAAGCCACTCTGATCCTGGTAAGCCAGGAGAAGACAGGGGAGTCCTTGGCTTGAGAGGGACACAGGGAAGTTGAGGTAGAAGGACAAAGCCAGGATGTCATAAAGGAAGGAGGTCAGCATGACATGGTAAGCCTTGAATGCAGGGACAAGGAGAAGACTAAATCTGGGAATCTAGAGTGATTTTGGAATCCTGGCCTGGCACATGAAGAATGGAGATACTGATGTCAGTCAGCCAGATGGGTGTTTAGGAGGAGGAAGAAGAATCTGGAAGTAAGACAGTGCCTTTGTAGGAAGTACGTGTAGTACAAGATTTTCAGGCCTTCCCAGGAGCCCTTTCTTGTCTCTTGAGTGGGGGAACTGGAAGAGGTGTGGGTCCATTAGTGGTACCCACTCAGCCTAGAATTCATGGTTCTGCCATTGTTATGGAGGATTTCTCCTACAGTAAATACCAAAATGTATCCTTTTAGGAAGACAAGAACTATTCCTCAAGAATCTGAGACAGAGGTACTTGTATGTAGAGCCTGAAAGTGAGACTCAGTAACCTGAAGGCAGGTGTCATGGTTCGTTGATTCAGTGACTCAATAGATGCTAGATGGATGGAAACATGGATGGATGGATAGGTAGGCAGATGGATGGATGGATGGATGATGGAGGGATGATGGATGAATGGATGGGTTAGTGGATGGGTAGATGGATGGGTAGATGGACAAGTTAGTGGATGGGTAGGTAGATGGATAGTTAGAAGGATGGATGGATGGATGGATGGATGATGGAGAGATGATGGATAAATGGATGGGTTAGTGGATGGGTAGATTGATGGATGGATGGATGGATGATGGATGGATGGATGGATGGATGGATAGGTTAGTGGTTGGGTAGATGGATGGATGGATGGATGGATGATAGATGGATGGATGGATAGGTTAGTGGATGGGTAGATGGATGGATGGATGGATGGATGGATAGGTTAGTGGATGGGTAGATGGATGGATGGATGGATGATGATGGATGGATGGATGAATGGATGGATAGGTTAGTGGTTGGCTAGATGGACAGATAGGTGGGTGGATGGGTGGATGGACGAGTTAGTGAATGGGTAGGTAGGTGGATAGTTAGAAGGATGGATGCATGCACGCATGCATGGAAGATGGATGGTTGATGGAGGAATGGGTGGATGGGTGATGGATGGAGAGATGTGTGGGTAAGTGGGTGGGTGCATAGGGAGCTCCCACAGTAACGTCCCAGAATGTAACATGGGTCATGGTCACCAGCTGGTGAGTGTCATATTCCCCACCCATTCTTGCAGGAGAGCAGAAGTCACACTCTCCCGTGAGCTAGTGAGTCCCCAACATCCTGTGCATGTGACACGCTAAACAGTCGACACTTTTTGAACAAGCAACTGAATCAATAATTCAATGTTCTCCTTCGGTTTAGCTGGGTAAACACTCAGAGGACCATAGGAAGAAATATGACTACAATGATCTCCTCCACCTGGCCCAGGTCGGATGACCCAGACATCACTGGCAGCTGGGAGTGATGGGTCCTGTAGGCTGAGCCTCAGACAAGCTCGCCTTGTAGTTAAGCAAGGAGAAGGATGAAGAAGGGAGCAAGTATGCAGGGGTGCGGGGGCCAGGTCATCATTCATGTAGGAACTGGCGCTCTGAGAGAGAGGGCCAGGCCAAGACCCAGCCGCTGGCATGACAACATAGGCTCCTCCTTCCAAGGGCCCAGATGAGCTCAAGGTGAGGGCACATCAGCAGCTAATGGACTGCTGGGTGTAGGGGTTGGGGGTAGAGGAGGAAAACTTAGGTTTCCCAACCCAGACAGCACCAGAGTCCCCAGGGACCATGTGGAAACAGGTTCTAGGGTCCCGGGCCCCTGGAGGGAACCTGGATGTGGCCAGTGTGACAGGCTGGCTGGTTGGGTCCAATCTCACTGTCCATTCAGGTGTGGACCAGCCTATGAAAGCCACAGGTCTGGGGATGCCAGAAGAGAGGAAAAGGTGAACAGTGAAGTAGACGCCCCAAATTGGACAGACCATGTACCCCAACACAGCCCCTATCCATTCCAGAAAGGACGTGTGGGGCTCAAAGCTGTGAATAAGGTAAGCAATACCTACACTGGCACTTGGGCATCCGCTCACCAGAAGCTCAGAGAAAGGGGAAGGCTTTGTCACAGAGGGACTATCACTCCGCCTTGAAGACCCAGGCAGCCCGGCCATTTGCAAGAACGTGCGTGGACCTCGTGTGATAAACACATCAGAGAAACACACGTTGTGCACGCTCGCGCTTATACGCGGAATCTTAACCACTCAGACTCACAGACGCAGGGACCAGAGCGTGGTGTCCAGGGGCTGGGGGTCCGGAGACGTGGTGTCGTGGGTCCCAGGGCACCCACTTTCCGCTGGAACACGAGCGAGCTCTGGGGGACCGCAGGTAACAAGACTTCCTTGTATCCTTACACGTTACTAGGGGGTTGATCTTCCATGTTCCCACCGCACAACGTGTTTCAGAGAGAAACATGGTGAACACATGAGACGGTGGGTGTGTCTACGCCCTTGACGGTGGCGATCATTCCTCAGCGTGCACGCCAACGGAAACTACGTCACAAACGAACGATGTAGTGTATGGTGACTAACATAACCCAGGAAAAAGTAGGAATAATAAAAAAAAATCATGTTGGAGTCCTTCAAGATATATCTGGCCACAATCACGTCTGGCTACATAAAATTAAAAAGAAGAAGAAGAAAAAAAGAAACTCCGAATCAGGAAAGAAAAGACGATTGGGTGGGCAGGGAGGGGTGGTGCAGGCAGAAATGAAGAAAGGACAGACCGCGGAGAAGCGAGCGGAAAAGCAGAAAAGTGTCGCGGAAAGACACAGCCGCCCTGGGAAAGCCTGCCCTGCAGACCACCCTGCAGACGCGTTTGCATTTTCCCGATTGTGATTTCTAAATGGGGTCCTTCGCTTCGCCGCTGCTGCCCTGGCCAACAGTACTTCCTAGAGCGGCCGAGGAAAAGGTCTGCACCTTATAGCGCGGTCCTCCCGGGGAGCTGAACCCGGTCCCCATGACGTCCCGGGGGCTCCAGCCCGCAACGGCTCTCCACACTAAGGAGCTCAGCCAGACCCGGGCCGACTGCCTCGGTCGTCTTCCCACGAGATGGTCCAGCAGGGATCCAGGGATGAGCATGGAGCAACACGACCCCCTCCCCCTCAGCAGCTTAAATCAGCACTTTCCAGCTCCGGCCTCGCCAAAACCCCAGTGCCCGCTGCCACGCCGCCCCCTCCAATCTCCCCGGCCCGGCGCCGTTTCATCAGAATGGTGCCTCATCTGTTTCTCATTTCTTTCCCCTGAGCTCTTCCAACTGTTTCCTGAGAGCCGTCTGAGGTCCCGGAAGCCACACGGGACCTTCAAAGCCTTCTCTGCAAAACCAGGAATTTGAGTCTTGCCATCGTAGAAAGGAATGCGGGTTGCAAAACCCAGAGAAAAGATGGTCTGGCCTTTCTCCTCTTTAATGGCATTTTATTGGCGTTGGCCCTGGACCCAGGCAGTGCCCCTCACTCTTCGGTTCCTTTAGGGGGTCGTGTATTCGTGCCACTCGGAACCTGGGAGTGGGACTTGATTTGCAAATAGGGTCTTTCCAGGTGTAACGAAGAATCCCCACATGAGGGGCTCCTGGGGGGCTCAGTCCTTAGGCGTCTGCCTTCGGCTCAGGTCATGATCTCAGGGTCCTGGGATGAAGCCCCACATCAGGCTCCCTGCTCAGCGGGGAGCCTGCTTCTCCCTTTCCCACGCCCCTGCTTCTGTTCCCTCTCTACCTATCTCTCTCTCTCTCTCTCTCATTCCATCAATTAAATATATAAAATCTTTAAAAAAAAAAAAAAGAAGCCCCAGATGAGATCCTCCTGGATTAAAGGGGTGTGGCCCTAAATCTAATCACAGTTGTCCTAAGACAGAAGACGAGACACAGACACAGAGGAGAAGCCACGTGAACATGGAGGCAGACATTGGAGGGACGTGGCCTCGGGGCCAGAGATGCCTAGAGCCCCAGGAGCTACAAGAGGCAGGAAGACCCTCCCTTGGAGACTTGGAAGAGAATACGGCCCTGCCCCGCCTGCGTCTCAGCCTCCCTGCCCCGCCTGGATCTCAGCATCCCTGCCCTGCCTGGATCTCAGCATCCCTGCCACGCCTGGATCTCAGGGGTTCTGCCCCGCTTGGATCTCAGCATCCCAGCCCCGCCTAGATCTCAGCATCCCTGCCCCCCTGGATCTCAGCGGTCCTGCCCCGCCTGGATCTCAGCATCCCTGCCCCGCCTGGGTCTCAGCATCCCTGCCCGGCCTGGGTCTCAGCATCCCTGCCCTGCCTGGATCTCAGTGGTCCTGCCCCGCCTGGATCTCAGCATCCCTGCCCCGCCTGGATCTCAGTGGTCCTGCCCCGCCTGGATCTCAGCATCCCTGCCCCGCCTGGGTCTCAGCATCCCTGCCCCGCCTGGGTCTCAGCATCCCTGCCCCGCCTGGGTCTCAGCATCCCTGCCCCGCCTGGGTCTCAGCATCCCTGCCCTGCCTGGGTCTCAGCATCCCTGCCCTGCCTGGGTCTCAGCATCCCTGCCCCACCTGGATCTCAGGGGTTCTGCCCTCCGTGGGTCTCAACCTCCCTGCCCCGCCTGGATCTCAGCCTCCCTGCCCCGCCTGGATCTCAGGGGTTCTGCACCCCGTGGGTCTCAGCATCCCTGCCCCAGCCTGGTCTCCAGAGCTGGGGGTGGGGGGGTGGATTCCCATGACTGCAGGTCCCCAGTCTGGTGTCCTTTGTTACAACCCCCGTATAAAAAAAAAAAAACAGCGGCACGTGGTTAAATTTTAAGCCTCTAAGAATGAATGCAAAAGAGAGGCCTTCCTTCGTCCTACATGAAAAGCAAGGAGATGCCCTCTCGGTCTCGGTGGGAGCAGCTCTGTTGTCCAAGGAAGCTGACACCCCCTTTGCTCTGAGGTCCCGGAGTGGAGCCTATAGACCCATTTTCAGCTGATGGAAACCCAAGTGGCTACAATAATATTTGGATTTCCCAGGTTGTGACCCCCCCCCCCATGTGGCAAGAAGCCAAGCATGGCCCTATGTGAATGCAGAAGAAACTCAGACCGTTTGTGGCTGCCCGGAGAGGAGCTACTAACGACTCAATCACCTCTGGATAAATCTGCCATCACTCAGGACCAGCCAACACCATGTGGGACGTTTTGGGGCCCCGATTCCCACAACCTTAGCAGGACTCCACTCAAGTCTCCTGACTCTTGAGAAGGTGTCTGCAGTGATTTAAAAATCCAAGATGCATAAAGATCGTGCACACGCGGAAATGGTCGATTGTGTGTTTTGGAAAGAAGAAAGAAAGATAGAAGAAGAAAGAGAGAAAGAAAGAAAGAAAGAAAGAAAGAAAGAAAGAAAGAAAGAAAGAGGAAAGAAGGAAGGAAGGAAGGTGAAAGAAAGAAAGAGAGAGAGAAAGAGAAGAAGGAAGGAAGGAAGGAAGGAAGGAAGGAAGGAAGGAAGGAAGGAAGGAAGGGAGGGAGGGAGGGAGGGAGGGAGGAAGGAAGGGAGGGAGGGAGGAGGAAAGAAGCTGAAAAACAGTGCAAGCTCTGTGCTGACTTCAACGGCAGGACAAAACCTGAGGTGGGGGTACCCGGCCCCTCGTCTCCCTGCTCCACGCCGAGGTGGCCACAGGGCTACGCTGTGTGCAAAGAGGGGACTCGCTGGGATTGCACGTGACCGTGGGACCCTTTCCAACCACTGAACCAGAATCGTTTTCTGGGGCACCGAGCAAACCACAGAGCAAAGGGGTTGAGCTTTGGTTTTTCCAACAACAGCAAAGGCCCTTTTGAGTACAGAGTGGGGGTCCCCTGCTGCAGTGTCAATGCTGCCACAAATCCATCGGCCAAGGAGGACGGTTTGCATCTGGCAGGATATAAAAGGACCGAAGAGAGAATCACCGAAGACAATGGCCTTGCTTTGGGCATTAATATTTCACCTCCCTGGATTGCAAATTAATGGGAACGGGGCCATACAGAGGCTCTGCATCCTCAGCCCGCAAACTGTCATCATGTTCCTGCATAGCATTGAGATACTGCGAATTCACCCCCAAACCTTGGTCCTTCCTTCCTGGAAAAGAGACTTCATCGTGCTCTGAGAAAGGTCCACGTGTCCTTTCTCCGTCACCCCCTCCTCCCTTGTGTATCAGTCACGGGCGCCAACCTGGGCACCTGCCCACCCCGTTTCCACGAGAGGGCGCCTGCTAATTAGAGACCCCAGCCCAGGACCCCACGCCCGGGCTCTCATACATTACACACTCGCTGCCCTCACCTGACCTCCTTCCCACTCTGACAAAATGTCTCCTTTGGCCGGAAAGTACTCATGCTTCATCTCGGGCTGAGAAGTTTGAAGCAAATTGGACACGCCAGTTTTGACTCACAGGGCTCTGAAAAATTAATATGTTTCTGACTTCTGCGAAAAGTGTCCAAAGTTTTCCTGCTCCTCATTCGAAAAAGCGCTAGCCTTGGAGAGTTTCACCTTTCTCCACTCTTGGTCAAGGGGGGAGCTTTGTTTAGCGAGGTTTGCGGTGGGATTTTGTTTGGTGCACAAAATTTCACAGTCATCGCACGTAGAGTGGGAAGCGATTTGTGGGGTTAGGAGGGCGGGAACATGCTATTCTGTGGGCATTCTCCCATAATGACATTAACTATGGCTTCTAGGCCCGTGAAAGCAACCGCCACCAGCTCTCAGATTCTAATCTATATTGAGCAAAGAATAAAGGCGGCCAGATCAGAGATGTTCACCATGGGGTTTCCCACACGGGCTTGCTATGGTCAGCCACAGGTGCTTTCTCCCTCCCTGCCTTACCTGGCCACCCTCAACCGAACTGATGTCCACCATGATCCCACCTCATGGTTGGGAATCTCGTACTCCTCTCCCATGGGCTGGCCTCTTGTCACAAATCTTGTTTTCCTCTGCCATAGGCTGGCCTGTTGGCCATGGTCAGAATCCTCCCTGGAGCTCCAGCACCGTCCTCCTCCACCACCAAACTGAACGTTCTGCTTCCTCTGACCTTGATTTCCCAAGCCCCTCAATGGGTACATAACAATTTTGGAGCAGACTCGTCCTATTGGCATTGAGACCCTTGTTAACTGGAGGTCATTCCCACCTGGCAAATGTTGGTGGGAGCCAGGGCCACCTCTGTCTCCAGCATGCCATGGGGTGGAGACATTCTTCCTCCTGCCATCCCGGCATCCACACACTCCAGGGAATAGGACTGTCTGCCCAGCACTTGGAATTGAGAGAATGACGCCAATCGGGACCAGTTGAGGAATTCAAGATGGTGGCTACAATATCTCCAGGCTCCATGGTGCCTCAACAGGGTCTTCTTGCCCCTCCATCCTTGGGATCTGTTCTAATTCTTCACGTTTCCCATCAAGTGTGAAAACTCCCAACTTCCTTCCCAGATTCATGTGCATCTAACTCTGTCTCCGTTTTGTGGGTTTTCTTGATTCTTGACTGAGAGTCTTGACTCACGTGGCCCCACTCTTCTCTACCTTCACTCTCTCCCCCTCCAGGTGCACAAATCGGCAGTGACACTGTGACCTCTGCTTGTGGCTTCCCCACAGGCTCTAGGATTGCATTTTCAGTTGCCAGGATTGGGCTCAGTTGAGCCCTTGATGACTGACAGGTGAAGCCACACCCCATGACATGGAGCAGGTCAGTGACCCGGCAGAACCCTCATATTTGTCTCAAGCCGCTATCCGTGCTGCTTGGAAAATGAGTGACACATCGTCTTCTCTGTAGATCTAAGATAGAGTGACTTCTGGACATGGCTTGAGGAGTCTGCGGAGGGACAAACATCCGCTCAAAGTGGAGTCCAGTGAACGAATGAGTGCACAACAGAGATGCTCACTACCCTGGCTGAGGAGAACTCCAGTCTACACCACAAACACTCCAGCAACCAAGCAAATAAGTCAGCATCTGGTGGTTCTGGTAGGTCCAGCTGGGAGGAACCTGGTAAGTTCAACGGGCAGGAACTTCTGGTAAGTTCAACTGTTTGTTCCCAAAAGGAAGAGAAGTGTGGACACTTTTTCTGTGAAGGGAACAGCCCGCATTCTGCTTTTGTTGCCTCTGAGCAACAAGATGAGGACGAGAGGACCAACTGTGGTGGGAAGAGCAAACACACACACACACACACACATCCTACTTGCTCAGGGCGAGTTGCTGACTATGAGTAAATTAGATAAACATTCAACTTCTCCATCATAACCTTTGCACTCTCTGGGTACAGAAAACCTCTCCCTCTGTTTCGGCTCTCTCATCCACCCTACGTGGAGTGACCCCACTAGGCTTGTCCCTCCTGTGTTACAACAGTGACGCAAAATCAAGGTGGGCTCGCGGACTGCAGGGTAGTGTCAGTAGTCATCACCTCAGTTAGAATCTCTCCCCCTTGCTCCAGGAAACTCACAAGATCAACCAAGAACACAGATAAACCACACACAACCCAGATCTTCGGTGCTTCCAGAAGGTCAAGAAGACCATGAGCTTCAAATTCACGTGGTAGATTCAATAGTAGGATTAACTCTAAAATACGGGGAGAGACCTGGGAGAAGGAAAATATGTACACGTTTTAAGTTCTGGCAAACCAGAAAAAATGAAAACTTTTTTTTTAATCGGGGGAGAAAACAGAAAGAAGACGGAAAGTAGGCTAGAGTTGCTGACTACTATGTAGCTAACAGGTGGAAATCAAAGGATATTGTGGTTAGCAGAATAAGGGCCTCCAAAACATGTCCACATCCTGATCTCTGCATGATAGAATACTGTCCCCAAAGATGTCCGTGTCTTAATCCCCAAGTGGTAGATAAAATAATGGTTCCCCCACACATCCATGTCTTAACCCAAAACTTGTGAATGTGTCACCTCGCAGAGCAAAAGGGACTTTGTAGGTGATTGAGAATCCTGAGATGAAAATTATCCTGGGTCCCCCAGGTGGGCACAGTGTCCAGGATCCTGACAAGAGGGAAACAGGAGGTCAGAGAGGAGAAAGAAGCTAAGCTTCTAGCTTTGAGGAGACAGGAAGGAGCCATAAGCCAAGGAATATAAGAAGGTTATCCAAGCTGGAAAGGCAAAAAGCCAGACAGAATCTTTTCTGGAAGCGCTCGGATGCAGGCCTGGAGGCACATCTTAGACTTCTGACTCCCTCGATCGTAGGATGATGAATTTGCATTGTTCAGGCCACAAAGTCTGTGACATTTTGTTCCAGCAGCTGTGGGAAACTCATACAGATGTGGGGTGGGGATAGGAGGATCTAAAATAGCTCAAATACAAAGACTAACCCCTAGAACAAGAACATATACCTTCCCAAATGTTAGAGGAAACTTTTACCGTTCTCCACTACAAGGAAAACTCATCAAATACAGAAAGAAACAATAAATACAACACAGTCATAACATAAAATCATATGGCTGGGCTGAGAGCCAACATATCTGTCATTTCCATCAGTGTGAATTTTCATCCCCGAATCACTTGTGAATGGTAATTAAAAATGGGAAATAAAGTCGTGGCAACACCACTTTTAGAAAATAATACAGCATGACCCAGTGAGGCCATTCCAGCGGTAAAAGGATGATTCAATATGACAAAAAATCTTAATACAAATCATAGGAAAGTAGGTCTGTAGAGAAAAGTCATGTGAGTTCTCTTTGAGAAAATTCCTAAAACCAATGAAAAAGCAAGAAACAGATGGCTACTTATTAAAATGATATATACACCTATGTGTGTATATGTATTTATACACACCAATACATATATATTTATATACGGGGAAGTCTGCTGTCTCTACTCTTTAACCTCATACTGGAGGAATTAGCTAATGTAATCAACACAAAAGAAAATAATCAGATTTATCAGACTTGGAAAATAAGAGGCAACGCTCTATTTGTTTTTCAAATGATGTGATAGAACACCCAGATAACCTTATGGAAAACCTTAAAGACCCTAGAGAAATCATAGTAGAGCTGACTCCAATGAGGAAAGTTTAGAGCGAGGTAGCGGCATAAACAAGGAACGTGCAAAAATGCACAGGCTTCGCAGATGCAAATAACAAGCAGTTAGAACATCTACCGCCCAAGAAAACGCCTTTTGCCGTAGCAACAAAGATGAGAAAACCCTAGGGAATTGAATATGAA
>CM052801.1:33250-53205 GCA_028533885.1 Nasua narica | reverse complement strand
GACGTGGGGAGGAGGGGGACGTGCCACCAGTGGCCGTCGAGGGCTGGGAGGGACACTGGCTGGAGTTGGGCTCCCCGTGGACTGCGAGCTGCCGTCTCTCCCCAGGGTGGACAGGGAGGTGCTGAGAGGACCCCGGGGTCCTGGGCTCTGAGACACGGAGCCTCCGTCAGCCCCAAGTCGAGTAGAGAAGACACACGGAAGGGACAGGAGAGGCAAGGACCTTCACGACAGTGAACGTGTCCCCGCATACCTTCCATGTCCGAATGGGGTCCATGCGTGAGGGGCTCTCGGAGGGTCCCCGGCAGCTCTCCATGGAACGACCACCATGGGAGGTCTCGGCCGTGGCACCGGTGGCTGGTCTCCCAGGAGCTGGGCCCCCGGGGATGGGAAGGGTGGCCTGGGGAGGACGAGGAAGGGGGCAAGCAGACCCCCCGACCGAGCCCGCTGCCCCACCCCGGGGTCCCGGCCGAGCCCTTCCCCGTTTCTCCATTTCCTGCCTTTACCGTAGAAAGACCTTCACGGCGGCGTGCTTTCCCCCTGAGACCCACGAGAGAACAAAGGGGGCCATGGGTGCAGACGCGGTCGCCGCGAAGAGACACGGATGTGTCTACCCAGGCCCCTCAACCGGCAGCGACTCACCGGCCACATCCCAAACAAGCCCAACTTGGCGACAGGAAAACCGAAAGGCTCCCAAAGGAAATTCGCTACATTCCATGTAAAATGTTGACAGCCCAGCTCTTTCCTTTGCTTTAAAACACACACACACACGCACAAACAGATCGCACGGACTGCCGCAATGTTTTAGATCAAAAGGGAGACGTCCGTGCTCGTTTTTAATTTTTTTATTCCTTTTTTGGTAGAACGTTTTCGCATTAAAACGGTCGAGTTTTGTCTGAAATTATTACCTCCTGGAAACAAAAAGCACATTTTTGTCCCAAGAAGAAGAAGAAGAAGGAAAAAAAAAAAAACAATTATGCTTTTCGATTTGCGGCTACCAAGATGTACTGTAATACGAAGTAATAAAACAGAAAGAACAATATCAAGGAAGGGTCGTGCAGATTAAATTGCCCTAATAGAAACCTGACAGAGGGGCGCGGGTGTGCTTTATTGAGAAGGCTTTTACCAATGTGCAATCAATAATAAAGTTTATACATCCTGTCGCATGACTTGATTAAAAAATTCTTCCATTTATTAAAGACGTCCACCTTGCTGCGAGATGGGACGAGCAGTTGTGGATCTGGGGTCGTTTTTCGGCGGCGAACACTCAGCATTCTGCACGAGACGCCTGCGTGTTCGCACAGCCCAGCGCGGACGAGCGGGGCCGGGACCGTTCGAGGGCCTCGCCGAGGTCCCCTCCTCCCACCGCCGAGCACGCTCCCCGAGGGGGAAGACGGAGACAGGACGCGGGGCGACGCAGGTGCCGGACGTCGGGATCCTGCATCGTCGAAAAACGGGTCCTCGCTGCGGGGAAACCGCACCGCTGTGATTTAGGACCTTTTCTATCCCCAACACATAGGCGATTTTTATAAAGAGTTTTAATAACCGGGATCCGATGCCTGAGGGGGCAGCCTGCCCAGACTGTGCCCTGACGGCCCGACGCGGAGGATGCTGACCTCGTATGTCTTTGGTGTGGCCGAAGGCCCCTGTCCCCACAAGAGCGGTGGCACCGCGGGGAGCCCGGAGGTGTGCACAAAGCACCAGAGGTCACGGCAGCAATGAGGCCCGGTGGTCGGTGCCCCAGCTGCCCTGGCCAGGGCTCTGCGTGCCGTGCACGAGGCACACCGCGCCTTTCTCTGGCTCCCCAGCTCGGACGGACGTGGGGAGAAGGCTGCCACCCTCACGGCAGGATCCCCAGCATGTCCCACAGCTGGATCTCCGATGGCAGGCTCCCCGTCGCGCGAGGAAACGCCCGTCGTTTGGGCCTCCCCATCCGTGGCATTCTGCGACGGCAGCCCCGGGCACACGGAGATTATGGCTTTAAGACCAGCCTGGCAAACCCGGATGCTCCGGGAAAGATCTGTCTCCCGTCGTCAGTCCTCTCTGTGACGTCGGTAGTGCGCCGTGCAAACGTTCGTCGGAAGAGAGAGCACCGCCCGCTGGGTGCCCAGGAAGGAGCAAGCGTCCACGCCGTCCCTGCTCGTGCTGGGTTTGCCAGGACTTCCCCGGAGCAGTCCTCGTACTGGGGGTCTCACTGGCCATGTGGGTCCCTCGTGTTCCTTTTATTGCTGTGACCACGGGGATGCTGGGAGTGCCTTGGCTTGTGGACGCATGCCCCCCATTCTGTGTGTGCCTTCGGGGGCCGTCCTCCGCGGCCATGTCCTTGTCCACACGTCCCTTCTTACACGGACACCGGACCCACGGATCCGGCCCCACCGGCATGCACGACCTCACTTGCAGGTGGTTACCCCTGGAAGGGCGGCATCTCCAACTACGGTCACGGGCTGAGGTCCTGGGGCCTGGTCACCAACACGTGGACCGAGGTCCCGGGCCAGCCCCCAACAGACGTGACTTGGGAGCTTCTTTCAGTGCCCGTCCCACCCCTCTGCATGGGCTGTCTCTTCCGTCGGGGATGGGCTCCCCCGCTGTCATCCCGGCCCCTCCTCCCCGGCCTGCCCTCCCCTCTCCCACACCGCCGACGGTCCTCAAGCCTACGGTCCCTCCTTTTCCCTCGTTTCCCCCAAACTGAGAGCTCCTCCCAGGTCCGTCTCTCAGGCTCGCACGTCCCCAGGACTCAGCACATAACTTGTACTCCACGGGCGTGTCGAAATACCCCCCAGACCGTGGCGTGCCGCGGCACCGTCATTTTAATTCCTTTGGGACCAGGAAGGACACTCATGCACGCTTCGGTGAAACACACCGGGCGGTGCGCCGAGTCTGAAACACAGCAGTGTCCCCCAGTGCAGGCATCCCGCAGGGTAGCCGCTCCCACCGGCACAGCCGTCGAGTCTCGTCCCGCGCCCAGCTGCTCGCCAGGAATAGAGGCGCTGAGAATGCCCGCTGGCCGGCGGCAGGCGCGGACGTCCGCCCGACACATGTGGGCTGAACGTTCCGCGTGGGACGGTTTTAGGATGCTGAGAGCCACTGCAGTTGTGCCGTGGCCAGAAATAAACCGTCCGACTCAGACGTGCACGGCATCCTGGAGACGCCGGCTTCGCGGCATCCGGTCGCGGCATCTTGGGCTGCACGGCCGCCGGGACGGGAGGCCCCCCAAGGTGAACGGGCCGGCGGTGGCATTTTCCACACGGTGCCACAACTATCCAAACACGTGCGCCTGTCCCCGCCGCCCCGAGGGGGGAGGCACCAACTTCCCCTCTGCTCACCGCATCCCAGGCTGGGGCCATGTACAGCCTGCGGGATGCGAGAGCGCAGGGACCTCTCCGCTTCTGACAGACGGGTATCGGCTCCGCAAGCAGAGGCGGGCTGGGTGCAGAATCCCTCAGACGGAGCGGTAGCGTCCTCGGGATGCTCCCTGCACATGTCGTGTCTGCAGGGAGAGCACCTCTCCTGAGGACGCCTGGCCCCTGCCGCACGACCTTCCTGCAGGAAGCTTCCCCTGCCCCAGCGACACCAAGAGATGCCAACAGCTAACCCCGAAAATCGACAGACCCAAGGGGCACCTGGGCGGCTCCGTGGGTGACGTGTCTCCTTCGGCTCAAGTCATGATCCCAAGGTCCTGGCATCAAGTCCCACATTGAGCCCCGTATGGTGTCGAGAGCCCCCACATTGTATCAGGCTCCCTGCTCAGCGGGGAGTCTGCTTCTCTGTCTCCCTCTGCCCCTCCACCCCATGCCTGCATACTCTCTCTCTCTCTTAAATAAATGAGCAAACTTTAAAATAAAATCTACAGATTCAAGGGCAAGGCTACAGAGGTGAGGACTGCTTCTGAACCCCTGTCCCACCAGGTCGAGAAATCACCAACGGGCCAGATACAGCCCAACCCCAATGGGAGGGACAGCCCCTGTCCGCAGACCCTGGGGAGGACACGTCAGGGAGGTTCAGCAGCAGGAAGCTGTGGAGAATTCACTTCATGATGCAGGAGTGGGTTTGAAATCCATATGGGAAACTTCAAAGCCATCTTGACAATTTATGGGTTATAAAAGTAATGCAAAAAGAGAAACCAAACTATATATAATAGACCATACGTATTACATCATTAGTGGTGTACTTGTATTTATTGTAAAGGAAAGTCATCTACTTTCAATCTATTTATTATGTATCTATCCATCCATCCATCTATTCATCTATCTATCCGTCCGTCCATCCATCCATGTATTCATCTATCTATCTATCCATCCATCCATCATCTACCTACCTATCCATCCATCCATCCATCCATCCATCCATTTATTCATCTATCTATCCATCTATCCATTCATCTATCTATACGCCCATGTATCCATCCGTCCACCCATCTGCATGCCCATCCATCCATCCATGCATCTATGTATCTATCTATAATCAATCATCTCTACTCATCCATCCATCATCCATCCATCATCCATCCATCCACCCAATCTATGCGTCTGTGTGTGTATCATCTCCATCCACCCATCATTCATCACCCCGCCTATCTGTCTATCTATCTATCTATCTATCTATCTACCTATCATCATCTATTATCCATCATTTCCTTCCATCCATCCATACATGAATATATGTATGTATGTATGTATGTATGTATGTATCATGTACATGTCCTTCGTCCCCATGTCTAGAAGGAAAGTCAAACTCAATATGGGTACTCCTCCTCAAAGATTCAAGGGCCCACTGTCTCCATGACTTTTCAGGGAAAGAACTTGCATTGTCTTGGACAACACGATCAGGTTCGGGTCTAAACTGGGTCAGAAAGGAAACTGAAGTTAACAACCCACTTCTTTCGTGTAACCCAGTTCTCACTCTGCCACACTCCCGGCCGTTAGAAAATGAGAACTCGACAGCAAAGTTCACAAAGGGTGCGGGCCAGATGTTTCTTGAGCCAGCCTCATCGCTGGTGGCTGTGGGGGATGTTCTCTGGCTCCTAGGGAAGGCCTTTGCTGTACGTGGACCTCAGAGGTGCCACCTCCGCTGACAGGTTGCCCATCGCGTCCCCAGGAGAGCACGTCAGGAGATGGTGTTCCCAGCACCTAACACCACCGTGTCCCATCTGTGCTGTGGGCCTGGCCCTACAGACCCAGCCATGTCAGCTCAAACCAGAAGAGCTCTGCGTCCCTGGGACCCCAAGAAAGGCTCTTGAGACAGTGCGTTTCTGCCGTGGAAGTGCCTGCCGGTGGTTGGACGCCGAGGATTAGGAGTTAATTACATACTTCGGATTCTGAAGCAAGACAGTAATGCGGCATTAATGCCATGCGTGGCTGTGATTTCCTGAAATCTGCTGGTACATAACCTCTAGGGCATGAACAACAGCCCTTAAAATAACCCGAGTTATGTGCTGCCA
Organism: Nasua narica; assembly: GCA_028533885.1. Lineage (NCBI taxonomy): Eukaryota > Metazoa > Chordata > Mammalia > Carnivora > Procyonidae > Nasua > Nasua narica. The sequence goes on along the minus strand of CM052801.1, from coordinate 47,771 downwards.
AGACAAGACTTAGCTCAGCTGTCCTCTGCAAGGACATTCTTTCCACCCGGGCTGCTGGGGAGGACACAGCAGGTGGCTGGGGCCAGCTAAGTTGCGGCGTCCTTTCGGACCTGGGGAGCAGCGGCAGGAGAGGACTGTGGTGTTTGAGGAGGTCCAGTCTGACCAGTTTGTCCCAAGATGCCTCACGGTGCTGCTTCAGACCATCGCTCGGGACTTCTTGAGCACGGTGGTCAGGCCTCTGTGCCATGTTCACGTCCCAAGTCTTTCCAATGTGGAGTGTCCTACGGCCATGTGACAGATGACCACGCGCTGGGGGACTGAAACCACAGGAACTCATGCTCCACCCAGCTCCAAGATTAGAAGTCTGAGATCCTGGGGGGCAGAACTGCTGAGATCCTGGGGGGCAGGACTGCTGAGATCCTGGGGGGCAGGGCTGCTGAGATCCAGGAGGGGCAGGGATGCTGAGATCCTGGGAGGAAGGACTGCTGAGATCCTGGGGGGCAGGGATGCTGAGATCCAGGTGGAGCAGGGGTACTGAGATCCAGGTGGAGCAGGGATGCTGAGATCCAGGCGGGTCAGGAGTACTGAGATCCTGGGGGGCAGGGCTGCTGAGATCCAGGCGGGGCAGGGATGCTGAGATCCTGGGAGGCAGGACTGCTGAGATCCTGGGGAGCAGGGCTGCTGAGATCCTGGGGGGCAGGGCTGCTGAGATCCAGGTGGAGCAGGGTTACTGAGATCCACCGGGGCAGGACCCCTGAGATCCAGGCGGGGCAGGGCTGTGCTCCCTCCTGGGGCTCCAGGGTAGGGTCCTTTGTTTCTCTTCCAGCTTCTGGGGCTCCAGGTGTCCCCAAACTTGTGGTTGTGTCCCTTTCATTCAATGTTCTGGAAGATAGGATATGGACATGTCTCCTGGGGAGCCATTCAACCCCTTATGCCTTTTAACCTGGCCGTGATTCATGCTTCAGTAGGTAGAACATTTAGAGAGTCGCACACACACACACAAGTGACTCCCCCAGTGACCAGCAGCGGCTTTGCTGTTAAACACAGCAAAGTGGCCAGTGTTAAACACAGGCCAACCCTGTGTTTAACCTTTGAGGAACTGCCAGACTATTTCTTGTTCTTTCCTAACAGTGCAGAATTCATGGTGTCCCCTGCAAGGAGCATCTCCCAGAGGTTCCTGAACCCGTCACTACAAGGCCCTACGGACGAGCACGGCTCACACCCCAGCCGTTATCTCAGTGCATAGGCTCTAGTCCAGAGCCTTGGTTCTGCCCGGGCATGCAGAACTCACTCCTGCCTCAGGGCCCGCCCCTGGCCTCTTTGTGTGCCTGGGACCCTCACCCCACTTTCAGGGCTCGTTCCTTGTCTGTCCCGACCGGTCTAGACCACGCAACCGAGAGGAGCCCCCAAGTTCCTGTCAAATGCAGTCCTTCCCGGCTTCAGAGCTGCCACAAAGGCCCCTTCTTCCCAAGAACAGAGAGCCCCCTTTCTCCCCACCCGCATGAGCAGTAATCAGTCCTTCATCATGATTGTTCACATCTGGAAAAGAAATCCGGACGCTCACTGTCTTCTCTTAGGGGTGAGTGGGGGGCTGGGAGAGGAGACATTTTCGTTCTCTGTATACTGGGGCTGCACTTTTCAAGTTCTCTCCACATCAAGTACCTACGTCTTTTACAACCCTTAAAAAAAAAAATAATCAATGATCTAAATCGCTAACTTTGGCTCTCCGAAATACAGCCCCGTGTCATTAAGAAAAACGTGCCTTCCGTGCTTGGAGTCAAACGGGGGTCTTCAGCAGGAAAAATCAGCGTCGGCCGCCCTGAGCGCCGACAGACCTGCATTTATGCGGACGGAAACAGAAGACAGCACCACATCCAAGGTCCTGTTTCGCCCGAGCGAAGCATCCTGTGTCTGACGTTGGAGTCGAACTAAAGAACCATCTGGAAAACAGTCTTTTCCCCTGAAAGAGAAATCTGAGGGCTCTCTCCTGACGCGGCACATTGCCTTCTCTCCGCTTCTTTCCCAAACTTATTTATAGTCTAACCTTTTCCAAAACAATTTTAACACACATTTATTTTTAGCTTACGCGCGTGTCACTATAGGAAATTCGGGAGACGGAGAAAATATTTTTTAAATCACTTACTACGTCTACCACCTTCGCGGAAAAGATTTTTCTTTGACGTATTCCCCGCCGGTTTTCCTCGGAGGCTATTTTCATAGAGCGCGTGTTCTGGGTTCCTAGGTCGCTCTCCCTTTCGTCTGCAACTAGCGCTTGTCTTCCTTTGCAGAGCGTCTTGAGTAAACATAACTCACTGAACCCAGCAGCCTCCATTCTGAGTCGCTTTGACAGCTCTCGACGTTTCGTAATGATGGGTCCGATCGATCGTGCTGGAGGCCTGGACTTGCTGGGGGGCTGTTTCCATAAGACTTTGACAGAGTGGCGATTTCGAACCACAGAGCATGGAGGTCGTTCATTCTGCTCTCAGCACATAGCACAAACTTGCTTCCGAAGAGGATCGGAGGAAATGCGAAAAGGGATACAATGTCTTCATTAAATTAAAATAAAGATACTGGGGTGGGAATTAGCCATGCCCAGCAGGCGCCTGCCCTAGATTTCCTCCACCCAATCTCGATGTCCTGTTTGCTCCTCCATTGTTTTTTTGTTTTGTTTGGCTCCATGCAATGTAATCAAAGAGTTTTTTCCCCATTACTTAAAGGCACTGACTTAAAGGCTGTACCAGATGACCCCGCAGGGCCACAGAGTGTCTCTCATCTTCGACGGGGGCTGGAAGCAGTCTTGGTGATAGCGAGTAAGGGCTCGCTGTAGATCTTTAGGCTCCATGGCCATAGTGGAGATGGCTGCTGTGTGCTGGGTGAGCCTCCTCGGGGTGGCCACAACAATGACCCCAAACTGGGGGCTTAAACCATGGGAATGCATCCTCCCCCAGCTCTGGAGAGCAGTAGTCTGAGATCCAGGCAAGGCAGGGATGCTGATCCAGGCGGGGCAGGGATGCTGAGATCCAGGCAGTGGTGCAGGGCCCCCGAGATCCAGGCGGGGAGGGACCTCTGAGATCCAGGCGGGGCAGGACCATTGAGATCCAGGCGGGGCAGGGATGCTGAGATCCAGGCGGGGCAGGGATGCTGAGATCCAGGCGGGGCAGGGATGCTGAGATCCAGGCAGGGCAGGGCTGTGCTCCCTTCTGAGTTTCCAGGGGAGGGTCCTTCCTGCCTCTTCCAGCGTCTGGGGCTCCAGGCGTCCCTGGCTGGTGGCCACGTCCCTCCCATCTCTGCCTCCGTCCTCACATGGCTTCTCCTCTCTGCGTCTGTGTCTCTCCTCTCTGTCTCTTATAAGGACAGTGGCATTGTACTTGCAGTTGTCCTGATCCGGGATGGTCTCCTCTGAGATCCTTCCCTTAGTCACATGTGCAGAGAACCTATTCCCAAATAAAATCTTATTCTATTCTGAGGTTGAACAATGGCTCTAAGGTGTTTTCCCATGTCAGCTCACCAAACGTTCAACAGACTCTGCAAAGTGAGGGCTTTGATGATGTCACCGAGGAGGAAACTGAGGCCCAGAATGGGTGAGACAGAGCCCTGGTCACCAGGTCGAAAATACTGACCCAGCAGGATGAACCCTTTCCTTAAGACGTGAAGCACGTTGTACCAGCGTGATTCGTAACAGGCACAAAGGCAGAAACAGCCCAAGCACACACAGATCAACAGATAAAGTCTGGTCCATCCGCACAAGGGAATATGACTCAGCCCCGAGAAGAAGCAGGGATCTGACACCTGCTACCCTGCGGATGGACCTTGAGGACTTGGCGGTCAGTGAGAGAAGCAGACGCAGAAGGACACGTCGCACGTGTACTCTGTTTATGGGAAACATCCAGGAGGAGGCAAATCTATGGACCGGAAACAGATTCCTGGTTGCCGGGGGCTGGGGGAGGGGACGGGGAATGACCGCTAATGGGGACGGGGTCTTTGAGAGGATGGAGATGTTTTGGGACCAGATAGAGGGGATGGCTGGACAATATTGTGAATGTACTAAATACCTCTGGATTGTTCACTTTAAAACAGCTAATTTTATGTTACGTTAATTTTACTTAAATGAAAACAACTGAAAGATTTTATGTGCTTATTTGAGAGAGAGAGCAGGACAGGGAGAGCACCCGCGGGGGAGTGGGGGAGGGAGAGGCAGACTCCCCGCGGAGCAAGGAGACGGACATGGGGTTCGATCCAGGACCCCGGGATCATGACCCGATCCCTGATCCAAAGGCAAACACATAACCACCCAGTGCCCCTAAATATAACGATTTTAAATAAAAATTTGACACCTGAAGAGTTCATTGCGATAACATCACATTCCGAGCGGCAGAGCCGAGAAGAGATGTGCCGAAGGGTGTGAGTCGCTCACGGAGCCATGTTGAGGCTGGCCCATCGGAGCCCCAGGAGTGAGACCAGCAGGGGTCGGGGTCCCAACAGAGCCCCCACGGCCCTGCTGCCTGCCTCACGGCCCCTCCCGTCGAGCCCAGGAGGAGAGTGCGGCGGGCAGGGGTACCGCCCCACGCCCAGGTGAGGAAAGGCCAGCAAAGCACTGACAGGAAGAAGTGCACGCAGCTTGAGATCACAAGGGTCACCGGAGGACAGGGTCGCGTCCAGGCCATCGTGGGGTCACACGGGTAAGATGAGAGTGCTGAGGTCACGGAGGTCACCTAAGGCCATATTCATGTCAAGGTCACCAAGAGGTCACGTCTCTGAGCAGACCAGGGGTGGTAGAGTGACAGAGGTCACCCAGGGATGGGGAGGTCACAGGGGTCACCGAGGACCAGGGCACGCCCAGGTCACTAGGAGGTCACGTGTGTGAGCAGATGAGAGTGGTGAGGTCATGGAGGTCGCCCAGGACATGGGGAGGTCGGAGAGGTCACCCATGACCATGGCCACACCCAGGTCAGTGTGAGGTCACGTCTGTGAGCAGATGACAGTGGTGAGGTCACGGAGGTCACCTAAGGCCACATTCATGTCAAGGTCACCAAGAGGTCACATCTCTGAGCAGACCAGGGGTGGTAGAGTGACAGAGGTCAACCAGGGATGGGGAGGTCACAGGGGTCACCGAGGACCAGGGCACGCCCAGGTCACTAGGAGGTCACGTGTGTGAGCAGATGAGGGTGGTGAGGTCGCAGAGGTCAGCTGGGCGATGGCAAGGTCAGAGGTCACCCAGGACCAGGCCACGCCCAGGTCACTGCGAGGTCACGTTTCAGAGCAGGGCAGCGTTGGTGAGGTCACGGAGGTCCCTGTGGCCCGCCAGTCGTCCCTGCCCCGAGGGTCCCAGCCGTGTGTGGAGGTCTGATGGCCTGCTCGTCCAGCAGGGTGTGCAAGGGTAGAGCCGACCCCCGCGTGTCCGGGTGCGTCTGTGGGACTCTGGAGAGCTCACATGGGTGGATGGGACCTCCGTGGGCAAGCGGTCTTCCAGAAACACCGGGCAGAAAGCCAGGCACGCCTGGCCGGCTTTCCTGCTCTTGCTGTCCCTCGGAGACGCCACCAGCTTGCGAGCTCGGAAGAAACGGGTGTCGCGCCCAGCGTCCACGGCCTAAAGACAAGACGGCCGTTGGAAGATGCATCACGTCTCAGGCGGAACGTGCACGATGGTGCTCACCGTCACTAATGACGCCCAAACAGATGGAGTCCCCGGGGAAGCAACACGGAGAACGCGGCCCGTCCCCAGCGTCTCCCAGGCAGCCTGCGCGAGCACGGCGGCCCGGGCCAGGCCCGAATCTCGTCATTTTCAGCCGCTGCCTCTTGACCCCGACACCGTGCCACGCATCAGCTCCCGAGCCCTGCACAGGCCTCCCCGAGGCGTGCTCTCCCCGGGGCCCCAGATTTCCAACAGGCAGCAGGATTTACGGACAACGAGGTGCTTCTGACTTCCTTCACCCCCAGGGCGTTAACGTCCCCCCTTCCCTAGGTCCGTCTCGGGAAACGTGTCTCTGGTGAGATCCGGAAGCCTCCCCTTATTTTTTACGACGAGACCCTGTTCTCGCCGCGATCCACACTTGTCGGTAAAAAGCGACGGGCCGCCGCCTTTGCCCCGCACAGCTGTTACATTTTACATGCTCTCACGGACATTAATTCTCCATTTGTGGCCGCCCTTTATTTATTTATTTATTACTTATTTTTGCCACGGAGCCGGTATGGGTAAGGTAATAAGAGAACGCGGGGTCTCCACAGCGCGACGTGAGCTTCTGCACCGTAGAGAATATTGAATAGACTTCATTATTTCTTTCAATACCGGAGTGCACTCTGCCATTTGATTACCTGAACCAGAATCATTTCCATACGCCATCCATCACCCTGACCAGTGCAAAGCGCTGAATATTCAGATTAAATTGGGACTTTTTCCCTGCGAATAAGGAATTTGATTCTATTCTCTAATATACACTGTCTCCAGGGACAGGAAATTGAGTTGAAGGTTGCTGAAGGCAAGTAAGGAAATTTTATTATCCAAATACAAAATTCTTTTCCTTATCATCAAGCCCTGAAACACAGCCGTGGGGAACCGGGGGGTCCGGAGAGAATTCGATCAGAGATGAAAATGGAAAAGGGGCATTTTTCGACTTAACTTTTATTTCTCCAAACAAGGGCTGGCGACCGGCACACGGGACCAAGACACATTTGTCAACGTCTCTGGCTTCCCTCCGATGAACCAGGATGCATTCTCGACAAGGTAAAGAGAGAGCAAAACACCTCCGGGCGGCCTTGTGCTTGGAGGCCAGAGGGTGGCCCCCCTCAGGGAGCTCACAGGTCCCTGGTGGACCCCGGGCACCCGGATAACACTGTATGACAATCTCGTCTGGCATGGCGTTCCCGGGAACTCGCCGCTGTGCTTGTTGCAATCAGCATCGTAAACATTGGAGCCTTAAAGAGGGGATGTGGCCTGTCTTTTTCTCCACTTCCTGCCCCAAAACAGATCTTCATTCACTGGACCATGGAAAAAAATACTTTTCCAGTTACTGGAAAAGTAGAAACTTACAGAGAATAGATCTACCACTAATACTACTCTCAAGAACATGGACTCTCATGAGACCAGATACCAGGCATCCCTGGCTTTCTTCAGGAGAAGGATTAATCTACTTTGACTTTCCCCTATGTTTAAAATACACAAAATGGACAAACTGCACTCATTACACAGAATTTCTCAGAGCCTCCTCGAGGGCTGCCTCTACTACCTGGATCAAAGCACAGATTCCCGGCCTTATTTCACTAGAATCTTCCCATTTTAACAAGCACCCAGGGTGTTAGTTCCTGGGGCATCCATAACAAATTCCCATAAACCGGGTGCATAAAACCACAGGAATTCATCCCCTCCCAACTCTGGAAACCAGGGTCTGAGATCCAGGCGGGGCAGGACCCCTGAGATCCAGGCGGGGCAGCGTCGCTGAGATCCGGGGAGGGGGGTCAGGGTTGCTGAGATCCAGGCGGGGCAGGGATGCTGAGACCCAGGCGGGGCAGGGATGCTGAGATCCAGGCGGGGTAGGGTTGCTGAAATCCAGGCGGGGCAGGGCCGTGCTCCCTTCTGAGGCTCCAGGGGAGGGTCCTTCCTCCACTTCCAGTTTCTGGGGCTCCAGGCATCCCTGGGCTGGTGGCCGTGTCCCTTCCATCTCTGCTCTGTCCTCACGTGGCTTCTCCCCTGTGTCTGTGTTTCCTGTTCTGTCTCTTACAAGGACTCCTGTTATTGGATTTAGGGCTACCCCAATCCAGGATGAGCTCATCTCACATCCTTCCCTTCACATCTGCAAAGACCTATTTCCAATCAAGGTCCCCTACCCAGGGTTGGAGGTCAGGACATGGACATAACTTGGGTGATAGCCACTGAATGTCCACACCCAGGGTAGAGGGAACAGTCCTGTACATGAGAACAGCGTTGCACTTTTTAGAAGCAACAGTGGGCTTCTGACCACATGCGTCTGGTTTTCACTCACGCAACCTTGATGCAGACCCCCCACCTGCCAACATCCCCCAACACCTGGGGGCTTCATCCCTCAAAAACGGCCAGTTAATCAGACTTACACACCCAGAGCATTGTAAAAATTAAAAGAGAAATGATGAACCATCAAGCGCCATCAGCCATGAGCAGTACCCAGAAACCTGAAGTCTTTGCAGAGCCGCAGAGAACGCAGAAGCAGACAACGGTCCCCGAGTATCGCTGTGGCAATGGGGAGACTGTGTGCAGCCTGGGGAGGGCCCTCTCCCAGACTGCACACTTCTCCTCAAGGAGGCCTCATCCCTCTCCCGTCCACCACGCTTTTCTGGTCCCGTCAGCGTCTCGCCTTCCCACTCCTTGCCCAGGTTTCTCTCTTGACCTCCTCTTGTTTATTCTCTACCTACATGCTCCTTTTCTTAAAAATTGGGGTGAAATTCACCTAAGATAAAAATAACTACTTTAAAAAAATATTTTATTTATTTGACCGAAAGAGAGAGAACACAAGTAGGGAGATCAGGAGAGAGAGAAGCAGGCTCCTTGCTGAGCAGGGAGCCCAACGTGGGGCTCCATCTCAGGACCCTGGGATCATGACCTGAGCCACCCGGGCACCCCTAAAAATAACTACTTTAAACTGTACAACTCAGGGGCATTTTGCACACTCCCGAAGGTGTGCAATCACCAGCTATATCTGGTTCTAGCACATTCTCATCCCCTCAAATGGAGACCACGTCCCCATGAGCAGTCCCCAGCTCCCTCCCCAACACCTGGGCACCACTAATCTCCTTTCAGTTTCCATGGATTTTAGTATTCTCGCCATTTCCCATAAGAGGAATCACAGACCCTGTGCCCAGACATCGGACTCCCTTGCCAGACCTTAAATGGATGTATAAAACAAGCTCGAAGATCTAAAGCAGACCCAAAAAATGATGTCTCAGCAAACCAAGAATCTTAATAATGAGACAGAAATCATTAAAAAGAAGCAAATAGACACAAAGCCTTTCCTCTCCTGCTGAGTTTTCTGCTGCTGTTTAGACTGTCAGCATTCGCAAGTGATACAGGGAGCTAAGGTTCACGTACCAAGACCCCTCTCAGACCCATCCTTTCCCCCCATTATGGACTGAACTGTGTCCCCCCCCGCCCTTCACAAACACATGTTCAAACCTTCACCTCTAGGACTCCAGATGGGACTGTATTCAGAGAGGGAGTCTTTTAAGGGGTGATTAAGGTAAAATGAGATCATTGGGATGGACCCTAATGCAATATGACTCGAGTCCTTATAAGGAGAGAAGAGGACAGAGACACGCAGAGGGACGACCATGTGAGGACACAGGGAGAATACAGTATCTACACGCCAAGGACAGGAGGAAGCAGCCTCGGTATCGCCTGGATCTCAGCCTCCTAGCCTCACCCCCGCCTGGATCTCACACTCCCAGCCTTGGCCCTGCCTGCATCTCAGACTCCAGCCTCAGCCCTGCATGGATCTCAGAGTACCAGCCTCATCCCTGCATGGATCTCAGACCCCCAGCCTCAGGCCCACCTGGATCTCAGTTTCTCAGCCTCAGCCCCTCCTGGATCTCAGACTCCCATCCTCAGCCCTGCTTGGATCTCAGACTCCCAGCCTCAGCCCCTGCCTGGATCTCAGACTCCCAGCCTCGGCCCTGCATGGATCTCAGACTCCCAGCCTCAGCCCTGCATGGATCTCAGACTCCCAGCCTCAGCCCTGCCTGGATCTCAGACTCCCAGCCTCGGCCTTGCTTGGATCTCAGACTCCCAGCCTCAGGTCTGCTTGGATCTCTGACCCCCAGCCTCAGCCCTGCCTGGATCTCAGACTCCCAGCCTCCAGGACCAGGAGAAAAGACACGTGTATTGGCCAAGTCACCTAGTTTGGGCTGTGTTGTCACGGCAGCCCTAGTGAAGGAACACTGATAATAGAAGGGACTTGGCAGATAATAATGAGTGAAGTGAGTCCTGAGATGGAGATAGCTGTGCAAGCTCCGTGTCATCCCAAGGGTCCTTGCACAAGGGAGGGAGGGGGCGGTGTGAGGACAGAAGAGAAATCCACATGACATGGAAACAGAGGGAGGAAGGATGAGCTCTGAAGGAGGAGCAAGGGTCCTGAGCCAAGGTGGCTACCAGAAGCTGGAAAACACAAGGCACAGGTCCCCTCCGAGTATCCAGAAGGAAGCAGCCCTGTGATACCTTGACTCAGCCCAATAACACTGCCATTGGCCTTGTGCCCTCCAGAATGTGGGAGAGCACGTCTGTGTTCTTCTAAGCCTCCAACTTTGTGGCAACTTGTCACAGCAGAGTGAGACGACTGACACACACTGTGTCAAGCCCTAAAAGGAAGCTAACCATATCTGGGTTCCTGCGTCTGGAACGGACCTTCCTCTTCCCTGCCAGAGCTGGGAGCCTCAAACGCCTCAGCTGTATTGGATCCTTTCAATCCCCAGCTCGATTCAATGCCTCCAATTGTATGTGTCAGTCAGCTGCTAGTGCATAACAAACATCCCCAAACTCTCTACTTAGAGAATCTTTACCATGGCAGGGAGTTGGCCAATCCGGGCTGGCCCTTCTCTCTAAACTTGGTCACAGGGACTGAGGGCTCTTTCTGGGAGCCTGTCTGTGCACCTTCACTCTTTCAGGGGTTTTCACAAGGGCACGAACACTGCCTCAGGTCTCCCCCACTACCCCAAGGCACTATTTTAATGCACACACTTCTGATTGGGTGAAAACCTGACTCCTTTTTCAACCCTGCAGCTCTGGGGGCTCTCCGTATCCTAAGATTCTGATTGCAAGCTGGCCCATGCTTTTCCAAACTGCTCCCTTTCCTGTCATTGTTGATGAAATGCAGAGTTAATGCAGCTGTGTTTCCCCATCCTTTCCCGAGGAGACAGGGGAACCGGGCACCCTTCCCACCTGCCAGGTCATGGCAACGCACATTGTAGCAACTGCTTCGCCACAAGGTAGCAAGGATCTCTATTTGTCCAGCATCCCGATTCAATTTTTTTGTGCACGAGGAAGTCAGAACATGTTTGCCTGGCACAGAAGCCCCTCCAAGGCCTGTCTAGCTCCTTTTCTTATGTGTTCCTTCTGTACATTCTGCCTTCCAGTATCAATTGCCCCGAACACGTCCCCTTATCAAGCGCCACCTCTGTGGGGCTGACGTACCCTCCCTCAGCCAGTGGCTCCTCCATATTTTTCTTTCTCTGCTTACACTTCCACATTCTACCATTAATTGTGCATTGAATTATCTAATGCTATAAATCCCCGCTCCCACCCCATTAGACTAGGAAATGTCTGAGATCGTGAACTGTCTTTTACGTCTCTCTGTCCTCGGGCTTGCGGCACACACTCAGAGGACCCAATAGGCTGCAGCTCAATTATGCTGCATTCTAGCATAAGAAATACATCGTAAATAAATTAAAAGAGAAAGGACTGATGGAGGCAGGCAAATTGATAGCGAGAAGGGAAAACTTCCCAAGCACCCCTGCACTAGCTGCACAGAAACGCATTGTTCAGCAGTCTGTTCATTTGCAGCCTCACTGGGAGGTCCTGAGCCCACGGCACTGCTTAAAACCGGGATCTTGACTCATGAAAATATGAGGACGTCCGAAAAAAAAAATGCATGTGTGCATAAGGTCTGTAAAACTCTTCCCTTTGGAGAAAAGGGCAAATCTGAACAATGTCTTCTTTTTTTTTTTTTTTTTTTTTTTTAGTATTTACAGTTTTTCTATTCTCTTTAGTTTGGTTAGGGCTGTTATCCATTTGTTCCCTTTTGTTGTTTTGATCAACACTTTTTTTTTTAAGATTACTTATTTATTTGACACACAGAGAGATAACAAGTAGGGAGAGAGAGAGGGCGAAGCAGGATCCTGCCAAGCAGAGAGCCCGATGCGGGGCTCGATCCCAGGACCCTGGGATCATGACCTGAGCCGAAGGCAGAGGCATTAACCCACTGAGCCACCCAGGTGCCCCTTGATAAACACTTTTATCCTTCTTTGAACGCTTATTAAGACGGATGCTAACAAAATAAATTATCTTTCCTAATTACGAGGTCGGTAAGGCATTTAAACACCACTGCTTAGATTGGAAAGTTTTCATGGCTGTTTTCTCCGCTTTTTTGCCCGGTGTCACTGACAGCATAGCACCCAGGAAATGGCCATAATATCGTCTTTGCTGAAAAAATAAACAAAACCCTTCCAAGGTCTTTCATCCTTGATTCTGTCCCTGAAAACCTGTCGTGGAAAATCACTCTGCCTTCCATCAAGGGCAGGCAGTGGCACTGGGTGGTGCACTATCTGAGTCCTGCTCCGCAAGAAGGGACCGATCCCGTGACAATAAAGCCATACGAAACATCCCACTCGTGGGATGACCCAGGTCCACTCAGCCTCAGCCACCCCAGGGCTACAGAGCATTCAAGGAACACAGGAAAAGTCCCAGTTCCTCTAGTTCAAAATTGTAGGAAAGGATGTGCCCTTGAGCAGCCAAGAAAACCCAATGTTGGAAAGGAAGTCAGTCAGCAGCAGAGGGAAGCCAGTAAAACCGGGAGAGAGGAGACGGAGAGGCTGACTTCATGAATACTATCCAGACTCAGCCCGTCCTCAGAGGACCCGACACAAGGAACCTGGTTAAGCTCCTGATCAGCCTCTTTGAAGGAAATCACTTGAAACCAAACACAAGCACATTTATGGCCATTCTGGGGTTCCTTTCTGTTTGTTTGTTTGTTTTTAAAGATTTATTTATTTCAGAGAGGGAGAGCACGAGTGGGAGGAGCAGAGAGACGGGGAGAGAGAACCTCAAGTGAGCACCAGCCCAACTCAGGGCTCGATCTCATGACCCTGAGGTCATGACCTGAGCCAAAATCAAGAGTTGGCCGCGCCAAGAAATGAGCCACCCGGGCGCCCAGGAGTTTGTTCTCATGACAGAAACAGATTTTTTTTTTAAGATTTTATTTATTTATTTGAGAGAGAAAGTGAGAGAGCATGAGAGGAGAGAAGGTCAGGGGAAGAAGCAGACTCCCCGTGGAGCTGGGAGCCCGATGTGGGACTCGATCCCGGAACTCAAGGATCATGACCTGAGCAGGAGGCAGTTGCCCAACCAACTGAGCCACCCAGGCGCCCAGAACAGAGATTTTTTTTTAAAGATTTTGTTTATTTATTTATTAGGAAAGAGAAAGAGAGCATGAGAAGAGAGAAGGTCAGAGTGAGAAGCGGACTCCCCATGGAGCTGGGAGCCCGATGTGGGACTCGATCCCGGGACTCCGGGATCACGACCTGAGCCGTAGGCAGTCGCCCAACCAACTGCGCCACCCAGGGGCCCCCAGAGATTTTTAAAAAGAAGAAAAAGCAACTCGTTTTGGACGACGTACTTGGCAGATATAAACTGGATCCCTCTGATTTCCAGTGAGGGTCTCTGCAGCCTAGGGTCAGCCTGGGACCCATGAGCTCTGACATCACAGGCACTGTCTTTAGGGAGTCATCCCTCCCGTCAACCATCAACCACCATTAGCCACCCCGAGCTGCACAGACAAGTTGTTATTTTGTTGTTCAGTGATGGGCTATGGGGAAAGCCCGCCCTTCCCAGCAGCCGGTCCCAGACGGAGCTGAAGCTGAGAGTGGGTGCATCAGCTCTGGCGGTCGGGGTGGGCTGCTGACAGAGGGAACCGGGCTCCGGGCTCCGGCCCGCAAAGGAAGGGGCACCCTCCCCTCCAGCAGTCCGAGCCCTAGCGCCTTCCCCTCCGAGCTCCCGACGATAACAGCAGGGAAGCCGACACAGCTTCTCCTCGGTCCCCGTCCCACGCGGAGTCCTCCCCAATCTTCGTGTCCACCAGCACCCTCCCCACCCCCTCCTCTGTCCTGGGGGCGGTGGGGGGGCAGGCCTCCTGCCCCCCCCCCACTGGAAATCAGGCAAAACCCAGGAAGCACCCTTCGTGTCACCGGCCGAAGACAGTGCTCCCGTTTCGGGGCGAGCTGGGCACAGGGCTGGCTCCGGGGTGCCTCGGGGTCCCACAGGACACCTTTGTCTCCGCAGGCCAGGATCTTCGCCAGGCCAGCACACACTGAAGGGGCACTGTGTTTCTGCCCTGGACCTTCTTTCTGTCCTCTTGGCAGCTGCACAACACTACCTTGGGCCTCACCACTGGACCCCGGGACGGATAAAGCCGTCTTGTGCAGGGGCTCAAAAAAACCCCTTTCCTCTGCAAAACCACAGTGATGAAGGGAGCAGTGAGTGGCAGCTGGTTTAAAGACCCCGGGTGAAAGGCAAGTCTGTTCCTGGACAAGATGCCTGTATGCGATAAACCCAAAGGGCGAGCTCTATGAATATTTCCTTCTCTCCAGAAATGACAGCATCCCACACAAGCACTGGCTTCCCGATTAACATAAATAACTCCACAGGATTCCTGCGCTATGGGGCTCTCAAGAGCCAGCGCACACGGACTTTGAGCTGCAGTCGCGAAACACAAACTGACTTGTAATCAGGATGCACACAAAATAAAACCGGACACTGGGGCAGTCTGCCTGGATTTCTACCGCTGAGTAG
>CM052801.1:0-16396 GCA_028533885.1 Nasua narica | reverse complement strand
CCCCTCCCCCATGGACACCCCTCCCTCACCACCTGTGGCCCATAAGGTTGGAGGCATAGCAGCTGAGTCCCCAGCATGACCCCACCCCATGACATCACCTCCACCATGTGACATCAGCCCCACCCCGTGACATCACCCTAGACCTGTGACCTCATCCTGTGACACCCTCCCAGCCTTGTGACCCCACCCATGACATCACCCTGTCCTGGGCCCTCTGCTCCCAGCACTCTGACCCCCACCCTGTGACCCCAGCCTGTGACGCCCCCTCCAGCTCCGTGACCCTCTGCCCCCAGTGCCGTGACCCTGTCTGCTCCATGTGTAGGATTCGCGTGAGGGTAAGAGGAGCAGGCGAAGAGGTCCGGGGAGTTAAAACTACCCCCATGGGAAGAACACGGGTCTCTGGCACCAGGTCCCCCGATTTTTCCTCTTAGGTATGTTTCCTCACCCACGCACATTTTCTACCAAGAACACAAGGTAAAGACACAAATAACGAGACTTGTAAGAGCCGTTAGCTAATTCTACAGCCGTTTCAGCAAATCATCTTTTCGTCCCAACTCTTCAGGTAACCACTTACAAGGCTGTGTCTGGGACTTCAGCCCCACAGCCCAGGGCCAATTCCCGGGAGCACGGGGGTTCCAGGAATGCCAGGGTGCCCCTTCCAGGGATTCGGGGACTCCCTTCCTTGTGTGGTCGCTGCTCATGACCTCCCCAGGCTGACTCTCGTCCCCTTTCCTCCTCCCCACTGCTCTGGGGGGATCTGTCCCCTGAGTTGTCCTGTGTCGTCCCCCCTCCCCTGGGGTCTCTCCTGTCTTCTCCCCCACTGCTCTCGGTGGTCTGTCCCCAGTGTAATCCCCTGTCATCCCCTCCCCTCCCCGGAGTCTGTCCCCTCCCCCCTGCTCTCCAGGGCTCTGTCCTCTGTGTAGTCCCACAACAGCCCCCCCATCTTTCCCTTCTCCCCTGCTCTCTGGGGTTCTGTCCCCAGTGTCTCATCCTCCCCACCCCTCTGGAGTCTGTCCCCTGTCCCCACCCTCCATTCTCCAGGGGTCTGTCCCCTGTCTCTCCCCTGCTCTCCGGGGATCTGTCCCTGTTCTTCCCTTGTTGTATCCCCCACCCCCACCCCTGTCTCCAGGGTCTGTCTCCTGTCTCATCCATGTCTCTGTGTCTCATCCATGTCTCATGTGTGTCTCATCTGTGCTTCACCTTTGCCTCGGCATTGTGAGGACCATCACCCACGGATCTCTCCCTCCGTGTCTCTCTCCCTCTCTCTGTGTCTCTCTGTGTCTCTGTCTCTCCATCACTCTCACAGCTGCGGAAGCAGAAGAGGACCCCACCCCCCATTCCCCCACTCCAGACTCCTGCTCCTGGGTCGGGATCTTCAGCTCCGGATCCGACCCCAGTCTGCAGGGCTGGGGGTGTCCCCCTGACATCTCTCCAATACCACCTGTGATCCAAACACAGAGCCCACAGACCGCGACAGGGTCGGGGAATGGAGAGGAAACAGACTGGGGAGAAGCGATAAGGACTCCCATAGGGCACAATGTCACCCCAGCCTCCACTCCTGGGAAACTACAGCGATCAAAGGAATCCCTGACCTCAGTGGTCCAGAAAGGATGCTAGAGTCCAAAACCCGAGCACCTCAGACTGTGATCTCACTAGGTCACAGGGTCCGCATAGAGCTCATTAGGTTGAGCCCTAATCCAGTTTCCTTATAAAATAAAATCTTAAAAAAAAGGGGGGGAAGAATTTGGACACAGACCCCCATGCACCCAGGGAGAATGTTGTGTGAAGGTTGCTGTGAAGTTTTCACAAGCCAAACAACTTCCAGAAGCTGGGAGAAATGCCCAGAACCAGTCCTTTGAAGGGAACCGAAAGTTGCCACCCCAAATCTCCCTTTGTGATGGGTTCCCCCACTCTGTCCTGTGCCAGGAGGAGGACAGTGACCCTTGTCACGGGAGAGGGTCCACCAGCACCAAAAGGGCATTGCAGAGACAGACCTTACTAAAATAACATATATCAGCCATTAGTTCCCTCACTATTTCTCTAGTCACGTCCCCACAATTTATCTGTCCTTGAAACCCAAACCCTCTACTTTGTTAAAAGGATGTGTAAACCCCTGAGTGTAACCCAACATGACTGCAGTCCCTGTAAGGAGATGAGGACACAGACACATGCAGAGGGATGACCACATGAGGCCACGGGAGAAGACGGGGTCTGCAGGACCAGAAGAGGGGTGTCGACTGGCCCCGCCTGGATCTCAGACCCCCAGCCTCAGCCCTGCCTGGATCTCAGAATCCCAGCCTCCACCCTGCCTGGATCTCAGCCTGGACCTCAGACCCCCACCTCAGGACGCCCTGGATGTTAGACCCCCAGCCTCAGCCCTGCCTGGATCTCAAACTCCCAGACTCACCTCTGCCTGGATCTCAGACTCCCAGCCTCAGCCCCGCCTGGATCTCGGACTCCCAGACCCACCTCTACCTGGACCTCAGACCCCCAGCCTCAGGACGCCCTGGATGTTAGACCCACAGCTTCAGCCCTGCCTGGATCTCAGACTCCCAGCCTCGGCCCCGCCTGGATCTCAGACTCCCAGCCTCAGCCCCACTGGATCTCAGACCCCCAGCCTCAGCCCTGCCTGGATCTCAGATTCCCAGCCTCCACCCTGCCTGGATCTCAGACCCCCAGACCCACCTCTACCTGGATCTCAGACTCCCAGCCTCACCCCCGCCTGGATCTCAGACCCCCAGCCTCAGCCCTGCCTGGATCCCAGACTCCCAGCCTCACCCCCGCCTGGATCTCAGATTCCCAGCCTCACCCCCGCCTGGATCTCAGACCCCCAGCCTCAGCCCTGCCTGGATCTCAGACTCCCAGCCTCAGCCCCGCCTGGATCTCAGACTCCCAGACTCACCTCTGCCAGGATCTCAGACTCCCAGCCTCAGCCCTGCCTGGATCTCAGACCCCCAGCCTCCAGATGGAGAGATGAAAACTTACCGTGTGAGCCCGTCAGTGCTTTAATAAGGCAGCCCTCGCTGACTAGAACATCTCGCATTTATGGGATCTTGAGGATTTAATGTGCATAGGAAAAGGGGGGTGCAGGAGGAGTTTGCTCTGCAAATGAGCTCCAGGCAGGCTAATTTCAGGAGCACTCGTGAATCGGGGGCTCTGCACAGGGATTCCCTCCAAGGCACTGCCCTCTCCCCACCTTGGAAAGAGGCCTTGTGAGTCCCAGTTTGTTGACCTTTGACTGCAGCTACATTCTCCCAGGTTTACATGGCATTGCAGATTTTTGGTTGACACAAGGGTTGGGTGTTGTGTGCGTGTCCCCCGTGGAGCCTGGAGCCACCAGGCACTCCGCACGGAGGGACACTCCTCTGTGTCCTGCTCACCTTTCCTGGGGGAGCCCAGCAAACAATTCTGAGCAAACAACCTGACTTTGATCTACACAAATGGTCTCTCAGTGACTGTAAGATGCATTTAATTTTGTAGGGACATACCTACAGTGGGATTCTAGGAAAGGGTGTTCTCATATTTATTCAGAATCTTATCGAGAATTTTTTAACATTTCGGAAAAACATATCTTCAGTGGCAGAGTGGCTCAGCGTTCTCATTGCCGATAAATGCACCAGGATTGCCGTAACCATGGTGATTCACATTTGATACAGTATGCCTCATTTGGAAAATATGAAATATAAAGGTTGGACCACGTTGAACGTTATCCCTTTTTTAAATTTAAACTTGAGCATCTGATTACTTTTACATGTGTAGTTTAGTGTAGTTGCAGCCATGCCCTGACATACTAAATTACATGTTGCTTTATTATAACGTATTTCTCTTTCATTCTCCTTGATAGTACAATTATAGCTACATAGCTGATACATATATTTAGTCCTGCGTGAGTTACACGTGCAGAAACCCCGTGTTACCTCTGATTTCAGAAAGTGAGGGGAGTGTCACAAAATATTTTTTAAAAGATTTTATGTACTTGAGAGAAAGAGACAGAGCACAGAGGCAAGTGCAGAGGCAGAGGGAGAAGCAGGCTCCCTGCTGAGCAGAGAACTCGATGCGGGGCTCGATCCCAGGACCTGGAGATCACGACCTGAGCTGAAGGCTGACGCTTAACCATGAGCCACCCGGGTGCCCCCTATAATGTATCTGATATAAAGGGGGTGAGAATCTGTTCATAGACCCACCATGAGACAGGGCTTCAGTCCCGCTGCTAGAATAAAATACACAGACAATAAAGCAGGGGAGAAATTGCAAACTGCGACGGCACGGACCCCCCAACCCTGGAATAGGGCCATGCATGGCCCTCGTACGCACGGGAGCCTTGCTCACAACCCGACTCCCAGACCTGCGTGGCTCCCAGGAAGTCTCCGGAGCTGGGGGTGGTCTCGGGGGCCCCTCACCCCTGCCCTCCCCGTCACCTAGTTGCAGGAACCACTTGCCTTTGCTCCTCTGGGAGAATTTCTAGGGTTGGGAAGGCTGAGCCCTGTCTCTATGTCTGCACTCCCCGGTAAGAACATCCAGAAGTTTCCAGAACTCATTTGCCTGCGTGGCTGGAATCTTTTTTGTCTCTAGTCTCGGGAGAGAAGTCAGAGTTTGCAGAGTCAAGGTGTCTGTTGGAGGGGCCCGGATTCCAGGGCTGGGCCCACGCGGGAACCATGGGGTTCGAATGGCCAGCCTCAAGCAGACTTCGCAAACGTGGGATCTTCGAGAACCGCAGTCACCCTCAGAACTGTGTCCTTGAGGAACTCCACGTGCGGGTCCACTAAAGGTCCCCCAGGGGCCGCAGAGGCCTCCTGAAGGAACACCCGGGGCCCCAGCTCTCGCCTCCAATGCCCAGGAGGTAAACAGGGGAGGGAAGAGGGCGTTTGGAAGCCCCAGAACCTTCCAGAATGGGCCCCCTGGCCCACACGTCCACACACTTCCTCGTCTCCTCTCCCCACAACGGGAGCTCCCCCATCCTGAGTTTCTCCCCGACCGCAGCCCCAGTCTTGCGGGACCACCGTGGCCTGGGAAGGAGGAGTCGCAGCATCACCCCACAGACTGGGAGAAGCGAGGTAACACAGCACACAGCACACAGAGGAGCCTGGGGGGGCCTCGGTCCTGCGCGCTGGCTGGAGGGGCACCGACCCTTTCACAGAACCGGACTCAGGATTCCCTTTGCAAAGCTCTCCCTTCCGTGGGATGCCGTTTCCAACCCTGTTATTGGGGTCACCCTGAGCGGGTCCTATGAGCTCCCATCCCCAGGAGCTTCCGTGGGGCGTGACCTCCCACCTGTTGGTCCAGCTCCCAGCTCAGATGCCCGAAGGCCGCACGCGGCGCGCAGCAAGGCCCCCAGCGGCTCCTGGAAGAGTCAACAGCGCCGTGGGGCAGAGAGCGGGCCCTTCCTCCACCAGCACGTACACAGCCGTGTGCTGCATACAGTGACGGCCTCTCTTGTGCCCGCTGTGCCCGCTGCACCCAGGGGCACCCGGGCCTGTGTCCCCACCCCCCAGCCTCCTCCCCCATGCCTTACATCCTGCGAGAACAGGGGCTCCTGGCTGCGCCCTCCGACGCACCAGCTGGGCGGAAGGATTTAGACAAGGACCCGGAGCAGCAGCGGGGTCGGTGCGCACCCCTCCCGATGCCCCGCACCTGTTCCGGATGGGCGGGGCAAGGCCCACGTCCTTCAGGGGCGAGCGCGGGACGGCTGACAGCAGGTGCACCTGGGCAGCTTCTCCGAGAGTGGGCCCAGCTGTGTCTGGGACCCGGCGCTATAGAAACAGCCTCCGCGGCAGGGGCACCTGCGGGTCTGCGGAAGCCACGCTCGCATTCCTGTCGGAAGCTGCAGGGCTGGGGCTGTGCAGGTCACCGGGTCCGAGTGGCCCTTGCCGGAACTTTCCACCGAGTCGCTGGGTTGCAGCCTGCTGAGGAAGAGGATGGAAGTCCCGCGCCCACCGTGTGGAATCGAAGAGGCAGGAAAACAAGGCCCTGGGGGGTCCGGGGAGGCGGTCGGAAGGGGTGTCCCTCTTGCCCTTTCCAGCTTCAGGGGGTTGCTGGCATGGTTTGCGTTGTAGACGCTTTACTCTGGCTTCTGGCTGGGTCATTTCATGGCCTTCTACAGGCATTTTCTCTGTCTTCTCCCCTTTTCCCCTTCTTACTAAGCAAACTGGTTATTAGGTTAGGGCCCCGTCTTCTCCAGTGCGACCTCCGTTTGGTCATGTCTGCAAGGAGCATAATGGAAATGAGGACGTGTTCGTGGGCACGAGGTGCTAGGGTGTGGACATTTAGGGAACGCCACTCAACCCCAGGCAGGACCTGGAAGTCCTTGGCATGGGTTCGCGCAGGCATGGCGCGGAGCTCGGTTAGACCGGCTGTGGTCTCGGTCTGTAGGGGCCCCTTCTCCCTCTGATCTTCCGGGAAGCTCTGCTGCTTGGTCATCGAGGTCACCGTCCCTCCCGAAGCCGATGAACTTCCCGGGAGGTCACTGCACAGCCTCACGGAGACCCTCTGTGACTTGAGGTCGTGAGCTGCAGAATCCAGGTCTGACTGGCCTCTCCTCCCTGGGGAGGTGGGCTGTGGGCCGATGGCTGTTGTTCACGCTGTCCCTGACGTCACAATGTGCGGAATGACCATGCCGTTAATGCTCTGCTGGTAGGTGCCGCCGTGGGACCAATGCAGGGGGAGAGAGGCTGTCCCAGGCCCCGAACCGTACGAAGTCTAGACCCAGCAGTGGCCTCGGGAGGGGTTGAGTTGAACCATATCTGAGTGCTTCCCCATCAAGGACCTGTGCACTATTCTTTCTCCCACTGGGGACCCCGTCCTTGGAAGTAGTGTGACTTTGCAAGTGAATTCATTAAACCCGTTACAGTTTCCGGGGGGCACCTAACTGGCTGAGCCGGTTAAGCACCTGACTTTGGCTCGGGTCCTGGTCTCGGGGTCCCGACGTCAAGCCCTGTGTGGGGCGGAGGTCCCATGCCCAGCAGGGCATTTGTCCCTTGTCCCTTTCCCTCTGCTGATGCTCTGTCTCAAAGTCTTACATGAAATTTAAAAATAAAGTTTATTTGTTAATTAACCATAAAGCTCAGCTGGCCTTTAAACTAATTTTGGGACACAGATGGCTCAGTCAGAGCACAGGTAACCCTCCATCTCGCTTGAGCCCCTGTTGGTGTAGAGTCTATTTAAACATCTTCTACAAATATAAAGAACTTCTTGAAACCCTATTTGTAATTGTAGCAAAAAGCACAGAACACACAATTTACCCTCCTAACAATTTTTTTAAAACTTAAAATATTTTATTTGACAGAGATCAGAAGTAGGCATAGGGGGCGCCTGGGTGGCTCAGTTGGTTGAGCGACTGCCTTTGGCTCAGGTCATGATCCTGGAGTGCCAGGATCGAGTCCCATATCGGACTCCCGGCTCTGCGGGAAGTCTGCTTCTCCCTCTGACCTTCTCCCCTCTCATTCTCAGTCTCTGTCTCTAATAAATAAATAAATAAATCTTTAAAAAAAAAAAAAGTAGGCATAGGGAGAGGTGGGGAAGCAGATTCCCTGCTGAGCAGAAAGCCCGATGCGGGGCTCGATCCCAGAACCCTGAGATCATGACCTGAGCCGAAGGCAGAGGCTTTAACCTGCTGAGTCACCCAGATGCCCCTTTTTTAAGATGCTTAAGTTTGAGAGAGAGGCAGACAGGAGGGGAGCAGCACAGGGAGAGAGAGAATCTCAAGCAGCCGCCCCCCCCCCCCCAGTGCAGAGCCCCGCGCAGGACTCCATCTCGAAACACTGAGCTCATAACCTGAGCAGAAACCCAGAGTCGAATGCTTAACTGACTGAGCCACCCAGGTGCCTAAGATTTTCAATTATTTGTAAAGTCCTCTCTACACCCAATGTGGCTTCAAACTCACAGCCCCGAGGTCAAGCGTCACGAGGGCCAAGTGAGCCGGCCAGGTGCTCCTGAGATCCTCATTGCAGTCCTTCTGGAAACGTGCTGTGAACTAACCTCGCTGGGTCAGATGTAGCTCTTTTTTTAGGGTTTTGAGGAAACTCCGTGCTGTTTTCCAAAGTGGCTGCCCGGGTTTCATCTGCAGCAGCTCAGTGCAAGGGTTTCAATCTCCCCGCACACTCACCAACCTGGTCGTCTCCTGTTTAGATAGCAGCCCTCCCGGGGGGGACAGGGAGGACTTCCTCATCCTTCCGGCATGCACATCTCGAACAACCAGAGATGCTGGGCGTCTCGTGGCTCTGTGGGCCGTCGGTCTGTCTCCGTGGAGAAATGTCTGTCACTCATTTTCATTGTTGGGTTGTAGGGGTTCTTTGTAGGTTCTGAAGATCAACCTCTTATCAGAAATGGGATTCGCAATCATTTTCTCCTATATGTGTCCTTTTCACTCTGCATTCCTTTGTGCAGAAGCTTTTCAGGGTAGAGTCCCGCTTCTGTGTTTTTGCTTTTGCTGCTTGTGCTGATGGACCCTTTTAATCACCTGAGATGAAGGGCAGCGGTTATGGCCCCAAGTCCATCAAATTCATCTGAAAGCAAAGGCACAGACCTCTTAGCAATGTCTCTATATCCAGCATAAAGACGTCTCCTGAGGATTTTCATTAATGTTTGTTTTGATTCCATGACCGACTTTGTAAAAGCCTATAATATGGTACAAAGAATTCCTATATATCGTCCCTTCACGGTGCTCAAATGTTAGGATTTTATACTGGCTTTATCCTGGATCAGAGCAAAGCAAAGCGGAGAACACTCTTTCTGTGGGAATAAGTTTCCTGTGGCTGCAATTCCTAAGGAAACCGAATGGCTTACAACTATGGAAATCCCTTCTCGCAGCTCTGGAGACCAGCGTCCGTCCGAGACGCCCTGCTGAGACCCCCCCCAATGGGGCGGGGGGCCGCTGAGACTCCCCCAGCCCTGCTCCCTATGGAGGTTCCAGGGGAGGGTCCTTCCTGCCTCTTCCAGCTTCTGGGGCTGCAGGTGTCGCCGGGCTGGTGGCCGCGTCCCTCCCACCTCTGCCTCATGTAACTTCTCTGTCTCTCTCCTCTTCTGACTCTTGTAAGGGTAACTGTCCCTAGATTTTGGGCCAACCTCATGCAGGATGCCGTCAGCTCAAAATCCTTCATTTGTTGTATCTACAAAGAACGCTTTCCCACATAAGGTCACTTTTTAAAGATTTTATTTATTTGACAGAGAGAGAGATCACAAGTAGGCAGAGAGGCGGGGGAAGCAGGCTCCCCGCTGAGCAGAGAGCCCGATGCGGGGCTCGATCCCAGGACCCTGAGATCATGACCCGAGCCGAAGGCAGAGGCTTTAACCCACGGAGCCCCCAGGTGCCCCCATAAGGTCACTTTCACATGTTCCAGAGGTCGCATCTTTTGGGGGCCACCCTTCGGCACGCTATTTGAGCCTAGGGTAACCCTTTCACCCTAGGCGATGAGTGAGGTCTTCTGTGGATCGGTGCTGAGAGCAGTATTGTGGGTGAGGGGACTGTTGAAGCATCGAGATAGGAGGGACCCGCAGGGGCTCATCCGCCATGAGGACCATTGCAGCTTCCTTCCCATGGGGGCCCAGGACAGACCGAGTCCCCCTGCAGAGCTGGTTCCCGTGGCAGTTTGTGGTGAATAGCCCCGTAGGGCCGGTAATTGCACGGTTGGAGCCATCGACTTGCTGACGCGTGGTGACAGCCGTGTCCCTTTGGGCTCAGCAGGTCTGAGACGGGAGTGCTGCGAACAGGAAGGTCTGGGCAATTTAGAAAGTTGGTTGCCAAGGGAACCGAACAGTTTGGTCAGGGTTGTCAAGGAAACGGTGGAAGGCAGAGGGGTGGGCAGGACACGAACCCCAGACCCTCCTTTCCGAGGGGCCCCTGCTTTCGAGCCCCATTCACCTGAGTGGCACCTGCCCAGGTTCCGCTGTCAGCGTGGGCTCTGGCTTCGGAGGCGTCTTACGAAGCCACACTGTCCTATCGTGGAGGCCGATCATGGAGGGCTTGGCAAAGCTCCTCGGATTTTAGGGCCACAGTCTCTCACTGCCACGAGGCAGGAGCGTCCCCACACACGAGAGCTGAAACGGGCCACGTGTCTTCACATGGGTGCAGGGCCAGTGGGTCTCGGGGGCCCAGGCTCTGTGCATCTGGCTTCTCCTTCCTCGTCCTGGGCGGAGGGTCCCTGCCGGCAGGGCTTGGGGCTGCTGGAGCCAGGCCCCTCGTCCTCAGACGCCGCTCCCTCCCGCCATGACCCCCTGGTAACCCTCTCACCGAGGCATCTTTTGGCCTCCCCAGACGGAGTGAAAGCAGGGGCCTGCTCTGCCCCACCAGTCGGAGCCACCACTCTGCTGCTTTCAGAAGGCTCCGTGGCTCCTGGGGTCTGTCCCCCACAAAGGGAGGTTCCTGGTCAGGGCCCGGCACCCAGACACTGGACAGAGGGGATCGTGGCCCCTCAGGGCAGAGCCCACTTGGAGCCACGGTGACTCCGGACGTCCCCGGAGGCTACCGAGCGGGACTTTGCGCCTGGGGCTTGCGAAGCAGGAAAGGGAGTTTGAAGCCAGCGAGCTCGGATGACCTGAGTGTCAGAGCACGGGGTTGCAAGAACAGCAGGCCTGGAGGCCCCGCCAACGTCAGGGCACCCTGGGGGCTGGGCCTCTCGGTCTAACAGGCAGAGAAGTCGGTGCGGCTTGCACACAACGCTTTCACCGATTCTCTGGGACGGGTCTGGGAGCCCATAGCCCGTCCCAATGGCACTGTTGCCCCTGGGAGAATGAGGTTTTCCCTGCCTGAGGGCTCAAGCCCACTGGCTCTTTGTGCTTGGAAGGATCCCCTCGGGGCTGGACGGGAGGTGGGCAGTGTGCCAGGGAGCCCAGACAGGGCTGGGCTGTGCCTATTGTGAGAACGAGTGTGGGGACAGGCACAGCTTGGCTGTGTAGATGTGCCCGACGTCACTGGGCACAGGGAAAGTGGGGAGTCTGGGACCGTCCCCAGTAGGGGGCTCAGCAACAAGGATCTGGAGAGGGGAGCAGAGATGGGTCCTGGAAGCCCGCGTTTGCTCTTACGGCGAGATCCCGATTCTGTGGTTGGATAGACGCACCAGCCTGGGGGGAGGAGAAAGGTCCTCTTGGAGGCGCTGGGCAGAGGAGAATTTCTGGTCAGGGTAGGACAGCTACAGGCAGATCCTGTGCCGGTGATGGTCGCCGTGAAGGGAACAGGGACAGCCCCCAGTCCCTGCGGCTTTGTAATCGATCCAGAAACCTCAGGTCCCTGAGCACAGCCCCCCTATGGTCTAGCCAGGGGGTGGGGGGCACTCTGTTTTCAACAGGGGCCTGCCGCAGAGCTGCATTTGCAATCTAACCCTAACCCCACACAGGCTGAGTGTCTGGGCTGCGGGCCCCGTGGCTATGGCTTTGGACCCGGTAAGTGCTGGCTTCCCAGAAGGGAGGGCAGCTCACACGCGGGGCTCAGAGGCCGAGGGCTTCAGCCCTCCAACAGAACCTACCTTCTTGCCCACCGTCTGCCAGGCCAGCCCTTTGCACACAGCCTGCTTCGGAGTCCCCCAGCGTAGTCGGCATGAGTGCACCGATTTCCCAGGTGCAGCCCTCTGGCGAGGGTTGGAGAGAACTGCAGCCTGCAGGGACGGGGTTTCTGGGACTCACTGTCCCACTCTTCTTTCCTCTACTAGGACACCTGCGGAGAGACACATCAGGGCTGTTTTCGGTACTATGTGGAGACCCGTAGTGTAAACACTTAGGAAACTTCGTGCTTCCAGAAAGATGGCACAAGTGTTTCTTGCCTCGCAGGGATGTGGGGGGACCTGCTGTGCGATGCTAACCCAGGGTTAGCCTGCCCTGAGGTGGGCTTTCCAACAGTATGGGAGTGTGCGGGAGCGCCCCTCCCCTGCAGGTCTCCCGGAGTGGGGAGCATCGGGTGTGCGGGAGCGCCCCTCCCCTGCGGGTCTCCGAGAGTGGGGAGCATCGGGTGTGCGGGAGCGCGCCTCCCCTGCGGGTCTCCGAGAGTGGGGAGCATCGGGTGTGCGGGAGCGCGCCTCCCCTGCGGGTCTCCGAGAGTGGGGAGGAGCACCCAGTGTGCAGGAGCGGGAGCGCGCCTCCCCTGCGGGGGTGGGGGGGCACGGAGTGTGCGGGAGCGCGCCTCCCCTGCGGGTCTCCCAGAGTGGGGAGAATGGAGTGTGGAGAATGGAGCGCCTCCCCTGCAGGTCTCCGGGGGGTGGGGGGCACTGAGTGCAGGAGCTCGCCTCCCTGCAGATGCCCCAGAGCGGCGAGCATCGACTGGGGGGGGGGGGGAAGTCGACCTCCCTGTGGGTCTCCCGGAGTGGGGAGCACCGAGTGGGAGCAGCGTTGCCCCAGAGCAGCTGCGGCACAGCCCGTGCCCCGACCTCTCCGTCACATCTCCTCCTCCATCACTTCTCGTCACCCTTGCAGGGTGGCTTCTCCCGGACGCATGGGCATCTCTGTCGCTCGCTGGGCATCCCGTGGTCTCCCAGCAGCAGCTTCCACACCTGTCGTCCATCTCCGCCCCCTCCCACCCGTCTGTCTGTTAGTCTCCATGAATGCGGGATCCCCTTCAAGTAACCAGACCTCCTGGTTAGTCACCTAACCTCCTGGTTAGCACCTCCTGTGCGCCGGTCACCACTGGGGATTTGATCCTACACACAGTTCTCGATCTGGATCAGCAATAAAATCAGTTTGCATTTTCCTCAGACCTGGTCAGCCATTGGTGAGAAGGGAAGGAGCCAAGGGTGACGCCAAAGTTTGATCCCGAGAAACTGCAATGACAGGGGTCTGAATGCAGGAAGGCACTGAGTACCACAGACTTGAGGTTGAAAATCGTGACGTTGGGCGTGGTTGGGTTCCTCTCTCAGCGAAGAGCAGATCCTGGGTCACCAGCTGCACTTAAAACTATCACGTTACATCTGACCCTCGTTACCTTTACAAAATCTAAATCTTAGCGCTTTTTTCCTTTGAATTCCTTGGTTGAAATTAGGAACTGCCGTCACTGTTCGGTTTTATGTAGTTGATAAAAATGAACGTGATCATTTTAAGTGTATGATTTTGGGGCATTCATTACGTTTACAGTGTTTTGCATCTCTCCCCATTTTTTTCCAGAACTCTGAGTATCCCAAACAAAACCGTCCCCATTGGGCGGTAACTCCAAGTGCCCCTTCTTCAGCCCCTGGCAACCACTGGTGTCCTTTCCCTTCTAGGAAGTAGCTTTTCCTAGATACGTCGTGTCACTGGATTCATACAAAGTATCTCATTCTTGTATCTGGCTTCTTTCAGTGAGCACGCGGTTTTTTCTTTTTCTTCCTTTCTTTTTCTTCCTTTCTTTTTCTTCCTTTCTTTTTCTTTCTTTTCTTTTTCTTCCTTTTCTTTTTCTTCCTTTTCTTTTTCTTCCTTTTCTTTTTCTTCCTTTTCTTTTTCTTCCTTTTCTTTTTCTTTCTTTTTCTTCCTTTCTTTTTCTTTCTTTTCTTTTTTTTCAAGAATTTATGTATTTGACAGTGAAAGAGAGATCACAAGTAGAGAGGCAGGCAGAGACAGAAGGGGAAGCAGGCTCCCCGCTGAGCAGAGAGCCCGATGCGGGACTCGATTCCAGGACCCTGAGATCATGACCCGAGTCGAAGGCAGAGGCTTTAACCCACTGGGCCACCCAGACGCCCCACCCCATTCATTTTTAATAGATGGATTACATTGTATAGATACATTAGAAGCTGTTTGATATTTGTGTTTTCCAGGTTTGGGTTCTTATATGTAAAATTGCTATAAACATTTCTGTGCAACTGTGTCCACATGTATTTCTTTTGTTTTGTCCACACTAAAAGCAGAATGGCTGGTTCATTGTATATTTTAACTTTTATTTTTGTTTGTTTTTAAGGACTTCCTGTGAGCCAGCATGTGAGAGTGGGGGAGGGGCAGAGGCAGAGAGAGCATCCTCGGCGACCTTCCCCTGAGCACAGAGCCTGACGCGGGGCTTGACCCCAGGACCCCGAGATCACGACCTGAGCCGAAAGGAAGATTTGGCCGCCCCGATGACCGAGTCACTCAGGCCCCCCTTCCCCCTTGTATTATACCTTCTAAAACACAGAACGGAAAGTAATTTTCCGAAGCATTCCGACCCTCCCGACAAGCAGTGTCCGGGGGTTCCCACGACTGCACAGCCTCGTGGGTACTTGGCACAGCCCATTTATTTAGTTTTCGTTGTTCGTGCAGGCGTTCAGTGGTATCGTGGTTTTATTTGAATTTCTCCGGTGACTACGAACCTTGAGGGTTTGTGCGAGCTGACTGGTGGACCGTGGATCTTCTGGGAACTGTCCCCAAGTTGTTTCCCATCTATTTTGCAGAGGGCTCTCTGTCTTGCGTGAGGCTGACTGACGTCAGTCTGCCACCCACCCCCTAAAATCGGACCGCCAATGGCCCCCCAGGCCACCACTTGGCCTCGGTGTTGTATGTTGTGGGACACACGATGGAAACCCCCTGTGCATGTGGTACCTGGGCCCTCGGTCACAGTCCATTTGATGGGCCGAGAAACACGTCCCCCTGAAGGCAAGCACACGCCTGCATTTCCTGGTGTGGACTCCCTCTATGCATCCCGATCTCTCCCTTGACCTCGGCCTCGGGTGCTCTGGGGCGAAGGGACCTTCTGATGCACCCCACTGAGCGTGCTGGCTTCCCCGGTGTGTCCCGGCCCCGCCTGAGCTCCCGACGGAGGAGGAAAGGTCAAAACGCTGCCATCGCAACTCCTGAGGTATCGATGCTGAACATTTCCTTGTTTTAAACTTGAGTAAAGAGCATTTGAATCCAGCAGTGAGAAACTTGTTTAAAACTGGCACTAGAGAGAAGAGAACGTTCCTGTGACCTTGGGAGATGCAGAGCTGAACTCGCGGGTCCCGTGCTTCTACTGGGTGATTTCATCCAGGGGTGCGGGGATCTGTCCTCGCCCTCTGCCACTGGGGCCCCTCCCATGGGCTTCCAAGGACCGGCCAAAACCCCGCACAAGTACTTTTGCCGTCCAGCTTTTTTTCTCGCTGAGGTAGCCCAGGCCGCCAGCCCTGGTGATGGCCCCATGGGTCCCGAGCGTCCTGCTGCCTATTTGTGGAAGGGAAACCCATTTTCCAGATGCACTGCAGACCCCTCCCACCCCTGGAGATAGAAGGGACCGCGGTGCCCACGGACCCTGACATGGGCTCTTATGGTAGGAATGCAAGAGGCATGTGGATGCACGGCAGGAGTTCGACGCCCAGGGAGGCACAGCCCTGGGATGGGCCCCTGGGGCTGTCTGGGGTTGGTTCCCCAGAAGGGGACCTTCCATCGGAGGACAGGGTTCGGGAGGCTGGTGAGGGGAGCCTGAGAACAGCCCTGGTCGTCAACACGTGACCTCTGTGATCCAGCCATTTGCCACGCTTTGGGGTGCGTCCCTGGGAATGTGGGTGTCAGGTCCCACAGCAGGATGGATGACCCAGGGCCAGGAGATGAGCGTACCTCCTTCCCTGGCCGCGTCCGGGTGGGCGTGACACACTGAGGACAAGGGTCACGACTGCGGTTCTAGCTCTTCAGGTGGTCCTGCCATGTCTCCTGCACAGGTAGGGTGTGTTCTGAGATGGAACGAGGTGTGTCTGGACCCCAGGTCTGCTGACGGTAGTGAGGACCATGGACTGCTGACAGCAGTGACATGGGAGGGTTTCAGAGAAGGGCGAAGGGATCCGGATGCTGCCTTCCTGTGGCTGAATGGGACAAGACATACCCCAAACCTGGGGCTGAGTAGTGGGGACACTTGGCTGTCCCCTGTAGGATACCCCAGATGGCCTCTCCTCTGAGAATGTTCTAGCATCTTGTCACATCCATGGAATTCTTGTCCCACAGACACCAGGGAAAGAAAAGGGGCCAATTGTGCCGAATGCTTCGTGGGTTTCTCTGCTGATTAAGCCTCAATTAGACTCTTTTGCATCTTGCAGCGTCTCCCAAAGAGAAGAAATCCCCAGAGGTCAACAGGATGACAGAGGTAGATGAGCAGGGGGATAGCAGGTGAGTAGGTGGGTCTTAGGATTCCTATAGAGGCTGCCTTTCGTGTTCTGCTCCTTCAGGAGCCCAGAAAAGCCTCCAGGGCAGAAAAGCCAGATTCCACGCCACTGTCCTTGGACTCAAAGATGTTGAGGGAACATCAGAACCAAGGGGGATTAGGAAAGCCCAAGAGAAATGTCACTAGAGGATTTGGGGGCTCTTCAGATGGGATATTAGAGGTTAATGTTAAAATATATGTATACAGTATGATACACAGGGTGAAATTCTGGATAGCAAAGAATCCAGGCCCACAGTGGAGAAAGGTAGAGCTACAAATTACAGCCGGGTTGGAACCAGGCGGGCGTCGGATGGCGGGGGTGGCCCCCAAGGGGCATGCAGGTTTCTCCTGCCCTGAGGCTTTGGCGCC
>CM052800.1:178956845-178976065 GCA_028533885.1 Nasua narica | reverse complement strand
ACAAGAGCTCTGAATGACACATTGGACCAGATGGACCTCATAGATATATACAGAACATTCCACCCTAAAACAACAGAAGACTCATTCTTCTCGAGCGCACATGGAACTTTCTCCAGAATAGACCACATACTGGGCCACAAATCAGGACACAACCAATACCAAAAGATTGAGATGATTCCCTGCATTTTCTCAGACCACAATGCTTTAAAACTGGAACTCAATCACAAGAAAAAGTTCAGAAGGAATTCAAACACTTGGAGACTAAAGACCAATATGCTCAAGAATGCGGGGATCAACCAGGAAATCAAAGATGAACTTAAACAATTCATGGAAACCAATGAGAATGAAGACACATGGATCCAAAACCTATGGGATATGGCAAAGGCGGTCCTAAGGGGGAAATACATAGTCATCCAAGCCTCACACAAAAAGATTGAAAAATCTCAAATACACCAGCTCTCTTTACACCTTAAAAAACTGGAAAATCAACAACAAATCAAGCCAACCCCACCCACAAGAAGGGAAATAATCAAGTATGAGCAGAAATCTACGAGTTAGAAACTAAGGAAACAGTAGAACGCATCAATGAATCCAGAAGTTGGTTTTTTGAAAGAATCAATAAGATCAATAAGCCACCGCCCAAACTAATCCAGAAGAAAAGAGAGAGGACCCTAATTAACAAAATTATGAATGAAATGGGAGAGATCACGACTAATCCAAAGGAAATAGAAACAATCACCAAAAATTATTATCAACAGCTATATGCCAATAAGCTAAACAACCTAGAAGAAATGGATACATTCCTGGAAATCTTCCAAGACTGAAACAGGAAGAAATTGACAACCTGAATAGACCAATATCTAGTAATGAGATTGAAGCAGTGATCAAAAACCTCCCAAAAAACAAGAGTCCAGGACCTGATGGTTTCCCTGGGGAATTCTACCAAACATCCAAGAAAGAAATAATACCTATTCTCCTGAAACTGTTTCAAAAAATAGAAACAGAAGGAAAACATCCAGACTCTTTCTATGAAGCCAGCATTACCCTGATCCCCAAACCAGGGAAAGACACCATCCAAAAGGAGAATTTCAGACCAATATCCCTAATGAATATGGATGCCAAGATTCTCAACAAGATCCCAGCTAATAGGATTGAACAGCACATTAAAAAGATTATTCATCATGACCAGGTGGGATTTATCCCTGGGATGCAAGGGTGGTTCAACATTCGCAAATCAATCAATGAGATAAAACAAATCAATAAGAGAAGAGAGAAGAACCACATGGTCCTCTCAATTGATGCAGAAAAAACAACTGACAAAATTCAGCATCTGTTCCTGATTAAAACTCTTCAAAGTATAGGGATAGGAGGAACATTCCTCAACATCATAAAGTCTATATATGTAGGGCCCACAGCAAATATCATTCTCAATGGGGAAAAGCCAACAGCCTTCCCTTTGAGATCAGGAACACGACAAGGATGCCCACTCTCACCACTCTTGTTCAACATAGTGCTAAAAGTCCTAGCGACAGCAATCGGACAACAAAAAGAAATAAAAGGTATTCAAATTGGCAATGATTAAGTCAAACTCTCTCTCCTAGAAGTAGAAAGGACACCCGCCATGATAAACGAGTCCATATAATCACCTAGACATATCCTCCAAAGGCAAAGGAAACGAAAGCGAAAATAAACTTTTGGGACTTCATCAAGATAAAAAGCTTCTGCACAGCAAAGGAAACAGTCCACAAAACAAACAGGCAACCCACAGAATGGGAGAAGATATTCGCAAATGACACTACAGACAAAGGGCTGATATCTAAGATCTAGAAAAAACTCCTCCAACTCAACACTCACAAAACAGATAATAACATCCAAAAATGGGCAGAAGACATGAACAGACACTTCTCCAAAGAAGACATACAAATGGCTAACAGACACATGAAACAATGTTCATCATCTTTAGCCATCAGAGAGATTCAAATCAAAACCACACTGAGATACCACCTTACACCAGTTAGAATGGCCAAAATCAACAAGACAGTAAACAACAAATGCTGGAGAGGATGTGGAGAAAGGGGAACCCTCCTCCACTGTTGATGCAGCCACTTTGGAAAGCAGTGTGGAGATTCCTCAAGAAATTAAATATACAGCTCCCCTATGACCCTGCAATTGCACTACTGGGTATTTACCCCAAAGAAGCAGATGCAGTGCAAAGAAGGGCCACATGGACCCCAATGTTCATAGAAGCAAAGGCCATAATCGCCAAACTGTGGAAAGAACCAAGATGCCCTTCTACGGATAAATGGATAAAGAAGATATGGTCCATATACACAATGGAATATTACGCCTCCATCATAAATGATGAATACCCAAACTTTGTATCAACATGGATGGGACTGAAAGAGATTATGTGGAGTGAAATAAGTCAAGCAGAGAGAGTCAATTATCTAAAGGTCTCACGTGTGGAGCATATGGAAAAACATGGAGGACATTATAAGAAGGAAAGGAAGGGTGAATTGGGAGAAATCAGAGGGGAGACAAACCATGAGACACTCTGTACTCTGAGCAATAAACTGAGGGTTTTAGAAGCTATGGCGTGGGCGATTGGGCTAACCTGGTGGTGGGTATTGAGGAGGACACGTATTGCATGGAGCACTGGGTGTGGTGCATGAACAATCAATCTTGGAACACTGAAAAAATAAAATAAAAGTATTTGGGGGAAAAAGTTGGCATGATATATTCAGCATGCTAAATGAGAAGAATATGCAGCTAAGAATAGTTATCCAGCTAGAATGTCATTCAGAATGGAAGGAGAGATAAAGAGCTTTCAGGACAAATAAAAACTAAAATAATCTGTGATCACTAAGCCAGCCCTGCAAGAAATATGAAAGGGGATCCTTTAAGCGAGGAGAGAGCCCAAAAGTAACATAGACCAGAAAGGGAAAGAGACAATACACAGAAACAGTGATTTTACAGGTAGTTCAATGGCACTAAATTCATATCATTCAATAGTTACCCTGAATGTAAATGGGCTAAATGCTCTAGTCAAAACACAGAGTATCAGATTGGATAAAAATATCAGGCCCCATTCATATGCTGCCTACAAGAGACTGATTTTGGGCACAAAGACACCTCACGATGGAAAATGAGGAGGTGGAGTACCATTTATTATGCTAATGGACATTAAAAGGAAGCTGGGATATCAGACAAAATAGATTTTAAACCAAAGACTTTAGTAAGAGATGAAAGTCATTAAGGCATAATTAAAGGGTGTATGCAACAAGATCTAACAATTGTAAATATTTATGCTCCTGATATGGGAATAGCCAATTATATAAACCAATTAATAACAAAATTAAACACATTGATAATAATATGATAATAGTGGGGGACTTTAACACCCCCCTCACTGTAATGGACAGATCATCTAAGCAGAAGATCAACAAGGAAACAAGGGCTTCGAATGACACACTGGACCAGATAGACTTCACAGGTATATTCAGAGCATTTCATTCTAAAGCAACAGAATACACATTCTTCTCTAGGGCACATGGAACATTCTCCAGAATAGATCACATCCTGGGTCACAAATGAGGTCTCAACTGGTACCAAAATACTGGCATCATTCCCTGCATATTTTCAAACCACAATGCTTTCAAATTGGAACTTGGGTACCTGGGTGGCTCAGTCGTTAAGTGTCTGCCTTGTGTTCAGGTCATGATCCCAGGGTCCTGAGATCGAGTCCCATGGCGGGCTCCCTGCTCAGTGGGAAGCCTGCTTCTCTCTCCCCCACTCCCACTGCTTATGTTCCCTCTCTCACTGTGTCTCTCTGTCAAATAAATAAAATCTTCTTAAAAAATAAGATAAAATTGGAACTCAATCCCAAGAGATTTGGAAGGAACTCAAATACATGGAGGCTAAAGAGCATCCAACCAAAGAATGAATTGGTCAACCAGAAGTATGGTCTTCCACTGCTTCTGGTCTCCCAGTCAGGGGTCTGGCGGCTGCATGGAAGGACTGGATGGCTTTGGGGGGAGGGGTGCTCACTGGCGACACTGCTCACCACCCCCCTGCACTCTGCAGTCCAGGCTCCGTGCCCAGCGTAGGTCAGCCACCAGCACCCCACACGCTCCGGCCAGGGAGCGAGCATTCAGCGTCACCGCATTGCACAGAGTGGGAGAGCGACACCCAGAGAGGGGAGACAGATGGCTACAGTCACAGGGCCGGTCAGCAGAGGGGCTGCAAGGCCAGCCTCCCGAGCCCCCGTTAGCCCAGCCAGGGACT
Organism: Nasua narica; assembly: GCA_028533885.1. Lineage (NCBI taxonomy): Eukaryota > Metazoa > Chordata > Mammalia > Carnivora > Procyonidae > Nasua > Nasua narica. The sequence goes on along the minus strand of CM052800.1, from coordinate 178,971,781 downwards.
CCCTGAGCCCAGAGCGGGCCCGCCCCTGCCTGCCCAGCCACACACTGGCCCCAGGGCTCGATGATGGCTGTTCTCCTTGGCCCTGAGGGTGTTGCTGGCCGAGTAGGAGGGGGGTCCAGCTGGTGGGACAGGCTGTAGCTATGGGACAGGGTGACACATCAGAGCTAGCAGAGGCCACACTCTGGTCTCCCTCCTGGAGCCAGGCAGCTGGAGTCTGGGTGCCCGAGGGCCCAGCACACAACAGGGTCTGTGCTGAGCAGGGAGCCATGGCACCCAGGGAGAATCCACTCTGCTCTCTCCCGGCTCCTGCACCACCTCACTTCTCCCCACTCCAGAACCCGAAACCAGGCCCCGTAGCGCTGCCCGGCTCCAGCTTGTAATGAGTTTGCAGCCCCCGGAGCAGCTGCATTTCCAGGGGCTGGAGGGAGGACTGGGTGCAGACAAGCACCGGGCTGGGAGAGATGTGGGGCCTCGTGGAGGGTGAAGGATGGGGCAGGGCCCAAGTCCTGAGGCCACTGCTCATGTCTAAAAAGGGCTGAAATCCTGAATTCCCACAGGGTCCCTCATTACGGTAACAATCCCTCACACTCAGGCATCCTGGTGGCGGGCCCCTCCTCCCCGGCCCCCTTCCCGCCCCTCTGACTCCAGCCAGGGCTGCAGCCAGGGGCGGGCTGGACCTCTGTCCAGGGCCCTACCAGGAGACAAGGGAGGAGGAGACGAGGAGAAGAGGAAGGAGTGGACTGATCTTCTCCCGGCCCTGAGTCGGCCTCCACGGCTGCCTCCAGGTCCTCTGGCCCAGTCCTGCCCTTAGCTGGACCCTGGGCGGGAGTCCGCACTCTTGGCCAGCTGGATGGGGAGTATTTCGTGACCTTAGCATCCCCAGACGTCCAACCCACCTGGCCTTGTACCCTGCCTGAGCCTTGCTGCCCAGGATGAGCAAGGTTTCAGGGCTCAGCAGACTTTGGGGCCACAGAGCACTGGGCAGTGGTGAGGAAACACGGGGGACCAATCAGGTGTGGGCGGTGTGTCTCGTGCATGTCCGCCGCGGGGCTGGGTCAGGGGAGAGGGGGTGTGTGCAAGTCCCCTGTGCATCCCTGGCCCTCTCGGGAGGGAGGCCTCTGTGCCTGGTGCACCTGTCCTCCACCTCCCCCGGGAGGAGCGGCCAAGTTCAAGCATTTCCGTGTCCAACCCTCAGGGACAGCTGGGAACCTGGGGTCCAGAGAGGCAGGGACAGGCCCAGGACAAATGAGGGGTAAAGAGTCCAAGGAGCGGGGCTGCTCGCCAGACCTAGGCCAGCCCCAATCCTCCCATGAGGTTCACTTGGGGGGTAAGAGCCCCTCAGATCCGCGAGGATAGCTCCCCACCCTGTCCCATGTGAGGACATGACCTTGGGGATCCCAGACAGGTAGAGGCATGTGCACCTGCACACACACACACACACACACACCCCACTCTGACTGCCCGGCTGGGGGTTAGAAGGGGAGGACATCCTGGGAAAGGGGTGGGTGACAAGGGGGAAAGAAGAAAGAGGTCGGAGACAGCTGGGCCATGGGGCAGGGACATCAGGACCCCTGGCAAGAACCCAGATCCATAGCATGAGGAGGGGAGACAGGCCAGGCTGATGGTCAGGGGTCCCCAAGGGGCCCAAGGGGGTTGCCCGGGCACTGGGAGAGGACAGGTTCTGGGGTCCAGGGTCCATCACCATCCTGGGCACCTGGAAGTCGGAAGAGATACCCCCCAGTCCAGACGGGACTACAGTACAAAAGGCCTCAGCTTACTCTTCTGTCAACTGGGCTGTAGAGACGGGGTGTCCCTAGGGTCCCACAGGCTTGTAAAAGGGCCTGTTGGCCTTGGATCTCCATCCCTGACCCACTGTGCTCCCAGTCTTGGGAAAATGCTTTGTGCTCCCTCGAGGTCCTTCCGAGCAGAGGACAGCCTGGGGGCTTGGGGCTGAGGACCTGGGTTTGCAGAACGTGGCAGAGCCCTGGACCACTGGTCTGGGGGCCACGGTCAGGACCCTCCTTGTTGCAGCCTCAGGGGCCCCATTTGGAAGAGGTTCCAGGGCCAGTGCTCTGGTCAGGGTGAGGAGGTCTCAGGAAGGAACCGAGCACTAGGACAGGAGAGGGAAACAGGGACAAGGGAGGCTTCTGAGGTTTCTCACGTCGCCCCTGGAGCCCCCAGGTCCTGCTCCTGGGAGACACAGAGACACACAGAGAAGGAGGCAGAGACAGAGACTGAATACAGAAGAGAGGGAATCAGAAGTCGCAGACTTTCCTCCATCAGGCTGGAAATGACATCCCGTCATTTGGCCCCATTCTCTCCCTGACAGCGCAGTCACACGGGCCACCCACCCTGTGGGGAAAGGGGATTCCACAGGGATGTGTAAGTGGGATTCGGGAATGCCCAGGAACCACTGTGGGGACTGCCCAGCACATGGGCACAGAGAGGCCCTGGGACCTGGGCCCAAACCTAATGGGAGCCCCCAGAAGTCTGTGTCGCCAGGGGACAAGGTCAGAATCCGCTCATTGCAACCTTCCCATGGGGGCTGGGACATGGGCAGGAGGGGGGTGGCTTGGCCTGGACCCCAGAGCAGACCCAGGTCCCTCTGGGCTGTGTTCCGTGCCCTGCCAGCCCCCCGCTCACCATCGCATTGCCCCGTGTGTGCACCAGGTTCCCGTGACAGCAGGAACAACACGTATGGAGAGGTCCTCCCCCTGATGGCGTCCCTAGAAGCAGAAGCCAGAAGACCCCACTGTGCAGACGGCGAGCCTGGGGAGGCCCTGAGAGGCCCAGGGTCTGTCCGGGGTCACGGTCCCGGGCACGAGCAGGACCCTGGTCCAAACCCAGCTCTGTGTCCTCCCAGCGGGGACCCCGGCTGCACCCAGGCCTCGCGGGGGCTGTGGGTGGGCTTCGTGGGTGTCGCTGTGTGGACAGGGCGTGGGGGGAGGGTAAGCGTTGAGCAGCTGGGGGAGGGGCCCTCGGGGGCTCCGGTGGGAGGAGGAAGTCGGGTAAGGGGTCCCCACTTACCCATGGTGACCTCACTTCCTGAAAACAGGCCCAACAGAATTTGGAACCCGCGTCACCAGGCGCCCACATTCCAGGGACAGCCCCCCGCCCAGCTCATTTCGTTGGAGACCCTCGAACGAACGACATGTTCTTGTGTTGCATCCCGAAGTCCGGAGGCTGCAGGTGGAGGGCCACGCGCCCTGCAAACACTTTCCCTCGTTGGGGAGGTCATGTCAGGGCTCCCCGACGCCTCTAGCCATTCGGCAGGAAGGACCGAAAGCTGACACTGGGAGGCCCAGAGCCCGCCACCCAGCCCCACATGCTCTGATCCCACCTATGCAGCCCCAGGTCCCTTCCCTATGCGTGCGCACACACGTGTGTGTGCGCCTGTGTGTGCGTGTGTTTTTATAAAGAGGGCTCATGTAGGGTGGACGCCCTGAGCGGAAGCAGGTTGATGAGGGGTCAGATGCCCAGTGGGAAGGTTACACTCAAGGTCAAGGCTGGCTGGATGGGATGGGGATAGGTGGCTGCGAGCTTCTGTCCAGGGTTTATCCAGAGAGTCCGGCAGAGATGGGTCACTGTCCCAGGTGCAGGGCTGGGCACACACAGGGCTGGGCACACACAGGTCCAGGCAGGAGGACAGTGAGGACTGCCAGGCAGGGCTGTGATGCCTCCGTGCTGGCTACCTGTCCCTGTCTGCAGAAAGCCACAGATGACAAGAGGAGGCTGGCGGACATGCCCTCCTCCCTGACTCAGGGATTGGGTGCACAGGGCTCTCCAGGAGCAGGCACTGGGGATGGCCTGGGAAGGCCTCCAACACCACCCAGGCCACTGTCCCTAGTGGGGACAGTATTACGTTGGACTGCGGTCTAGAAGCCAGAGCCCATGGAGGCCAAGCCTGGGGGTGAGAAGACCGGCGAGGAGTGCCCGGGGGTGTGTGGAGACGGGTCATGCTGGCCCTGGCTAGTGAGGGGCCAGGAGCAAGGACTGGGCTCAGAGCACCCAGAGGATGGACTACAGCTGGGGAGACGTCCCGGGGAGGGCTCCTTCCTGGCTGCGGCTTCTCTGGGAGGCCTGGGCTGTGCTCTGTCTGTGCAAAGGCACACGCGGGCGAGCTGCTCTCCCCTCACAGCTGCTCCTCCGTTGGAAGAGCTAAGGCCGGCCCCAAGTTCAGCAGCAGCTCTGGAAGGAGGCAGACACCTCCGAACGTCACTCCACCCACTGTGAGCAGAGCAGCCAGGTGCAGGAGCAGAAAACAGTGCAGCTTCCAGGGGGTTCTGCAAACACAGGGGCCGGTAGCCGGCTCGGAGGCTTCACAGCCCTGCCCGGCGGTCCTCACTGTCCTCCTGTCCAGTCCCCCTGCTGCTCCCAGAGCAGACACAGACCTGTGTGTGCCCAGCCCTGCACCCGGGATGCAGGGAGATATACCTGCAGGGCTCCGGAGAAACCCTGGGGAGAAGGATGCCCCTGCACCCCATCGCACCCAGCCAGCCTTGACCTGGGCTGTGCACATGAAACACCCAGCAGGTATCTGAACCCTCATCGGCCTGCTGCTGCTCAGGGTGCCCCCCCCCCCGCATGAGCCCTCTTACACACACGCACACGCATACGCACGCACAGGAGGAGGGGACCTGGAGCTGCACAGTCGGATCACAGCAGAGTCTGGCGGGACTGGCTGCCTCTGGGCTTCCCTGTCTTACTTTTGGTTTCCTCCAGACAAAGGGCCAGAGGCATCAGGTGAGACCTGACCCACAGTCTGCAGTGTAGGAAATGGCTCTCACTGTCAGTTTTCCTGAGACCACATCCTCGGGTCATCGGGATAAAGCAGAACAGGTTTTTCATTGGAGCACCTGCAGTCAAGGGAACTGGGTAGGAAGGGGGCTGTCCCTAGAATATGGGTGTCTCTGGGCATCTTGGGGACCCCTGGCCATCCGCCTGGCATGTCTCCCCCACCCTCACCTTGTGTCCCTGGGCATGTTCCCAAGAGACGATGCCCACACCCCACGGCCCAGCTGCCTCCAGGGTCCACTCTCCCTTGGAGCCCACCTGGGGAGGGGGAGAGAGAGAGAGAGAGAGAGAGAGTGTGTGTGTGTGTGTGTGTGTGTGTGTGTGTGTGTACGCACGCATGCAGAGCCTTGTGCGTACCTGTGCCCACACGAGGATGCCCAGAGGAAAGGTTCCCACCTGGGAGCGGTGGGCAGGGTCCTCGGGATCTCCAGGGCGCGCATTCCCAAGGACACCCCTGGGAAGGTGCAGCCCCGGCCCACAAAGCCGGAACCCTCCCGGCTCCTCCAGCCGCTGCTCACCTGGTGAGTCCCGGCCAGTCCCTGCCTCTCCTGCCCTCAGTCTGCCGCCTGTCCCGTGAGGGACTGGACGAGTGGGGCTCAGCGGGGCCGCCGGGCTCCCCTTTTGCAGCGGGCGCGGTGCAGGAGCGCTCTGGGGGCACGAGGCCCACCCACCAACGGTCGTCGGAGGCAGGTGGGTCCTGCGCAGGCGCGCGCGGACCAGCAGACGGCGCATGCGCGGGACCGCACTTCGCAGCGCGTGCGCGACGCTGAAGGGCTCGTGGTGGGGCTGGTTCCACGTGTCCCCGTCCCCACTGCCCGCTCAGGGACCCTCACCTCCTCTTAGGCGGGAGGGTGATGACTGAGTGGATGTGGCGACTTGGGGACTAGAGAGAAATTAAATATGTCCCGCCCTGCCGTCCTGACCCCCATGTTCCATCCCCACGTTACCCTCGGTGCATGGCTGGGTCAGGGGAGGGGGCGGGAAGGAGGTCAGACCGCCCTTTCCTCACCTACACCCCCTTCCCCTGTCTTCCTGGCGGCACCCCTATCCCCGCCCCTCTCCCCAAGGTCCAGCACTCCAGACCCCGTCATCTCCTGCTTTAATCCCCAGCACACCCTCCCATCCTCAAAGTCACCCTAGGGGCTTGTCTGGCGCGGGGCTGTGGCAGGGCCCTGCCGTGGGCTTGAACCCAGATCTGACCCAAAGCCTGAGTTTACAGAGCAGCCGAGGAAGCAGCTTCTGAGACCAGCCTTGGAGGTGAGGCCATCCGGGATGGGGGCCGTGGGGAGGGAGGGCGGGGGGCTCTGAGCGCGAATTCCAGGCCCTCTGCCTGGCTCACATCTGGCACAGCGAGAAGGTTCCTCTGGTTCAGTAGAAGGAGAAGATCGAAGTCAGTAGAGCCAAAGAAACTGCAAAGATCAGGGCAGAGATAAATGGCTCCCTGGGGGGAATGCCCTACAGAGGCTGGAGTGGGGTGAGGGGGGCACACTGGGGAGGGCATCGGGACCAGATCGCACAGGGCTCTCTGGATGTTGGGCCAAGATTCGGGGGTCACTGCAGGTCCTGGGGTTCAGGGGACACAATCCGGGCAGTCTTGTCAGAGTCACTCGTCCTAGATGTGGACGGAGCTTGATGGGCATGTTATTGCCCCCAACTCGAGCAGGGGTCACCAAGCACCAGCCGGGGTGAGGAGGCTGCCTCAGTTTCCTCCTGTGTAGAGTGGGGCCGCGCTGGTCGTCTGCCTCCTCCCAGGCCTGGGCGTGCTGCCTGGAAGGCCCAGAGATGGTTCTGGTCAGCGTAGCTGTTCCAGTGTGGTCAGCACCCGGAGAGGTCTGAGGGGACCAAAGGGACGCCCCATCTGCCCAGTTCAGCAGGATGCTCTTGTACGTGGTTCCCGTCTTCACGTCAGGCTGACGGGAGCAGCATCGCCAGCTGCTGGATGGAGAGCGGCAGCCAGGAGCCACAGAGCTCGTGTGAGCCCGAGGCTGCGACAGATTTGGGGAGGCTGAGGAGGGGGAGGTGCTGCCTGAGGCTGAGACGGCGCCTGAGGTCTCCAGGGACCACTGGGAGGTCAACTCCAGAACGAGAGGAACTGCAAGATGGTCAGACGCTGGACTGTGCAGGGCACCCCGTGCCAGCATCTAGCTCAGGGGCTTCTAGAGACAGAGGCTTCTTGGCGAAGGTGTGGGTGTGGGTGTGGAGTGGGGACCCGGGCTCCAGGAAGGGATGTCTGTCAGGGAGAACGGGTAGGACAGTCACCTTCTTTTCCCGGCACGGATGTCACTGGAGCAAAGCCCATGTTGATCTCCTCCATGTCCTCGTCGAGTTGGGGGAGCTGGCTGAGTGCATGCAGAGCCGGGACACGGTGTCCCTGCCGCGTGGGTAGGGGCTGCAGCTGAGCTGCTCACAGGACTTGGAGCGGGGGCTCCTTTTGGTCTTGGGTGCTCTGTTGGGAGTCTGGGGTGGCGGAGTTGAAGGGCTGACATTGCATGAGCAGACACCCTGGGTGAATGGATGCTCTTGGGTGTCCACGGGCACAGGTGGCCATGGCCCACACATGGGAAGCTGTGAAGGAAGTGCACAAAAGTGCCCAGTACTATGTAGGGTTTCCTGCCCATGGACAGTGCTCCCTGGCAAAATTCAGCTACTCTTGTTCCCAGAGCACAGAAGTTGCTCAAGGCTGTGCTTGGTCCATGGGAAGCCCAGCCCATATATTTCGTTGGACATCATACCTTTCAGTAGGAGAGGTTCAGCCTGAAATTACACTCTGGGGGTGGCGTGGAATTCCAGTTGAGGTAGAAATTGCCCAGCTACTCCAGTCTGTAGTTGCTTCTTTACCCAACAACACAGACCTAGACGGTAGCCCTCTGGCTGGCTGGTGTCTGTTACTGTTATTGGGTTCCTCTGTCAAATAAGGAGGAGGAGGAGGGAAGGGAGAAAGAGGAGGAGGAGAGGCTGAGGAGGAGAAGATTAAAGTTAATGACCAAAAGAAATTGTGAAGATCAGAGCAGAGATAAATGGAAGAGAAGAGCACTCAAGAAAATCAGTGAAGACAACAGTTCTTTCTGAGATTTACCAAATTGATAAAAGAGACAAATATGGAACCATTTTATACCAACAAATTTGCTCACTGAGATGAAGCAGATAATTTGGAGAAGCACACAAACTACCAAAACTGCCTCCGGACAAAATGGAAACCCTGAGTAGACCTATAGTAAGTAGAGAGACTGAGGCAGTAATGAGAATTTCCCAACAAAGAAAAGCCCAGGACCCAATGCTTTCCCTGATGATTTGTCCTACACATTTAAAGAAGATATAACATCAATGCTTCTGAAATTCTGCAAAAAGTACAAGAGAAGGGAACACTCCATATCACCCGATAATGCCAGCATTTCCCTGATTCCAAAGACTCACAAAGACCTTACAAGAAAAGACAACTGCAGGCCAAAATCCATGATGAAGAGATGCAAAAATCCTCAACAGAATTCTAGCAAACAGATTCTAGCAGCACACTGAAAGGACTATACATCGTGACCAAGTGTGATTTACACCAGGTATGCAAAGGCTGTTCAATGTAGCTAATTAATGTCATATACCACATTAGTAAGAAACATGATCATTTCAGTTGATGTGCAATAAACTTTAACGAAATCCCAACCTTTTCATAAGTGCTCTCAATAAAATAGAAGATAGATTAAATTGTGATAAAAGAGGGGCACCTGGGTGGCTCAGTGGGTTGTGTCCATCTCTTGGTTTGGGATCAGGTCATGATCTCTTGGGTGGTAAGACTAAGGTCCAGGGAGGGCTCCAAACTCAGTAGGGAGTCTAGATATTCTCTCCCTCTGCCCCTCCCTGCTCTCAGGTTTGTCCCCTCTCTCTCTCTAAAATAATCTTTTAAAAGTTATGATAAAAATATTTATGAAAAAACTCATGTGTATCACTGTCAGTGGTGAAAGACTGAGAATTTTCTCCTTAAGATGACAAATAAATCAAGGACGCCCACTTTCACCATTTCATTTCAATGTTGTCATGGAAGTTTGATCACAGCAATTACATGAGATGCACAATTAAAAGCTTCCAAATGGAGAGGCCCTGGGTGGCTCAGTGGGTTGAAGCCTCTGCCTTCGGCTCAGGTCATATCTCAGGGTCCTGGGATCGAGCCCCACGTCAGGCTCTCTGCTCAGCAGGGAACCTGCTTCCCCCTCTCTCTCTGCCTGCCTCTCTGCCTACTTGTGATCTGTCAAATAAATAAAATCTTTTTTTAAAAAATAAATAATAAAAGCTCCCAAATGGAAAGGAAAAGGAAAAAGTCTACTTATATGTGACATGATCTTATATGCAAATAATCCTAAGAATTAAAAAAAAAAAAAAAACTTGGAGATTATATTTCCTGCAAGGTAGAAGCAGAGAAGACCAACACTTAGGTGTCAATGGAATACCACTGAGAATCAAGGAATACATACATGTATGGTCAGTTGTTTTCCAACATGGGTACCATGATCATTCACTAAGGCAAACAGTGTCTCCAAAATCTTGGGAAACCGGATATCCACATAAAAAGAATGAAGTCACATTACCTTACACTATGAAAGAAAGTTAACTCCAAATGAATCAAAAACTTCATTTCTTAAATGAAGTTAAGACTTCATTCCCTTGGATGTGGCAGTGGTGTCTCTAATATGGCACATGAAGCACAAGCAACAACAGAAAAAGCAGAGACACAGGACTTCACCATTGTTAACTTTTGTGAATGAAAGGGCAATCTCAAGAGACTAAAGAGACCAAAAAATATTTTTTTCAAATCATAAATCTGATAAGGTATCATAATCTTGCATCTAGAATATATAAATCTTGCATCTAGAATATATAAAGACTCTTACAACATAAGAACATAAACAATCCCATTAAAAATAGTAGACATTTCTCCAAAGAAGATAGACAGATGGCCCAGTAAGCACATGGGAAGATGATCATAATTAGACAGTAGGGAAATGCAAGCCAACACCACAATGATGTACTTCCCATCCCTGGGCAGGGGTGGGCTATACTGAATAAACAGAAATAAGAGGATTTTGAGGAGCGCCTGGGCAGCTCAGTGGGTTAAAGCCTCTGCCTTCAGCTCAGGTCATGATCTCAGGGTCCTGGGATAGAGCCCCACGTCGGGCTCTCTGCTCAGTGGGGAGCCTGCTTCCCCCTCTCTCTCTGCCTGCCTCTCTGCCTACTTGTGTTCTCTCTGTCAAATAAATAAAATATTTTTTTAAAAAAAAAGGATTTTGAGAATTATGAGCCCTCAAACTCTGCTGGGGGAGATGTAAAATGGTAGTGCCACTGTGGCGAAGGGCGTAGCAAGTCCTCCAAACGTTATGCATACCATTATCATTTGACCCAACTCCACTCATTATCTAACCAAAAGCATCGAATACAGGCACTCAAACAAAAGCCTGCACATAAGTATTCATAGCAGTAATATTACAATAACCAAAAAATGAAAACACCCCACGTGTCCACGCACAGTTGGAGAAACATGAGGTGTGTTCATACAACAGGATGAGCCATAACAAGAATCACGTATTAGTACTCGCTATCACCTGGGCGATCTTAGAAAACATTCTACTGAGTAGGAGAAACTAGATGCAAAGTGGCACTTACTATATGATCCCATGGGTATAAAAAATTCATCATAGGGGGGCGCCTGGGTGGCTCAGTTGGTTGAGCGACTGCCTTCGGCTCGGGTCATGATCCCGGAGTCCCGGGATCGAGTCCCATATCGGACTCCTGGCTCTGCGGGAAGTTTGCTTCTCCCTCTGACCTTCTCTCCTCTCATTCTCAGTCTTTCTCTCTAATAAATAAATAAATAAATAATCTTAAAAAAAAAATTCATCATAGGTAAATGAGCAGGGACAGGTGCCAGATTAGTGGTTGGAGAGGGCAGTGACGGACTGCTTAGCACATGCGGGGTTTCTCTCTGGGGTGATGCACATGTTCTGGGACTGCATAGCAGTGATGGTGCGCAGCATGGGAAATGCAGTTCATGTCAGTGAATTGAACAATTTTAAATGCTTAAAAGATACTTTATTTTTTTTAAAAGATTTTATTTATTTATTTCTTTATTTGAGAGACAGAGAAAGTGAGAGAGCATGAGAGGAGAGAAGGCCAGAGGAAGAAGCAGACTCCCCGCGGAGCCGGGAGCCCGATGTGGGACTCGATCCCGGAACTCAAGGATCATGACCCGAGCCGAAGGCAGTCGCACAACCAACTGGGCCACCCAGGCCCCCAGGATAAAGTTTATTTTATATTAAGTTTGAAACATAACATACATGTAATCATAAAACTAACAAAAGCTGAAAGAGAAGGACCGCCTTCTGCGAAGAGGACAGGCGCCTCGGGTCCGGAACCGGCGGGAGCGGGCAGCGGGCTGGCGCGGGCTCCGTCCCTGGAGCTGAGGCTGGGGCCGGTCTCACTGCGCACAGCCCAGCAGCTCCAGCCCTGCGGGGGAGCCGGGGCTGGCTCGGTGTCGGGCGCAGTGCCGGAGCCGAATGCGGAGCTGGGCGGCTCCGAGCCCTGGGCCGACTCTACCCCTGGAGCCGGTGACGGGGCCATCTGTCTGGAGGGCTGCTGCGGGTGGTGCTTGCGCTACGGGTGGCTCATGTGTAGGAACCGGAGCCCCGGTTGCCGCTGGTGTTAGCTCTGGAGCTGGCTGGCTCCAGCTCGGAGCTGGTGTGCCAGAGCGAGTTCTGGACGCTTCTCCCACAGGTCGTTCTGGCTCCAGGTCCGGTGCTAGAGGAGCACCGCTGGAGCTGTCCCCGGGGCTAGTGGGAAACCAGCCTCTTTCCCGCATTTGTGTTTGAGCTGAGACTAGTGTTTTCTGCCTCCAGTTTTGGCGCGAGAGCTGCTGCTGTAGCTCTCTTCTTCCTGGGGAGCCTGTCCCAGAGATGGCCGTCCTCCGGAGCTGGTGCAAGGCTCCTGATGCATAGACTGTGACATCGGGGTTCATGCTAGAGCCCGGGCTGCAGCGGGCTCCTCCTCTGAACCTGGCGTTGTCTCCAACTCTGCAGTCAGTGTTGCAGCCGGTTCGGGCTCCAGACGGTCCGCCACACTTTCCTCCCGGGTAGTGGGGCAGTGCCATCCCTCTTCCCAGGGATGGACCTGCTGCCAGAAGCCCCGGCTGGACTCATTCACAAGGAGCCTTTCAAGAAGAGGTCTGTAGGGAGGAGGCAAGATGGCGGAGGACTAGGCGAACCCGTTTCAACTGGTCCCCTGAATTTAGCTGGATATCTATCAATTTTGAACACCCACGAAATCAGCCTGCAATGTAAGAAATTATCCGCATCCCTACAAGCAGAAAAGCACTGCTTTTCTGTGCAGTCGTGAATCTGCAGAGAGATACGGAAGATAAACAGAAGGGGGAGGGAGCCTCCATAAGCCGGCTCCTGGAAAGTGATAACACCAAGTACAAAATCAGAAACTGAGAAATCTCCTCCACGGAGAGGTATCCATCCCTGAAAGGAGCTCAGGGGATGAAAAGGCAGAATTCTAGCTTAGGTTCCATGGTCTCAGGTTATGAGGGACCACAGAGCAAAAGGGGATACCTGAAATGGTCGAGGGCCCGAGCAGTGGAGTCAAGAAGCAGGTTATGGTCAGCAAGCCCTGGGAGGGACTCTCAGCTTGGATCGCCAGAAACTGCAAGCCAAGCCAGTCCATAACTGCTCTTTCCTTGAACAGCCTGAAAAAGTCTGGAACCCACACCCACAACCAGGGAAAAATTCACGGAATGGTAATGGCCAGTAAAGGCCTTTGGAGCAGCACTCAGACTTGGTGCAAGAGCTTTGGGTGCACGCGCATGCCCACTGCTGCTCCTGGTTTTAGAATCACAAAGAGCAGAGGCTCTCCTGGGTCCCTGGGACTACCTCTGAGAGAGTTGCTGTGGGCATGCACCATGGGAGGCTGTGGTCTTCAGTGACACATGCAGAAGTGGAGACTGCACCCGTGAGTTTATTAAAGAGGGCAAACTGCGAATTTTCTGCTCTGGGCCAGAGGCTGGACACAGCCATTTTTGCTCTGATCCTCTGAAGAGAAGCAGAAAGCCCCCAGGGAACAAAAGCCACACAGAAGACCTGGTTTCCACTGAGCCCATCCCCTGACAGGAGGGATGTGCAAGTCCACACAGGGTTACCCGAGAAAGAGCAGGCAGGCCCCTCCCCCAGAAGACAAGTTGGAAGAACAGGTGGACGACAAGTCTATGGATCCCACAAGACTATAAAACCCCCAAAGCCAGGGGACAATTGTATATTGAGCTCCAGATGTGGACTCATGACTTGTTTATTTTTCAGATAAAATTCTCCTTTCTTTTATTTTCCTTTTCTCATGCTTTTTGTCTATTGTATTTTTCTTTTTGCCTTCTCATTTCAACTAGATATCTACTATATCAACTCAATTTTCATACTTGCTTTTTAACATATCATTTTACACCTATGTTTTTTATAGATATATGCTTTATTTTAGCCCATTTTTTCACTCTGTTCAGTTTTACCTTTTTATATATACAAGCCTTACCTTCCTAGTAATATTGGGACATAGTGTCCTCTAACACACAGACCAGAATACATGCAGGAACAACTGAAACACCTTGCTTTGTCCATTCAGAGATTATAGCCCCTCTCTCTCCCCACATTTTTAAATTTTTTTCAATTTTTTAATTTTATTATGTTTCATTTTGGCATTGTTTTTCAGTGGTGGCTTCTAACCACTCTGGATTTCGCTAGGGTGCATCTTGCATGGGTTGTGATTGATATTTTGGACTCTGCTCATTCACTCAACCATCCCTCAACAGAACAACTAGGAGGAGGAACTCACAACAAAGAAAAGAAACAGAGACAATGTCCTCTGCCACAGAACTAATAAATACGGATTTAAGCAAGATGCCAGAAATAGAATTCACCATAGCAATCATCAACTTAATAGCTAGGCTTGAAAAAACCCTTAGTGACAACATAGAATCTCTATAAGGGCAGAAATGAGACCTAATTAGGCCACACTTAAAAATGCTATGAATGGGGGCACCCGGGGGGCTCAGTGGGTTAAAGCCTCTGCCTTCAGCTCAGGTCATGATCTCGGGGTCCTGGGATCGAGCCCCGCATCGGGCTCTCTGCTCAGCGGGGAGCCTGCTTCCCTCTCTCTCTCTGTCAAATAAATAAAATCTTTAAAAAAAAATGCTATGAATGACATGCAGTCTAAACTAGGGTAAATGAGGCAGAAGAACAAATCAGTGTCTACAAGATCAGCTGACAGAAAGGAAGGAAGCTGAGGAAAACAGGGATAGGCAACTAGTAGCTCATGAAAATAGAGAGATCAATGATGCCACGAAATGTTCCAGTGTCAGAATTATTGGGATCCCTGAGGAGTGGAGAGAGAGAGAGAGAGGACTAGAAGATATATTCGAGCAAATCATAACTGAGAATTTCCCTAATCTGGGAAAGGAAACAAGCATTTGTATCGAAGAGGGAGAGAGGACCCCTCCTAAAATCAATAAAAATAGATCAACACCCTGACAACTGTGAGGCTTGCAAATCTTAGAGCCAAGGAAGCTATCCTGAGAGCAGCTAGGGGGAAGAGATTTCTTACGTACAGAGGGAGGAACATCAGAATAACATCAGACCTGCCACAGAGACCTGGCAAGCCAGAAAGGGCTGGCAAGACATATTCATGGTACTAAAAGAAAAGAACATGTGGCCAAGAATACTTTACATTCAGAACGGATGGAGAGATAAAGAGCTTCCAGGACAGGCAGAAACTGAATGAGTATGTGATCACCAAGACAGCCCTGCAAGAAATAATAAGGGGGATTCTGTAAGTGAAGAGATACCCCAAGGGTCACTGACTAGAGATATATAGAAAATCTATACAAACAGGGACTTTACAAATAGTATAATAGCACTAAATTCCTTGAGAAGGAAGGGAAGGGCGAATGGGGGGAAATCGGAGGGGGTGTTGAACCAGGAGAGACTGTGGACTCTGAGCAACAAACTGAGGGTTTTGGAGGGGAGGGGGTGGGGGGGTTAGCCTGGTGGTGGGTATCGAGAGGGGCACGTACTGCATGGAGCACTGGGTGTGGTGCATGAACAATCAATCTTGTAACACTGAAA
>CM052800.1:178939275-178956345 GCA_028533885.1 Nasua narica | reverse complement strand
CTGGTGCCTTCCGCCTCCTGTGGCCCCTGAAGCCGTCATCACACGCCCTCATCCCCCAGTGAGCACGACACGCTCAGCACACACAACCCTAACACGAGCATGTGCACACACGGGATCTGATGACACGTGCCTGTGTTCTGACGGTCACGTGTGCACCTCCCACACTGATCACACTGTACAGACACCATAATGGTCTCTGCCTTCTAAGTCACAGAAACACCAAGGAGACAGGACTGACCACACACAGTTGCCGACAAGAGTCCTCAAAGGAAGACTTGGCTGTGCCTGTGTGTGCTTTGATGCAACGGTATTTCCCCTTGGACGTCACCATGGAAAGGCAGGGCTGAGAAGGCCAGGCACTTAGCACAGAAATGAAATGCATGCTGACCTCCATCAGAACCCAGCACAACTGATTTGTATGGTTGACATAATGGGAGTTTGATACAAGAATGTAAGGAAAGTATAGATAATCAAACCAGGTTCTCATGAGAAGGTATCAGAGTTTTAATGTGATTCCAACTTGTAAACTGTGGAGAACTTTTCTTAGATAAAGTTATTATTTTCAAAATTCTGACAAATATATTATGCATTAAACTTAGAGACAAATTGTTCTTTGGTCTAAAGTATGTCCAGGTGGATTATTTCCATTTTGGCCCTGAGTAACTCGGGTTGGACCAACTAACCAGTGGCAGCAGCGAACCCTTACTGACGTACGCAAGCAACTGGCCAGCAGCCCCGCAGCGTAGCCTCTCTGGATGACGTGATACAGTCTGAGGAGAGGGAAGCCTGTGATCATCATGTTCACACCGGCTTCTTCTACGGAAGGACAGTCTGGAGAAATAGGCAGCTTGTCCTGACTGAAACAAAATAAGCTGGAAATTGGTTTAAGCGAAATGCTGAGGCTTCTGGTTCCCGGTAAGATGTTGAGTAGAGACAAGACAGACACAGGAAATTAAATATTCAAATAAAAATTGTACTGTTTTAAATTCAGAGATTTGTGAAACCAGAGAGGGCTATAAGAACCATGAAGAGACCATCTGATTTCCACACGTGGGGGAATTTGCTTCGTATAGACACTGAAAATCATGGGCAGAAAAACACTATGAGGAAATAATAACAAGTAGATGGATATACAAACATGTGGACTGGCAGGCTGATTGAATATAGAGAATCTCCAATCTTGGGATCCTTTTCCCCATAGGTTTTTAGGTGGGGGTAAAGAGGAAAACAAAGTGTTTTGTCTTCTCAGTTTATAGTACTTTGGAAGTGTCTTCAATAAATCTAGAGGAACGACCTGGAAGACGCAAATGTCTTGAGTGAAATCAAAGCTGCTGGCTAGCCCGAGTGCATTTCAGTTCCTGGATGGAAGAAGTGATGTTCCCTCACTTGAAGAGAATAATAAACTTGTCTGGGTAAAACCACAGCAACTTCAGTCTCCTCCTTCTTTTAAGATGATGTGCGAAATTAAAAAGTGCAAAAACATCTTTGCAAAGTAGCAGGAAAAGGTGATAAAAAAAAGACACAACAAACAAATCCACATGTATCTTTGGAGTTAGGAGGAAAATGTATATGACTACACAAAACAGGAGTTACAAGAAACACAAGAAGATGGAGAAATTCAATAGTTCCAGGTTTGGGAAACACCGTTCTGTTGGTGACATTAATGGGTGAGTTTAAGCCTTTACACATAGCAAACAAATTAGTGTGAGGAAGCATCAATAAACACACCAATAATACCTTCAAACGAGAGGAGAGAGATGAAGTGGGGATTGAGAATACTCATCCCCATGAGTATCCCCAACGCATACTCATAACATTATAAATTAGTTATAAGCATCTGCATTCTCTTTTTTGCCATGTGTGAACAAGGATGACTAATCACATTCGAGTGAGTGAGGACCAGCAACTCAGCCTGTTACCTGGTCTCCTGGCTTTCCGCATTTGCCCGTGGGGGGACCTGGGACACACAGGGTGTGGGTGGGTGAGTGACCTTGGGTGAGTGACCTGTGCATTCGTGGCTACTGTGACGGGGATACGGGCAAGGCTGGGTTGTCTGCTGCTGCCCTCAGCTGTCCCAAACTGGTGGCACTTTAGTAGAGGGAGTGCTTTGTCACTACAAAGTGTGAGTGTGAGTATGTTAGGCATTCTGGACCCAGGATACTCCAAATGTCCTCAGTGGTTATCATGCCCTAGTTCTCATTGAATATAGCCCTTTGGCAATAAAATTCTCCTGTCTTCCTAGGGGAATGATTTTTCCTCCCCACTTATTTCTTGTTTTAGCAGACTTTTTCTACATGCCAGATGTGCTGCTAAATGAATGAGTGCATAGTGATGACAGGTCTAGACTCCTGCATGATTTGCTTATTTAAAGGATAAAGAAAAGTATTTCTGCACTGATTACAGACCTATTTTCTCTGACATGTAACCTCTCCATTTTGACAGAACTGTGGATGAAAAATTTTCCACACTTACTCCATTTACATTCATCCATGTTGGTCCATTATCTGAAGGTTTTGTCACATAGATGTGACCCACATGTGGACTCTCTCCACTTTGGATTACCTTCAGTTGAGTGAAGTAACAAGGATGTAAAAATGCTCTCCCACACTGATTATAAACCTAGTTTGAGTGTTTGAGCCCTCATGAGTGTTTATAGTTTGAAGCTATAGGTGGTCAATCTTCCCCATTTATTACCTTTACATGTATTTTCTCATGTTGTCTAAGGTTAAAATATTTACTGAAGGCTTTCCCGCATACATAACATTTATATGGTTTCTCTCCAGTGTGGATTCTTTTATGCAATCTAAAGTTATAGCTTCTATTGAAGGCTTTTCCACATACATTGCATTCATATGGTTTCTCACCGGTGTGAGTTCTCTCGTGTCGTCTCAGGACAGAAGAGTGATTGAAAGCTTTCTCACATAAGTGACATTCGTACGGTTTCTCTCCAGTGTGAGTTCTCTCATGTCGTTTAAGGACGGAAGAATCAGTAAAGGCTTTCCAACACAGGTGACATTCATATGGTTTCTCTCCAGTGTGGGTTCTCTCATGTCGTCTAAGGACAGAAGATTCAGTGAAAGCTTTCCCACACAGATGACATTCGTAGGGTTTCTCTCCAGTGTGAGTTCTCTCATGTTTTCTAAGGTGAGAACAGTGAGTGAACGCCTTTCCACAGAGATGACACTCATATGGTTTCTCTCCATTATGAGTTCGCTCATGTTGTCTAAGGTAAGAAGTTTTACTGAATGTCTTCCCGCATAGATGGCATCCATATGGTTTCTCTCCAAAGTGAGTTCTTTCATGTTTGTTAAGGTCAGAACAGTGAGTGAAGGCTTTCCCACATAGATGGCATTCATGGGGTTTTTCCCTTGTGTGAATCATCTCGTGTCGCCGAAGGTTATAACTCTTACTGAAGGCTTTCCCACATAGATGACATCCATATGATTTCTCTCCAGTGTGAATTCTCTCATGTTTTCTAAGGTCGGAACAATGAGTGAAGGCCTTCCCACACAGATGACATCCATGTGGTTTCACTCCAGTGTGAATCATCTCATGTCGCCTCAGGTTAGAACTTTTTCCAAAGGCTTTCCCACATTCATGACATTCGAATGTTTTCTCTCCATTCTGAGTAGTATTGGTTTGTCTATGGGCAGAGCTTTGAATAAAGGCATTCCCATGCTGATGAAATTCATATGATTTACTTGTAGCGTGGCTCTGCTTACGTATATTAAAAGATGGCAAATAACTGCTATCTTTTCCACATTCTTTGCTGCTACAGGGATTCTGTCCCATTTTAGGTACCACATATTGAGTCCATGTTAGTATTTCAGTTAAATTTTCTCCGAAATCATTGCATTCAAAAGGATCCTCTTGAGTGTGAGATCTCTGCTTTTGGGAAGGAAATGAGAGACAGTTGAAAGTTTCCTCACATTCTTTTCTTCCTTTGTCTACTTATAAATTCTACAGTCATCATTCAGGGACAGTCCTACAACACTGTCTCTATATTAGTTACATAAACATGGCGTATTCCTCTCCAGCAAGCATGGAGACTTTCTGCAGAGATATCTGATTAAAAGACAGTACTGTGTTTCAAATGTTAGGTATATAAGTTATGATCATGCAGCTGTCTGTTTATAAGACATCAGATAATGGTTTTGACTTCAGATTAATTTCTTCCCTAAAATCAAACTAACCAACACTTCTTGCTGTGAAAACCCTTGATTCCAACTTAAATTATGGTTGGGTAATGATGCCCAATTCCATCCTTACTCAATACCCACATCTCTGGAAGCACAGATTCATCCCCTTGAGGCTTACCATCACACTGATTAACGCTGTGTCCTTCTTGCAGACATGGTGCATGAATATCATTTCTTGCTTTTTAAGATCATCCTCCCTATCTGAAATGATTGGGGGAAAAATTGCCATAGTGACACTGAGAATTAAAATGCCGAAGACACTAAATGCTCATGGCGTATGTTTCAAATACTGACACACAGATGGGAAAGAATGTCAAATTAAGGAATACCATAAGAAGAAACATATAGGACATCAACAGTTGACATTTTCAGGACTGAAAGATGAGAAAAATAAGATGGAGATGGCAAGCTGGGGAGGAAAAGAGAGGGAAAAATCTTCATAGAAGAGAATCATGGAAAGGGACATTTGATGTATTTTAACTTCAATAAGTATATAACTATTACCTTCCCAAAGACAGAACAGAAATTGACAATATCTGAAAAAAATTTCCCCTATCATATTGTCTATCCTTTTAAAAAGCAGCTATGTTTCATCTGATGATTCTTAGGGCCTACTCACTCACTGACTAGGCTCTTAAGGTAGCTCACCCAGACTGTGGCACTGCAGCAAACCTAGCCCTTCTTTTGAAAGGTGCTCTCCTGGTTCCAAGTGGGAAATCGTATCGGATTTGTAGAGCTGTCTGCCTGTTCATAGAAAAAAGAGAACTGAATTTTGACTTCTGTGCAGAACATGGCATGATCATCATCAATGTAGGGCCACCTAATGAGAATGAGGTAACCTCTGAAAGTCATCCCAGGTAAAAGTATGTTGAAAACAACATGGATAGTCCTTCACCAACAGAAGCTTAACTATTGACTTTTCCCAAAGACATTAAGGACCTATCATTGTTGATGCCTAACTAAGGTCAGAGACCAACGGTGCAATCTTCAATATTTTAACATAGTGAGAAGACACAAGTTCTCACAGCATTTGAATATTATATCCTAAATGAATCCAATAAATACAATTCCACCAGAAAAATCCAGATTCTGCATGGAAAACCAATTTTTAAGAAAAATTTATTTAATTTAGAGAGACCCAGGATGGGGGAGAGGGAGAGAGAAACTTAAGCATATTCTGTGCTGAGCATGGAGCTACTTTTTTTTCTTTTTATTCGACAAAGAGACATAGAGAGGGAACACCAGCAGGAGGAGTTGCAGAGGGAGAAAGCAGGCTTCCTGCTGAGCAAGGAGCCTGATGCGGGGCTCGATCCCAGGACCCCGGGATCATGACCCGAGCTGAAGGCAGACGCTTAATGACTGAGCCACCCAGGCACCCAGAGCATGGAGCTACTTTATTGTCTAAGCCCACAAGTCTGAGATCATGACCTGACCTGAAACAGTCGGACACTTAACCAACTGTGCTACCCAGGTGCTCCTGTCTTTTTTTTTTTTTTTTTACTGTGGTCTGATCAGTCCCCACAGGAAAAAAAATTATCATTTTTAAAAAGTCAATATATTTACTTACCAATTCAAAAATAATGAGTTCCCACCAGTGTTTGGGTGTTGTGGAGATTGAGTAGCAAGAAAGACATGAAACTGTGAGGAAAATTACGTCCTAGTGGGTTGACAAATCAAAGTACAAAGTGTAGATTGCAAAGTACCAAGTGAGGTAGTTGTGAATAAGAAAGACAGGCTTCAGTGAGAAACGATGAGTCTCATCCACACAGCTGTTGAGTGAATGAGGGAACGGACATATCCACACATAGTAAACAGTAAGAGACTCACCAATTGAGATCAGGTGACTGATGTTCTCCAGCATCACATCTCTGAAGAGTTTTCTCTGGGACCTATCCAGCAGGGTCCACTCTTCTTGAGTAAAGTCTACGGCTACGTCCTCAAAGGTCACGGATGCCTAGAAGATTATGGACGTTGTTCTCAGACTGGGCCATCTCTGCCAATGTTCAGGGATGCATGGTACAGACAACGGCCCTAAGGAAGTGGGGGCTGCATGTACAGAAAGCTCAAACAGAATAGTTCAGTCATCATTTTCAGTGTGCACTTGGACATCTAACTTTCAGATATACCCAGACACACATTCACAATACATACATTTCATTATAGAGATATCAAATGAGATGTGATCTAACCTGTGGGTTTCCCAATAAACTTGTAATTCAGACTTCTAGATCATGAGTATAAAAGTCTCTCTGGAAAACTTAAAACTAAAACACTATTCTCCACCAATTTCAAGTAAATCTACGGACTCATTACACAACCTGCCACTTTTTAAGTACTTTGACTAGATTATTCCCCTATATGACCAAAGTTTCGTCATCTATGAAATGGTGTAATGACCTTTTATGAGTTCTTAAAGATCCAATGACATAGTAAATGCCAGCAGCAAACATTTCTTAAATGCAATTTCTAGTTTTATTATCCAATAACTGTCAGTATTGAAACAATATCCATAATTCTGTGAAACTGAACAGAATTCACACAGGATATGAGATCAGCAGCACATCCTTTTATCTCCACGTAACAGGTGTTCATTATAAAGCATAAGGATAAATGGTTCATGAGCATGAGCCAGAGGTTGAGACTTCCGTAACGAAGGATAGTAGTATCTGACCCTTCCTATTGCCTGAGGCCCTCCAGGTATCTGTTATCATTGTGCTCTTCTTTATCTTGTGTCTCTGTTCAAGCATGCGTAAAGCCACTTTATTGTTCTTGTATCTTCAGCTCATCGAAAATTCCCAGGGGTCCTTAGGTTTCATTTTACCTCCTATATTCCTTTTCCTGAATCACACTCAAAGTTAAGAAAACAATATTGCCTATACATTGTTTCTAGTTACCAAATTTGAACTAAGGGAAATTACAAAGTGGGGGGGAAATCAGGATTTGGGACAAGGGAAGTAATGAATTAGTTTTCTCTTTTGTAAGTTTCAAAAAGTACAAATACATTCTATCAAAACTTTTAACAGGTTTAAATTAAAAAAAAAAAAAAAAGCAGGGAATTCGGAGGGGGTGATGAACCAGGAGAGACTGTGGACTCTGAGCAACAAACTGAGGGTTTTGGAGGGGCGGGGGTGGGGGGATGGGTGAGCCTGGTGGTGGGTATTGAGATGGGCATGTATTGCATGGAGCACTGGGTGTGGTGCATGGACAATGAATCTTGGAACACTGAAAAATTAAAATAAACATATTTGGGGAGAAAAAAAAAAGCAGGACTCCTCATTGGTTCTTTGGCATGGCCATAATTCATTTCCCCCAGTATTAGTAACCCCCTCCGCCCCCCTGCACATGTAACACTAGACTGGCCCAACTCACGTGTGGGAACATCTGTCTTCCTACTGGACTCAGGTTTTGCTCCTTATTCATCTCTATTACCTGCACTGACCTGAATCCTAAGCCCATTACAGTCAATAAAATGGTTAATGAATGTATTTTTGGTGCCAACTAGGGCATGGGATGGCTATGAAAAAACAAAACTCACCCTCCTCTCTCCTGAAAATATTGGGCATTAACCGAGGCTGAGATACCTTAGCAAAACACTGGGGAAGAGATTCCCACAGGATGAGTCTCTGACCAAACATGACCATTCCACAGTTCTTGGGAAGTTTATGGTTCAGATCCTTGAAAAACTCGAGTGTACCTAGAACATGAATGCTTGTGGGATTTCTGTCCACATGGTGGCAAGACATGCTGTTTCAGTAGGAAGAATAACTCCTTACTTACTTGTGAGTCCATTCCTGGTAGCTTGGTTGCCAAATGTCTTCTGGGTTTTAACTCATACAGTCTCTCAGCAACAGGAGGCAAAGCTGAGGAAGGAGAAAGGAGCCATCAAACTCCAGCTGCTCACAATGTCATGAAGCCCCACTCCACCTCGAAGTAATCCCCAGCAGAACCGACAGGAACATGCAGTGTGCTCCACAGAGACGGGGAGGGGAGGACAGCTCTCCAAAGGTAAGGCTCTGATGTTGCTTGGAGAGAAGACAGCAGTCCCTCAATCTAGAAAGAACATGAGGAGCCAGTTCTGTCTGGATTTCTTGCACCTGCCACACGTGGACGCCCTGGGAAATTCCCCAGACTTGGGTCTGGGCTTGTTTATTAGCAGTTTGCCTAACCCCTCCTCAGCTCTTTGGTGTCTCAACTCCACCCTTATTCCTCCCTGCCCCAGCTCTGGATACACATACCATCCATCACGGTCTCCTCCAACACTGGCCTTTAGATTTGTTCTGAACAGGTTATGAAGCAAGGTTATTAAGAATGCATTTTATGGGCGTGCCTGGGGGTTCAGGCGGATGGGCCTGAACTTTGGCTCTGGTCATCATCCCAGGGTCCTGGGATCGAACCCTCACATCACCAGGCGCCCAGCCGGAGTCTGCTCCTCCCTCTCCTTTTGCCCCTCTCCCTGCTCATGCTCTTGCTCTAATGAATAAATAATCTTTAAAAAATGCATTTAATGGTAAGATTAATCAGTTAAGTGACTTACTTCATTTTGAGAGATCAAAGACACCCATATTACAATTTACCCCTTAAAATCCCCTGCATCAGAAAACTGCAGGAATATGTGTGTTACAGCACAACTGTCTGGTCCAACAATCTTTACAGGGTAGTACTTCCAGAAATTATGGAATGAAAGGATTTTAGGAGGACATATATTTACTCTAGCTGAAGTTTTAGAAAATTGTTCATTGAAATCTGCACTAGCTGCAACTTCCCGGAATTTCACTGTTTGACTTTGTATATTTGTGTATCTGTGAAAGCATTTATAAACTGTAAATTCTGCCCTAAAACATCCATAGGAGTAAACGTATTTCAGGGACAAGTGATAATAATGAGTCATAAACAGAAGTAGATGTACCTTACCTATTTGTATCTCATGTCAAGGAAAGATAAAGTTTTATTTTATGTGATTCTGTGCTTGGGAAATATACATAATTTGTTCATTTCTTCCTCAAAAGAATTCTGCTAATTATGGTTCTGTTATTAATTTAATAAATGCCATCATCAGAGAGGTTTAGGAAACTCCAGGAACATGGAGAACTCCATGCGCACCGACACACCCATGCACATAAGCACACACATGCGCACCGACACACCCATGCACGCCGGCACACACACGCACGCCAGCACATACATGCACACAAGGACACACATGCACACTGGCACACATGTACCCAGCAGCACATGCATGCACATAAGCACACACACACCAGCACACACGCATGCTGGCACAGACGTGCATGCCACCACATACATACATATAAGCACACGTCAGCACACACACGTAAGTACATACATGCATGCTGGCACACAAGCACATGCTGGCGTGCACGCTGGTACACACACACACACACACACCAGAACATGCATGAACATAAGCACATAGCACACACCAGCACATACACACATGCTGGCACATAGGCACACATAAGCTGCCATCAGAACAGTGTTACAGGCAGCATCTGAATTTTCCTTTACCTTTCTCCTTCTATCAAATTTTAGGGATTACACATCACACCGAGATTTTACCTGGAATACTACCCCTAACATTAACCATCAGAGGCCTCACCCTGTTTTTACAACTTACTGTCCTTGCTTTTTCTAGAATTCATTCCTGTGTCCACATTCTCTATGGCATGAGAACCACCGCACGGCCCTAATTCCCAGACTTCAGCCTCCAGCCCTCCTCATTTTTACTGCCCAGTTTAATTCAGTTACTCACCTCCATAGGTATTTACCCAGACTAATGTTATTTATGTTTTTTTACTCTGTCTGCTGATCAAGGCTCCCACAGAAGGTGACTCCACATACCTGCCTACTCCATGACAGTATGTGGCAACACAGGACCAAGACATGGACCCGCCCGTATACGTCAAGTCACAACTCGGTAACTTCCAAATGTATCTGGCAACACCATTCTTGTTCAGTAACAAATAAATCTTCCATGCTCCTTAAGTATTTCAAACTTCTGTGCCTTTGAACTCACACATTCTGACTTCTCCCCTAACTTTCCAAAAAATGAGACTTTTTTCCTAAGTAAATGAATTATCTAACTTGACAGATTATTCCTTATTTTTCTTTTTGACAGAATCTTTCCAGGGTGAGCAATCACTATAAGCAGATTTTACTGTAAATAGGATATTTTTCCATTTTATTGGAAAATACACACCATATAACATTTACCATCCACACCCAACATGCCCCGAGATCAAGACTCATACGCTCCACTGACTGAGACAACTGGGCGCCCCCCATCCTAATCATTTTAAAATGTACAGTCCAGTGATGTTAATACATTCATAATGTGCAATCATTACCACCATTTGTCTCCAGAAGTCCTTCCATCTTCTAAACCATTAACAACTCCCACTCCTCTTCCCACTCTCACCTTCTGACAGCCATGTAATTCCTACTTTCTGTCTCTAAATATTGTTATGTTTTAAACTGATGGTAAAAGAATAAACATTCTAAAATCTTAAGACATTTCTTTATAGAAGGATATATTGTTTCTGGAGAAAAATCGTGCAATATATTTTCCTTTTAGGTAGGATGCCATAAGGAATACTTTGTCATTTTCTTTAATGTTTCAACCTTTTGACAGTATAAGATTTTTAGTGTTTATTATCTTATTTTTTATTTACTTTTTAAAAGACTTTATTTATTTGCCAGAGAGAGAGAGAGAGAGAGAGCGAGCACAAGCAGGGGGAGCAGCAGGCAGAGGGAGAAGCAGGTTCCCTATCGAGCAGGGAGCCTGATGTGGGACTCAGTCTCAGGACCCCGGGATCATGACCTGAACTGAAGGCAGACACTTCACCAACCAAGCCACCCCGCCGTCCCAGTATGTATTATTTTATTTTTTAAAAAATTTATTTATTTTTTTGACAGAGAGAGAGATACAGTTAAGAGATGGAACACAAGCAGGGGGAGTGGGAGAAGGAGAAGCAGGCTTCCTGTTGAGCAGGGAGCCTGATGCGGGGGCTTGATCCCATGACTCTGGGATCATGAGCTAAGCAAAGGCTTAACGACTGAGCCATCCAGGTGCCCCTCCAGTATGTATTATTTTAGTAGTAAACCATTAGTTGGTGAACTTTTTGATTTTCATGTATCTTTAATGTGTTCTTTTTAAAAAAGATTTTATTTATTTGTCAGAGAGTGAGAGAGAGCACAAGCAGGGGGAGTGGGAGAGGGAGAAGCAGACTCCCTGCTGAGCAGGGAGCCCAATGTGGGGTCGATCCCAGGACCCCGGGATCATGATCTGAGCCGAAGGCAGATGCTTAACCAACTGAGCCACCCACACGCCCCTTAAATAATTTTAAATACTGTGATAATTAGATTATATCAGTGGATCCTTAGAAAAACATCTGACCTTTCAAAATAATTGAGAATCTTTAAAATTCATGTCAAATAGTAGGGAATACTTCTTGTTAATCAAGAAGACATCAGCAAACATACTCAGCAGCAAAGAAGCAGTCCTACTCGAGTCAAGGCTGAGAAGAGGGAGCTGGCCAGGGCTGCTGCCACTCACCACCGCCTGGGACCCCTGAGTCGGGACAACGAGAAACAGAAAGGAAATACAAACATAGAGTCAAGGAACTGGAACTGCAGCTATTCTCCTAAGAGATGATTTCAAATTCCAAAGAACAGGAGACTCCTTTTTAATTATCAGACCTAATACAAGTATTTTCAGAAGCAGGCAGATCTATGCTTAATATACTGAAGTCAATACTTTCTGTTGAGTTACAGTAATTAAAAAACAAGCAATCACTTTAAAAAGTCTCTACCTATATTATGGCTCCCATTTGAAATCACTATGTAGACCCATGTAAAAATGTTTGAAGAACTTTTTGAGGACATAAAATGACATGAGTAAAGCCTACCAGACCAATTCTTAAGCTAGAGAACACTGTGACCTAAAAACCTCAGTGACTATGGAAATCTGATGCAATCCAAATTTAAAAGTAGCACATGGTATTTCACATAAAAACTGAGAATTACCTTAAAAGTCATTTTGTGTCGATTTTGATTTTGGGTGACAATATAGCCAAAACAATTTGGAACAGAAAAGAAATGAAGGTAGGTCAAATTACCTCTAAAGATACATTATCTGAAGCTTTAACACAACTGAAATTAAGTAGTTAAAACACACAATATTCAATTATACAATATTAGAACTAAATGGAATATGGTATTTTTTAATGTGAAATGGGTGACGCCTTCCACAGGAAAAATACAAAGCACAGGGAATGAAGAAGGATTTTGGTTTCACCGCATAAACATTATAAGAACAAAATATATGT
Organism: Nasua narica; assembly: GCA_028533885.1. Classification (NCBI taxonomy): domain Eukaryota; kingdom Metazoa; phylum Chordata; class Mammalia; order Carnivora; family Procyonidae; genus Nasua; species Nasua narica. The sequence goes on along the minus strand of CM052800.1, from coordinate 178,943,801 downwards.
CTGTGTATATATGATTAGACTACAAAATAAATAGTATATAAAGGCACATGAAAAATGAATTAGAAAAACAGTTAATAACATGTTTATAAAAATAAAACATAGGGGTGCCTGAGTGGCTCAGTCATTAAGTGTCTGCCTTCAGCTCAGTTCATGACCCCAGGGTCCTGGGATGGAGCCCTCCTTGGGGCTCCCTGCTCAGCGGGAAGCCTGCTTCTCCCTCTCCCACTCCCCCTGCTTGTGTTTCCTCTCTCGCTGTTTCTCTTTCAAATAAATAAATAAAATCTTTAAGTAAATAAATAAAATATATTAAGTCTCTTCAGTCATTAGTAAAATGGAAATAGAATTGTCATTTCATCCAAATCTACATGTATGTATGTACATAATGAATTAATGAATTCCTGGCTTTTGCAGGGGGGAACCTTGTGAGTTGGTCATGGGTAAAGATTTCTTTGCAGTTTCGAGGGGCCATCAGGCCAGAATCTATCACATCGTGAAAGGTGCCATCTCTGGGCCCAGCAAACTCCTGACTTACCCAGACTGTAGGGACCCTCAGAAACCTGCGGAGGGCTGTACTCCTTACTGATGCATGAACAGTAATGGCGTGTTGGGATCGATGTGCTGTGAACAATGCTAAAATCCTCTTTATGTTTGGCATTTAGGTTGACTTTAAATAGCAACCAGTGAATAAAACACCATGTGTTGCAATGCCACCTCAATTTGTCATGGCTATCAGTTTGTAATCTCTCCCTTCTATTGCAAATTCCTAATATTCTTAGCTCAAATGCACACATTCACTTTGTTAAGCTTTAAATATATTATACAATCAGGTACAACAAATTTCCCCTTAGTGGTATTCTTTTCCAGGATTTTTTAGGTATTCCTGAGATTAATTCACTTTAATTCTGGTGTGTAAAGAGCTAATGGTACATCCAGATTTGATCCTTATTCAATACCTACTAGCAAACCTTACTGAGACCGTGGCACCCAGTCCTTATCTGTAATCACAGAGAGATGGAATTGGTCTGGAGCCCGGAGGGTCTGGAGGAAAGGCCATGGGTGAATGAGGAAATGCATTAGATAGGATATCTGGGAGTCAGAGATTAGGATGTCCTAAGAACAACAATTCAGCAAGGCAGAATAATCAACAGATAAGTGAACGTTTCCAGAGAAAAGAGCCAATCCCGAATCACCATCATCATCATCTTTCTCCTACTCTAAGCACCTCTCTCAGGCAAGATCAGTCTGGAGATGTCACTCCTTAGTTTGGAGAATGTGCCATTCAGGTCTTTGAATAACTTGTCCCATTCCTGGGCTGCAGTACTCCCTGGGGAGGAAAGCAGCATGTGGACGAGGTGGTCCTCTGTGGCCTACTGAACACCGGGGGAGAGGGATGATAAACTTGCAGATGGAGAAGAAAAAGTGTCTGCCCTGTGCTTTATAATGCCCGATTCCTGCCGAAGCCCACCTGTCACCTGGCACTCAGAGGAGTGGGAGTCTGGGGGACCCTCCCTTTCAAGTCCCAATCCTTGCAGTCTCTTGCCGCATAGGCCGGACACAGGAACACCAGGGAGGATGTGGAGTTCTCCCGTCTCTGCGCTCGCTCTCATCCATTAACGCCCACCGCACTTTGCCCTTCCACCGCAGAACCAAGGTTTGCCTTCTCTTTGGAGAGAGACGTTTGTTCTGTGCGTATTTCAAAAACTCTCGTTTCCCTTCCCAACAGTCTTGTGCTGTGTGTGGGGGTGTTTTGGGCCAGGCAGAGACGACAGAAGGAGGCCATCACTGGCCTTCTGCATGTGCCCGAGTTGTGTTCAGCCGTGGCAAGGCTTGCCCTTCTCATCCTGCTGCTGAGGATTCCAGTGTGTATTCCGTCCTCCCGAGCCACGCAACTTCTCTATTTCATGGTTTTACTCACACTGATTAACACCTTTTAGTTTCTCTTTTTCCCAGAACGTCACATCAATACATCAAAAATGTATTGTTGGGGCGTCTGCCTTCGGCTCAGGTCATGATCGCGGGGTCCTGGGATCGAGCCCCGCCCCGGGCTCCCTGTTCCGCGGAAGCCTGCTTCTCCTTCTGCCCTTCCCCTGCTTGTGTTCCCTCTCTCGCTGTGTCTCTGTGAAATAAGTAAATAAAATCTTAAAAAAAAAAAAAAGGATGTTCAGAAGACCTAGTTATTGGCACGGGCCAACGTACAAGGTCAAGTAGGGAAGTGCCTTGAGCGATGGCTCTGGATCTTTCATGATAGACGAGACGTGTTAGGGCGAAGTTCCAGAAGGACGGGACGGAGGAAATGGGAAGAAATCGCACGCGTAGCCGGAAGCTCCAGCCCTCAGACCCCAGCGTTAGAAGATCTCGATGTGGCCCTGCGGTCGGTGCTCACAGGCCGTGCTGTGTCCCCGGGCCACTGCCTCCGTCCCGTCCGCCGCTCCCTGCGGAGTCCTGCTCGCCCCTCTTGGTCGCTCTCCCGGCCTTTCCTCCTCGCCCTCCCGACAGCCCGCGCCGCTCTCCGGGACGGGGCGCTCCCTTCCCAGCAGCACCGGGCTCGCGAACGCGCCGGCACGCGCAGCCCCGGGAGGTCTGGGGCGCGGGGGCCCGGGCCCGCTCTCCTCCCGCGGCCGGGGCTCACGGGCCTCCCCGAGGCGGGGACGGACCCCTGGCACGGGAGGACGACGGCGGCAGGCTCAGGGGAGGACTGGGTTCTGTGGAGGCCTCCGGGCGCCTTCGACCGGAAACACACGCGGGCAACCGGCCCAGGCAGCGCAGGGCCCGGCGACTCCCCGCGGGTCTGACGGGCGTCAGACGCCCGCAGGAGTCCTCGGACCCTGGACGGGGAGAACGAAGCCAGGAAGGGGCCGACGAACCCGGGCTTAAACCTCGAAGACCACAATTCACTTACCAGAGGGGACCTTCGCTTCCGGAAATCCTCTTCCGGGTCAGTAGGCAGTTACGTAAGGAGGCGGGGCCTTTGCCCGGGAGGGGCGAGGCCAATGTGGGGCGGGGCCGTGCGGGAGCGAGTTCAGGGTGGGGCGGGGCCGGTATGGCGGGCGCGGCCTGCCAGGGACGTGGCAGAGGAAGAGTGAGCCGGGACGCGGCGTAGGGCGGGGCCTGAGGAGGGCGAGCGCGGAGCGGGGGATGGGTCGTCAATGCAGGGGCGGGGTCTGGGAAGGGGAGCGCGGAACCAGGCCGGGTCCAGCGTGGGGTGGGGCCGATGAGGGCGGGGGCGGAGCCGGTCCACGACGTCAGCAGAGGGGCGTGGCCTCGGCCGGCGTTGGGCGAGGCCCGGGGAGGGCGAGCGCGGAGCAGGGCCGGGACCTCGGCAGAGGCGGGGCGGGGCCTGGGGAGAGCAAGCTGCGAGCCTAGCCGTGACGTCGGCGGAGGACCGGGGCCAGGAAAGGGCGACCACCAAACCGGGTCGGGACGTCGGCAGAGGGGCGGGGCCTGGGGAGGGCGAGCGCGGAGCGGGGACGGGACGTCGGCAGAGCAGCGGGGCAGGGGAGGGCGAGAGCGGAGCCGTCCGGGGACGTAGCGGAGGGGCGGAGCCGGGACGTTGGCGGAGGGTCGGGGCCAGGGGAGGGCGAACGCGGAGTCTAGCCGGGACGTCGGCGCGGGGGCGTGGCCAGGGGAGGACGAACGCGGAGTCAAACCGGGACGTAGGCCGGAGGGCGGGGCCAGGGGAGGGCGAGCGCGAAGTCGAGCCGGGACGTCAGCGGAGGGGCGGGGCCTGGTCGTCGGCGGAGGGGCGGGGCCGGGGGGCGACCACCGAGGCGGGCCGGGACGTCGGCAGAGGGGCGGGGCGGGGCCAGGGGAGGGCGAGCCCAGAGCCGGGCCGGGACGTCGGCGAGGGGCGGGGCCTGGCGAGGGCGAGCGCGGAGCCGGGCCGGGCCGTCAGCGGAGGGGCGGGGCCGCAACGCCGGCGTGGGGCGGGGCCGGGGCGCGGCCGGCGTGGGGCGGGGCCTGGGCCGAGTGCGTACGGAGGTAGGAAGAGGCGGCCGCAGACTTTCCGGTCGGCCCCTCGGTCGCTGGCGCGCGGTGGCCGGCTGGCCGCTCGGGTCGGTCGGCGGCTGCTCGGTGTCCGCGGGAGCCGGCCACCGCTCCCCTGCGTCCGGGAGCTGTTGGGGCCACGTCCAGGTGAGACCGGGAGCCGCGCGGCCTCGTGCTTCGCGTGCGCGGACGCGCCCCGGTTGGGGTGACAGGTGTGTGCGCGGCCCCCGTTTTCTGGGCGCGCCGTGCCGGGGGCGTGCCGGGGGCGCGCCGGGCGGGCGGGCGGGGCGCGGGGGCGCGGCGGGGCGGTGAGGGCCGCTGAGAGAGCTCGGTGGCCGGCGGGCCAGCGGCGTCTGACGGCGACGGACGGAGTTCTCGGAGAGAGTAACTGCTGAAGAAAAAAATGATACGTGTTAAAGCACGATTAAGGGTCTTTTCCTCAAGGTGTGGGGCTATTCCTGCATTTCGTGTAGGAACAGGGCAATGGGGTTTGCAGAAGACAGCGGATGATTGGACTCAACTATGAATGCAGTGTGGCAAGT
>CM052800.1:178920181-178938775 GCA_028533885.1 Nasua narica | reverse complement strand
GCCCGAGAACTAGGGCCCTCGTGGGGACGGTCAGGGGGAAGTGCCCCGCTGGGGAGGACGCTCCGCCCAGGCCTCTCCGTCGGGACTGCAGCGGGGCTGTCTCCACGGGGCTTCCCCTTCCACAGAGGCTGGATGTTCTAAGTCCCCGAATAGATGTGACTCTGCCTTGTTCCCCTTTACTGCTTACTTCTGCCCTCATCTAGGCGCAGATCTCCCTTTCCTTCCTTCGGTTCCTATTAGATTTTTAAAGTCTCAACAAGTGGTTTTTTCCCCTTTGAAACGGAGAGCTCAGCTGCCGTGAATCTTTTGTTATAGAACACCTTGGTATCATCTTCATTGGAGAGCTGAGCGTTTTAGAATACATCGTGCTTCATGCAAATAAACCATGGCTATACAACTATTTTTCTATCAGAGCTATTAAAGTCTAAATCCAGGCTAATTTCTTCCCCAAACTAAATTTTCATCAACATTCCATAACAATATGTCATTAATTTACCGACTCCCAGGCCTGCAACATGGACAGGCAAGGTTTGTCCTCATGAAACTTACTATTATGCTGCAGTTAGATGGGTCCTCCTTGAAGATATCTTGGATAGATATTGTTTCTTCCTTTTTATAGCTGTTTTCTAAGCCTGAAATAATTGAAGATAATAAGCAACAAACTTAGAGATATCTTGAGGAGAACTGACGTGTTGGTAAACACACAAGACCCATGTGTGTCCCAAACACTGAGCACTGCAAGACCACGTGTGAAACTGAGGACAATACTGGTGAACAGACATACACTTTGGAATAAAAAATACTCAAAAAGGAAAAATAAATAATGGTGGGCTGTTGCAGAAAACGTAAGAGTAGAAATCATTACAAAAAAAGAAAGAGAGAAAAAACAAAGACAAAAATCATGACAAAGACCACAAGGTGAAATTTTATCTCCTACGAGGACAGGAACAAGCACTTCTCTGAGGTTAAACTCAAGTACAGATGTAAGAAGAGAAATGGCATGTGACAAGTAATGACAGAGCGCGAGGAACGCGGGCTCCCTGGCCACTGGGTCTTCTGAAGCTATCCGTCGCTCAAGCTATCGAGACCTAAGATCCTGCTCGCTCATTCACCAGACTTCTCGCCCGGGGCGTGTGCACCCAGCTCACCTGGATTCCAGCCTTGGCCAAGTCCTCTGTCTTCCCTCCACAGCTCCCCTCCGTGCTCCCACTGGGAAATCACATCTGCTTGGAAGAACTGACAGCCTAGATCAATGGGAGAACAGTACGTGAATTTACAGAGGAAGGGCTGTGTGAGTGCTGCACAACCACCCCGAGATTAACGCCTTCGACACCGCAAACAGCAACCACGGTTCTCAGCCTGACCCTGCCCCCTGGTCAGTCAAGATCTCCGCCTACGGATGCCCCCGCCCCAGCCCAAACGGGCGCACAAGGCTCCGCTTGTGCATCCAGAAGGAATGAAGTAAATGTTCTCACAGAGCAGCTACTGCTACTTCCAAAGGAAGATGATAATCGTGCGCTGCACTAGAATATTCTGTGGCATTTTATGCAGAAAGTGTTATAAGATGTTCAGTTTTCAACCGTGCTCAAACTTCAACATAGTGTCCAGAGCAGAAAATAAGATACTGATTAATTTATCCAAAAACTATTCACTATATTCCCAGCATTGTTCTGGGTCTTGGAGAAAGTGCAGTAGAAAGATACACAATTTAAGCCAAGGAGACTATATTCAAATTATGTAACAGACCTGATGAAAATAATTTACAAATTCCATCAAGTCACAAGAGAAGGGCGACAAAGCAGTATGAGCTAGGGCAGAGAGCTGCTGGAGTATGTGCAAGCGGCCCTGCCCACAGGGTTCATACATCAAAAGATGAACGAATGGACAGATGGCAACACTGACTCACCCACGGACACCAGATGAGTGATGTTCTCCAGCATCACATCAATGTAGAGCTTCCTCTGGGACCTGTCCATCAGGGTCCACTCCTCCTGCGTTAAGTCTATGGCTACATCTTTGAAGGTCACAGATTCCTAGAATATCACAGACAGTGTGTTCACCAGGCCCGTGCTCAGTAATCCACAGGAGAGAACTGTCAACAGCGTACTGATGGCAAAGGGGAGCTGTGTGGACAGGAGGTCAGACTCCTTGTGTGGCTCAAATCCCATGTACTCCCGTGATCTGCCCGTGTCTTCCCAACACATTGAGAAAGACAGACGCACACAGTAAGCACACGAGGACGTCATGACCACAGAATCTCGATGTGAAGTCACCTGGCAATTTCCTAATAAACTGGTGATTCTGACTTCCTGACTGGCAGTTACAACCTACATTAAAGAGCGCTGCGGGGCACCTGGCTGGCTCAGTTGGAGGGTGACTCTGGATCCTGGGGTCAGGCGTTTGAGCCCTGGGTTCACAGAGATCGCTAGAAAAACAAATGTATACAGGCTGGTGCTTTGATTTCCACTGCGTTAACGTCCAAACGCTTCTCTCAGCGCCATCAGGGACCACACACGCGATTGGTCCATTCTCACCAACGGGCAGGGACGCAGGAAGCCAGGCCCACCACGCGGCGCACAAAACTCACTTGATCTTTAGAAGAAATCAGGGCAGACAGTATCGTGAGGGGCTCCTGAGGCTGCTCTTCTGAAGGGTGGCCCCACGGTGATCCCTCTGGCAGCGAGCTCTCCATTCTCAACAGCAGTTATCCTCAGATCGGTTCTCTGTGTGTTAATCCTGCTTTTCTGTTCAAAGGCAACAGAATCCTCTCAATTAGTTCTGGCCTCACTTGGTCCTTCAAAAATTGCTTCAGGATTTTAAATTTTAGTCTAATTTCTAAACACATTCTGCCAAATGCACAGCTAATTTTTAAAAAATACTCCCCGGGCAGTGTTTTCAGATTTCCAACTTTAACAAAGTTTAATCACAAAGAGGGAAAATGGTTGAGATAAGAGTAGTAAAGAGGATGTTAGTCATTTTTGGAAGCTTCCAAACTTCAAGTATATGTTAACGAAACTTTGTGATTTCAAAATTGAGAGGAAAAATGATTTCTTCTTTCTTCTCTTACACAGAGATTTCTTGTGTTCTCTGGAAAACTGCTCAGCTGGAACACCTGTCCCGTCCCCCCCCCGGGGCCAACTGTGACCCGTCACCACATTACTAGGACCAAGGAGTACACCATTTCCCAACCAAGACCACACAGCGGATGAAAAAAGAAAACCCTGCCCATCTGTTTTCTTCAAAGACATCCTGAAGGGAGAATGAGATATCTTCATGTAAATGTTGGGAAGGAGATGAGTTCCTTATCAATCCTGGACCAAACACAAGTATCCCTGGTCCTGAGAACAGTTAAGTAGCGCCCAGCTCCCCAAACACTGCCCGGACGCCCTGAGAAGACTCAGGCCAAGAGAAGCCTTCCCTTCCAAGGGCAGCAGAGCTTCCTTCCAGAGAAACACCCCATCTCTACTCACCTGCATTTGCACTCTCAAGAATTCAGCCACCCCTCGTCTCCTCTGGAGCTCCAGTCACAGAGAGCACAAGCAATATGCAGGGAAAGCTGAGCAAGGAAAGAGAAGCCAAGAGACTCCAGTCTTACCCACCATTCCCGGACACCCTGATCGCGAATCCCGGAGACCCTGCACGAAACCCCAACTCCCTCTACAAGAGCATGCCGAGGCCCTCAGAGAAGTGGGGGGTCTCACATCTGCCTGAAACCAAAGTGAGAAGGCTTTCATTGCTATCATTGCTAGTAAATAAAGTATGAATATTCTTTTCAGTTTTCAGACAAGAGAATGAAAATCACTGAGTTTATAAGTTAACCAGCAAGTGTTTTCTTTTTTTTTTTAAGACTTTATTTGAGAGAGACACAGACAGACAGCAGGACCAGGAAGGACCGAGGGAGACCCCATGCTGAACGTGGAACCCGATCTGGGGCACGATCCCAGGACTCTGAGATCACGACCCAGCCTGAAACCAACTATGCCACCCAGGCACCCCTCAGACAACGAAATGAAAATCAGTGAGCTTATAAATTAACCAGCAAGTTTTTCATAGGGTTATTTAATTCCTCCCCTGATCCCCAAGCCTAAAAGTCCATGACTTTTAGAAAATGTAGACTGCAGACATCTTACAAGGACATTTATTTGTTCAATCTAACATTTTAGTCAAGTTGTAACTGGAATACTGTCCTACACTAATCATCAGCACAAACAACACCTCAGCATTTCACAAATCTTCTATTTAAAAATACTGGTGAACAGGGGCGCCCGGGTGGCTCAGTGGGTTAAAGCCTCTGCCTTCCACTCGGGTTATGATCTCAGGGTCGTGTGGAATGGAGCCCCACATCGGGCTTCCTGCTCAGTAGGGAGCCTGCTTCTGCCGTTCCCCTCTCCGCTAGCTTGCGCTTTACCTCTCTCTCTCTCTCAAATAAATAAATAAAATCTTTTAAAAAAATAAATAAATGAAGTACTGGCAAACTTTAAATTGTTCCAAAATTTTGTTAGTACTTAATTGTATTTCATGGAAAAATGATATTATATCACAAACAATAGTAGACTTAACTCACCTCCTTATACCTAGAGTTTAGAAAATAAGGAAGACAAAATAAAAGTTTAATGAATATGATCCTCTGCTTGGAAACTTAAGTACGTTCACTTCATTAACCCTTACAAAGACTGCTGGCTTCGGTCTGATCACTGCTCCGGGCTGAACGCCCACACTCCCTCCTCCCCACACGAATCCACTTGTCAAAGCCCAGCTTCCCAACTTGGTGGTGCCTGGAGGTGGTTTAGGGGTGGTCACGACAGCAGGTCCCCCATGAAGGAACTGGTGACATTATCAGAGGAACAGACCAGAGCTCTCTGCCATCCTGGGACTCAGTGAGCGCCAGGCTTCCGTAAGCCCAGAACTGGGCTGTCACCAAGTCCCAAATCCGCTGACGCCTTGGTTTTGGGAGTTTCCAGGCTCCAGAACAGTGAGAGATAAATGTGTGCGGTCTAAGCCACCCCGTCTGGAGTATTTTGTTACAGCGGCCCGGAATGACTAAAACACGACCTTCTGTAACAAAGGACATGACCGTGGTTTCGGAAAGCTTTAGTAGTACGACCAAATTACATGGCTAAACAATGATACAGCTAGCACTTGAAGTTTGGTCTGTTTCCCCAACTCAGATTCCTGCACGCGGCCCTCTTCAGGGGTACAAACCACCCCTACGTCTTGGCACAAACGCCGGTGTCGGATCGTGAACCCGAGAGCCCTCCAGCAATCCCGCAGTCCCTCTTTTCAGCGGCTGCTCAGAATCACTCCTCCTACCTGCGGGCCGCCTGTAGTCGACCAGCCCTTAATTCCGTCATCTCCACTGCCCACTTCATCCCCACGTACTCCCTTCCACGTGCACCCACAACAAAATAATGCAGTTTTGTTCCAACTGCGTATGAAGACCTGTCCCAGTGCCTGGTTATGTGGCTTGTGCTCAAAAATATCTGAGATCAGAAACCCCACTCTGTTGGTTCTGCCTTATCTCCCTGATCCAGCCACTTCTTCCTCCTGTTTAATGACCCTTAACAGACAACAGTCCTATTTCTCAAAACCCAAACATTCAAATGATCTTTTTTTTTTTCCACAGCAGCAACTAATTCTCTGGCAGTGACTGGGTGTGTCCTCACACTCTCTTCCTGGAGGCAATATCAGATCCCAAGAGCCTCCGCAAACAGTAGCGCCAGCCGACTCACACTTTTGCTGGGCACACTGCAGACCCAGGGGTTCCCACAATCCCCCAAACGAGGTTTGGTAATTTTCTAGAATGACTCCTAGAATTTAGGAAAAACTCCACTTGGGCTTACTGATGTTATAAAGGACAAAAACAAGCCGTCAGATGAAGAGGTACCGGGGGGGGGGGGGGGGGGGTTCCAGGAGGATCCCAGTGCATCATCCCTGTTCCCATGGAGGGGGCGTGCATTACCCTCTAGCAGGTGGAAGCTTTCACCAACCGGGAGAGTCTCCAAAACTGGTTGGTCAAGAGTTTACAGAACTCAACTTCCACCAAGCTCTCCCGTCCCGAGGCCGCCGGGTGGGGTTGTATCATTTACAAGCACAAATTTATTCTTAACGCTCTCCAGGGCTCCTCACTGGCCCTGAAGTAGAACCTTTAGACTTGCCCTGTCTTCAGCCCCTGAAATCCTGCTGCCTGCAGCCGCAGCTCACCCACCCTGACTGCAGGCTCCCCTGACTGCGGTCTGCTCTGAGCTCCTGGGGCACAAGAGGTTTTGCTTGTCTTATCAATTTTACACAAGTTCTGTTCCCGTGAAAAAAGCAAGTCTCTCACATTATTCGGACCTCCATGAGTATTCCTAACACTTGGCTCAAATAAAACTTTTTTTAAGATTTTATTTATTCATTTTGGTGGATGGGGAGAGAGCACGAGCAGAAGAAGCAGGCAGAGGGAGAAGCAGGTTCCCCACTGAGCAGAGAACCCGACACGGGACTTGATCCCAGGACCCTGGGATCATGAGCTGAGCCGAAGGCAGACGCGTAACCCACTGAGCCACCAAGGTGCCCCTGCTCAAATAAATTTTTAAAGAAATTAACTAAAATATCTATTTTCCACAACAGTTTTTCTAAAGGCTATAACACCCTTTAGGATTATGTACAATTTTTTTTTATTTAAATCCTCTCTCCTAAATTAGCCTTTAAACAACAGAGTGTGACGATTTTCCCTTCGTATTCTCTAGCATGACTGCTGTCTGGCACACGCCGCTGCCGAGGAGAGGCCGTCACGGCCGCAACAACACTGCAGTGTGACTCAGCGGACGAGACTGCGGCACAGGAGGGAGCCCTGGAGACTGAGCACTTCATTACCTCACATGCTTGCTATAAAAAGAACACTCACCTTTGAGAGTTAGTATTGATTCGCTTTCATATTTGATATAAATATACTGAAAACAAGACAAATCATTCTTTCTGGAATCAAATGCCTGTGCCTAAAATGAAAATTGCCTGATAATTTTTTTCAGAAGTAACTTATTCTTTTATATATTAAGGTAGGTCCTAAGACTTATCAACTTTATCGTATTATTAAAAATTACTTGAAACACATCCTATTTATGAGAAAATAATACAGAAAATATAACTTATTCTTGGAACCTATAATATTTTGAAGATGTCAACTATTACAGCCACTAGGATTTCAACAAAACCTGACTTGAAATGTGTGTTGGATTGTCTTTCTCTCTTCCCAGGGGCTAATGGAAGAGAAGAGTCTACACAAAGATTTCATTTGCCTGCCTGGAGATAACCAGGAGGGGGTGTTGAGGGCAATGTCCCCAGCCCAGAAGGATACACATCTCCCCTCAAGTGTCAACTATAGGCACACCTTGCTTTAGTGCACTTTGCAAATAGTTTTGTGGTTTTTTTAAAAGATTTTATTTATTTACTTGACAGAGAGATCACAAGTAGGCAGAGAGGCAGGCAGAGGCTTAACCCACTGAGCCACCCAGGCACCCCTGCAGACAGTTTTTTACAAAGGTGTCCGGCAACGCGACGTTGACTGGAGCCATTTTCCCAACAGCATTTGCTCACTTTGTTATCTCTGTGTCACATTTTGGTAATCCTCACAGTGTTTCCAGTATTGTCATTATTATATTTGTTACTATGATCTTTGATGATACTACTGCAATTGTTTTGGGGTGCCATGAGCTGTGCCTGTATCAGATGGGTAACTTAATGTTGTGGGGCACCTGGGGGGCTGTGTCGGTGAAGCGTCTGCCTTCGGCTCAGGTCATGATCTCAGGGTCCTGGGATCGAGCCCCACGTCCAGCTTCCTGCTCAGCCAGGAGCCTGTCTCTCCCTCACCCTCTGCCTGCCACTCCCCCTGCTTGTGCTCACTCTCTTGTCAAATCAATAAATAAAATCTAAAAAAAAAAAAATCAATGTTGTGTATGTTCTGACTGCTCCACTTAGCTGTCCTCCCATCTCTCCCCCTCTCCTTGGGTCTCTATTCTGTGAGACACACAATATTGATATTAGGCCAACCCTACATTGGCCTCTAAGTATTGAAGTAAAGAATCCCACATCTTTCACTTTACATCAAAAGCTAGAAATGATTAAATGTTGTGGGAAAGGCCTCCTGTACCCAACAGTCAGCCATGTTGTGAATACAAAGAAGTTTTTGAAGGCGATTAAAGGCACTAGTCCAGTGAACACCAGGATAAGAAAGTGAAGTGAAACAAGCTTATTGATGATATGGAGAAAGTCCGAGTGGTCTGGACGGAAGAGCAAACCAGCCACAACACTCCCTTCAGCCAGAGCCTGACCCAGAGCAAGGCCCCAACTCCGTTCGGTTCTGTGACGGCCGAGGCAGGGAAGGAAGCTGCAGAAGCAAAGTCTGGAGCAGCAGAGGTCGGCTGGTGGGACGAAGGGAAGAAGCCGTCTCCCCGAGGGGAAAGGACAAGGGGACGCGGCAGGTGCCCATGGAGACGCCGCAGCGAGTCATCCACAAGATCCAGCTCAGAGAATTCGGGAAGGGGGCCACACTCAACCACAGACTGTCCGTGTAGACCAATCAGCCTTCTGCCGGGAGACGGTGCCGTCTAGGACTCTCACAGCCGGAGAGAGGTCGGAGCCCGGCTTCAAAGCTGCAAAGGTCAGGCTGGCGCTCCCGGGAGGGGCTGATGCAGCCGGTGACTCTACGGGGAAGCCGCTGCCCACGTCCCATTCTGCAAATCCTCGGGCCCTCCAGAACCCCGCTCCGTCTACCCTGCCTGTGCCCTACACGTGGAACAACATGGCCTGGACCGCAGCACGTCTGTCTACAACATGGTTTACCGAATACGGGAAACCACCATCAAGGACCTACTGCTCAGAAAAAAAGATTCCTTTCAAAATATGACTGCTCACTGACAATGGACCTGGTCACCCAAGAGCTCTGATGGAGATGGACAATGAGATTCATATGGTTTTCACGCCTAACACAGCATCCATTCTACATGGCCATTCTAAATGGCAGAGACCTATGGGCTCAAGACCCAGAACTTTGATAAATTATAGGGAAATAAAAGCTTACAAGGATCTCTATAGGAAAAAATCCAAAAGCAGATAGAAGAGTTCCCTCGCCCCTTTAAATTATAGGCTGAGAGCGCCTGAGTGGCTCAGGCGGTAAGCATCCACCTTAGGATCTTGAGGTCCTGGAATGGAGCCTCCCCAGCCCCGGCATCGGGTTCCCTACTCAGAGAGGAGTCCACTTCTGCCTCTGGCTCTGACCCTATTCCTGCCTGTGCTCTCTGTCTCAAATAAGTAAATAAAATCTTTAAAATAACAAAAAAATAAACATAGGCACAGTTGTAAATATGAAAGAGTTGAATAAACATTCGTTGTTAGGGAAGAAAAGGTGTAGTACTGAAAAAGCAACATTTGTGGAAACTGAGAAGTGCTGCTGGCAGTCATTCATGAAGAGGCCTGGGGAGACCAGTGCAGAGAAGGAAAAAGCATGTGCAAATGTCCTGAGGAGAGCCAAGCCTGACAGGACCATGAATTACCAAGTGGTCTGTGCACTGGAACAGTGAGTCACAGTTACATCCCTCCGGTGACACTTAACAACTGCGGTTTTAATATTACATTTCAGTTCTGTTTTGTTCAGTGTTCATCTCTAGCAAACAAATACTAAAATCTGTACATTTTTTTGGCAAACAACCACATGGAAGCTTCTTTGTAAAAGGAAATTGGATAGAAACATTAAGAGATAATTGCTGACACAGAGCTCCTTATATTTACCCCAATTCAGTTATATCTGAGAGGCAGAGTCAAGAAGGGAGCTGCAAATCTTAAGGTATAAAGATTAAAGATATTTGAATTGGGTCTGAGACAGTTGACTTCCTACTGCTGGTTCTTTCCATCCTCCTAGTTAGTGGTTCAGGAAAATTGGTGTTTATCAGATATACCATAAGCAGTGGTCATTTCAGAAAACAATACGAGAATATCAAATCCCTATGCTCTCCCCCATCAACCCACAAAAAAGCCATGCAAAGGCGAAATTCCCATGATTATGTGAAATAATTTATAACCTCAATGAAAAGTGGTCTAAGAATAATTTCCATTGTAATAAGCACTGCTTATGTAGGGATGCCTTTTCTCCTGAAGAAGGGATGCAAGGAAACAGAGACTCAGAGACATGGTGCAGTTTGGTTTACTCAGATACCCACCTGATGGGCTCAGTTTGTCCTAGGGAGATATGCACCCCATACAGGCTCAAGAGGACTCACCCCATTTGATGTGGAGACTCCCAAGTACATACTATATATAAACCTAAACGCTGAGGGTTTGATGGAGAAGGTGGCATGTCGGCTGGATGGGTTACACAGAGATCTGTCACTTGACGCCTATGTAAGCAAAGAGGGGACGAAGGAAAAGTAAATGGAGATGGGGCGCCTGGGTGGCTCAGTCAGTTAAGCATCTGCCTTTGGCTCAGATCATGATCCTGGGGTCCTGGGATCGAGTCCCGTATCTGCGGGGAGTCTGTGAGGAGTCTGCTTCTCCCTCTGTCTCTCCCCCTGCTTGTGGTTCTCCCTCTCTTCCTCTCTCTCTCTCTCTCTCTAGGTTGTTCTTTCCCAAATAAATAAAGTCTTAAAAACAACAACAAAAAAAGATTAAATGGAGAGTCCAGATGTCCACACAACTCGACCACCAATAGTGTCAGGTCCTGGCTCCTTAGAGTCCCCTTCCCCGCAGGTCTGAGGGGGTAAGCTGAGCTCAGGGCAATGGAGATTTGGAGACCTGAAGGACCACTGGGCCTGTAGGAACTCTGTAAGAACTCCAGAGTAGCTACTGTTCTATTGCCAAACAGAAAAATACCTTCCAAATTCTCAATTGATTTGAGCTCAAATATTAATATTAAATCAATGTAAAAGTTTTTAGAAAGCCATGGGGCGCCGGTGGGGCTCAGTGGGTGAAGCATCTGCCTTCCACTCCTGGGTCTTGGGATCGGGCTGGCAGCGGGCTCCCTGCTCAGCGGGAAGCCTGCTTCTTCTCCCTCTCCCACTCCCCCTGCTTGTGTTCCCTCTCTCGCTCACTCTGTCAAATAAAAAATAAAATCTTAAAAAAATTTTTTTCGTGAAAGCCAGAAGGGCGTCCTCTCTCCTAAACGATCTTTGGGAAGTTTGGCAGCACGAACAGCTGCATTCTGGTATTGTCAAATTCCAACCAGCATAAACCTCGGTTTTATGTTCCCAAGGGAAACATAAAAAGAAGTTATTAACTTACATTTTCACGTTAAAGTTTATTAAGGGTATAAATGAAGCTACTGAAATTTGAAAATCCAATTTGGTTATTGTTTTTTACGGTTTCCGGTATGACAATCAGCAAAGGGAAACGTCCCTAAAACGCAGGTTTGTCAGAGAGAGCTCTGAGGCGAGAGCAGACCGGCGGGAAGGGGCCCGGGCTCGCAGGGCTTGACCCTGCACGTGGGGACTGCTCCCCAACTCCCGGGGGGAAGCAGAGCTCTCCGCATCCCCGGACACGCCGCAGCCAATGAGGAGCCACCACACTTCAAACTCCCGGTTTCCTCCAATGGACTTTTAGTTCACAGCAACCTTCCCAACTTACCCCTTTTCTCCTTAAAAACCATGCCTCTCCTTTGTTCCCCTCCTTGCCTGCAGTTTTCGGGAGCCTGTCTGTCCCGGACTGCAATTCCATCCCCAAATGTTCCCCGGCATTTACCAGCAGGGAAAATAACCGGCAGTTCTACTTCTAAGGTTAACAATGGGAAACAATAAGCATCCGTGCCAAATGTCCTCAGATATTAAAGCATTAATTCTTCATTAACTAAAAGCAAAAACCACCTATTTCCTAAACAATATGCACAAAACAGAAAACAAAAACACTGATCACAATAATCCTACTTCTCCACACAAAACACTGTGAGAGCTCCGTCCGTCGCCGTCAGACGCCGCCAGCCGGCTCCCCACCGAGCTCTCTCAGCGGCCCTCACCGCCCCGCCGCCGCCCGCCCCGGCGCGCCCCCGCGCCCCGCCCGCCCGGCGCGCCCCCGGCCCGGCGCGCCCAGACAACGGGGACCGCGCTCACACCTGTCACCCCAACCGGGGCGCGTTCGCGCACGCGAAGCACGAGGCCGCGCGGCTCCCGGTCTCACCTGGACGTGGCCCCAACAGCTCCCGGACGCAGGCGAGCGGCGGCCGGCTCCCGCGGACACCGAGCAGGAGCCAACCGACCCGAGCGGCCAGTCGGCCACCGCGCGCCAGCGACCGAGGGGCCGACCGGAAAGTCTGCGGCCGCCTCTTCCTACCTCCGTACGCACTCGGCCCAGGCCCCGCCCCACGCCGGCCGCGCCCCGGCCCCGCCCCACGCCGGCGTCGCGGCCCCGCCCCTCCGCTGACGGCCCGGCCCGGCTCCGCGCTCGCCCTCGCCAGGCCCCGCCCCTCGCCGACGTCCCGGCCCGGCTCTGGGCTCGCCCTCCCCTGGCCCTGCCCCGCCCCTCTGCCGACGTCCCGGCCCGCCTCGGTGGTCGCCCCCCGGCCCCGCCCCTCCGCTGACGTCCCGGCTGGACTCCGCGCTCGCCCTCCCCCGGCCCCGCCCTCCGGCCGACGTCCCGGCTGGACTCCGCGTTCGCCCTGCCCTGGTCCCGCCCCTCCGCCCACGTCCCGTCCCCGCTCCGCGATCGCCCTCTCCTGACCCCGCCCCTCTGCCAACGTCCCGACCCGGCTTGGTGGTCTCCCTCTCTTGGCCCCGCCCCTCCAGTGACGTCCCGTCCCCGCTCAGTGCTCGCCCTACCCAGGCCGCGCAACACACTGGCCGCGCCCCGGCCTCGGCCCCGCCCCTCCGCTGACGTCCCTTCCCGGCTCCGCGCTCGCCCTCCCCAGGTTCCTCCCCATGCCGACCGCACCCCGGTCCTAGCCCCGCCCCTCAGCTGTCCTCCCATCCCCGCCTTCCGACCACCCTCCCCAGGCCCCGCCCCACGCCGGCCCCGCCCCTCCGCCGTGTCACATTCCGGCTCCGAGATCGTCCTTCCGAGGCCCCGCCCCACGTTGGCCGTGACCGCGCACTGGCCCCGCCCAACGCTGGCCGCGCCACTCTTTAGCTCGGTCCCTCCATCTGACCCCGCCTCCACAAGCCTCGCCCCCAGAAGGTTCCGCCCCAATTCGTAATTTCCTGGCGCCAGAACTTTTCTGGCGCGAAGGATCCCCTGCGGTGGTGGGTGGGCGTTGGTGTTTGTGGTTCAAAGCCGCGCTGGGCGGCCGCGTCCCCGCGCGGTCCTCCCGGACGCCGCGGGCCCGGTCCCCGCCCGCGCGGAGCTCCGCGGCGCCCTCAGACGCCCGAGGCCAGGCGCTGGGGCCGAGCCAGCGTGTGTGCGGCCGGAGTGGCTCCGAGGCCTGCACACCCGGCCTTCCCTGTGTCCCCGCCCCGTGTCCTCCCTCGGGACGCGGGTCCCGGCTGTGCACCCCCCCGCGGCCCGCTGGCGCCCGGGCCGCCCAGCACCCCCCGCCCCGGCCGCGGGACTCTGCCCACCGCGCTCCTCGCCAGACCCCCGGCTCCCCGCGTTAGTCCTCCCGCGGCCCGGCCCTGCGGCTCCCGGGCCGCCGGGCCGCAGCGCCCGCGGCGGGGGGCAGGCCCCGCTCGAGGACCCCGGGTGCTGCTGGGCCCCCAGGCCCGGCCCGCCGCCGTACCTGCCCGCGCGGCCCCGCTGCGGAGTCGGCTCGTCCTAGGCGGCCGGCATCTTCGCTGCATCTCCGAGTGTCGAGTGGGCGGGGAGAGGAGGGGAGAGCGCCCCAGAGGGAGAACCCGGGAGACAGCGTGGGAGGGAGAGTGAGGAAGGGCCGCGCCGGGCTGAGAAGTGGGAGGGCCTATGGGGTTGGAGCAGCAGCAGCCGTGCGAGAGGGACCTGGGCGAGAAGCGGCGGGCTCGGCGGGCAGCTGGAGGAGGGGGCAGCGGAGGGGGGAACGCCGGGGTCGGTCCAGTTCTACTCTCCACATCACTCTCCCTTTTAAAGTTATTGTGTGAAGTTCAGAGGCGAGGCCTCAATGCCTTCCCAATCCTTAGTACACAGTGAAAATACTATGTGGTACTCGGAAATTTTGCACCAATTTAATGCGCACTCCGTGAGGGTATTGATAATTTTTAATATTAACAGCCAGACCCACTTTAATCAGTCCGATATGTAGCAGCTTCCCTTCGCTTGTGTCATCTTTTGACTAAGCTTGCTGTGAGATAAGGTCTCCAACTAAGTGTGTGTTTTCTTCAAGTTTCCTTTGTCCTTTTTCTGCAAATGTTGAGGCATGGGCTGGATTGTTCATCCATTCTTGTTAATAGCCCTCTGGGGGGACACGTGCAGGTCGTTCCCTGGTTCTGCTGAGGACTGAGACGATCTCTGCTGTCTCAGTGTGTGCAACGCCTCCGTGGTCCCCAGGCCAGCATCAGCCTCCTGGGCATCCAAGGCAGGCCTAGAAAGCCTTCCATGAGCTTCCCATTGGGCAGTGGCATTACCCTAGGCTCCTGAACTAACCTAGGAAATTCCGCAGAGGGCTAAGTACCATAGACACCCGCTCCAACCTTTCCAGGCAGACACTGGTGGCTTCTGGGTCCTCGAGGCCTTAAAACATTGCAAGAGAGTCAGGCAGAGCACGGTGAAGTTCACTGCTGGTCCATGGTAATAAAGGTGGTTCCTGGCTTGATTTAAACTTCGTGTGTGTGTGTGTGTGTGTGTGTGTGCGCGCGTGCGCGGCTTCAATGAACCAATATGCCCTATTTTCACTTTTCTCATTTCCCTCTAGAAAAAGAAGCTAAAATAGAGGATGCAGGCGGTCTAAGGGACCTGGAAAGACACAGTAAGAGTGAAAAGGAGTGAATGAATATCATATTTTGGTATTCAGGTTTTATTACAATACATACAATATCTATTTTTCCTGTTTAAATTTTTTTTTCATATGGTACAACTTCAATGAGCTTGTTTCGGTATTTTTAGAACAGAAATAAAAATATGAAATTGATAAAGCTTCAAGAAATGATATCTATGAAGTGTGTAACATGTGAGATATGAAAGACCCAAAAGGACAAAGTTTTTGGGTTCATATAATGAGTCATGGAAACTATTCAAGTCTTTTTTTTTTTAAAGATTTTATTTATTATTTGACAGAGAAAGACAGTGAGAGAGGGAACACAAGCAGAGGGAGTGGGAGAGGGAGAAGCAGGCTTCCCGCTGAGCAGAGAGCCCAGTGTCAGGGCTCATCCCAGGACTTTGGGATTGTGACCTGAGCTGAAGGCAGAAGCTTGACTGAGCCACCCAGGCGCCCCAAACTATTCATATCTTATTTACCATCATGACTTAGAAACATGTATTTAGGGGCAGCAGGAACTCCCTTTTTTTTTTTTTTTAGATTATATTTATTTATTTGACAGGGAGAGAGAGATCACAAGCAGGCAGAGAGGCAGGGGAGGAAGCAGGCTCCCTGCTGAGCAGGGAGCCCTCTGTGAGGCTCGATCCCAGGACCCTGAGATCATGACCTGAGCCAAAGGCAGAGGCTTAACCCGCTGAGCCCCCCAGGCGCCCGAGGAAGTCACTTTCATAGGGCTCGTGGTTTTTGTTAACTAGGTCAAGTGAGGCATGGAAACTATCAAATTTAATGTAGGCGCGCCTGGGGGCTCAGTTGGTGAAGCATCTGCCATTAGCTCAGGTCATGATCTCAGGGTCCGAGATTGAGTCCCATGTGAGGCTCCCTGCTTGGCAAGGAGCCTGTTTCTCCCTTTGCCTGCCTTTCTCCCTGCTTATGCTGTCAAATAAATGAATAAAATATATTTTTTAATTGATATAAGGGGCGCCTGGGTGGCTCAGTGGGTTAAAGCCTCTGCCTTCGGCTCAGGTCATAATCTCAGGGTCCTGGGATCGAGCCCGGCATGGGGCTCTTTGATCAGCAGGGAGCCTGCTTCCTCCTCTCTCTCTGCCTGCCTCTCTGCCTACTCGTGATCTCTCTCTGTCAAATAAATAAATAAAATTTTTTTTCTAAAGATTTTATTTATTGGGCACCTGGGTGGCTCAGTTGCTTAAGCGACTGCCTTTGGCTCAGGTCATGATCCTGGAGTCCCAGGATCGAGTCCCACATCGGGCTCCCAGCTCCATGGGGAGTCTGCTTCTCCCTCTGATCTTCTCCCCTCTCATGTTGTCTCTCACTCTCTCTCAAATAAATAAATAAAATCTTTAAAAAAAAAAGATTTTATTTATTTATTTGACAGCGCCTCTCTGCCTGCTTGTGATCTCTCTGTCAAATAAATAAATAAAATCTTTTTTTCTAAGGATTTTATTTATTTATTTGACAGTGCCCCTCTGCCTACCTGTGATGTCTCTCTGTCAAATAAATAAATAAAATCTTTTTTCTAAGGATTTAATTTATTTATTTGACAGCGAGAGAGAGAGACCACAGGTAGGCAGAGAGGCAGGCAGGAGGGGGCGGGGGAAGCAGGCTCCCTGCTGAGCAGAGAGCCCCATGCGGGGCTTGATCCCAGGACCCTGAGATCATGACCTGAGACAAAGGCAGAGGCCTTAATCCATTGAGCCACCCAGGTGCCCCTAAATAAAATCTTTAAAAAATAAAAAAATAAAACTGCCTTAACCCATTGAGCCACCCAGGCGCCCCTAAATAAAATTTTTAAAAAATAAAAAAATAAAAATTAATGTAAAAAACTAAGTGCATGTATTTTGTTTACTTGAGATATGGTTTCCAAATGACACATTCTATGTCTAGTATAAGTTTTGTTTATATCAAGGACATCTTGAATAGATGGTCATGTATTTCTTGTGTAATCCAACTCATGTCCTTGGAGCAATATTAGATTACTATTTACTTGTGCTTATTGTTCCAAAATGCTGAAAATAGAAATTAGCAAAATATGCCAAGACATGAAAATTCATCTGGAAAACAATCTGTCGTTCAGAGGCAGTTCCTATTTTGGTTCCTGTAAATTTGTTTGTGTGTAGGTTTTCCAGGGAACCTGGACTTAGGATCCCTTCCTGCCTCTGTCCAGAGCCTTGTCTACAGCAAACATTAGGCCTCAGCCCTGTCTCAGTGCTGACTGCTGGCTGCCCTTTCTGATTTGTGGTCTTTGTCTGGGGCTGTTGATGGACCATGAGATCAGACCCTGGGCATCTTCCTCAGTGTTCCCCAGCCAGTAGGGGGTGCCTTCAGGTGGCCCACTGACTCCCAGGTTCTGGGATGTACTTAGAAAATTCTGGGGATACCTGGGCAGCTCAGTTGATAAAGCATCTGTCTTCAGCTCAGGTCATGATCTCAGGGTCCTGGGATCCAGCCCCGCATCGGGCTCTCTGCTCGGCGAGGAGGCAGCTGCTGCTGCTTCTGCTGAACCTGATCCCCCTGATTGTGGCGTGCTCTCTCTCTCTCTCTCTCTCTCTCTCTCTCTCCCCGCCCCCCCTGACAAATAAAACCTTTAAGAAAATTTAAAAAGAAAGAAAGAAAATTTTGCACATGTGCCAGCAGGTGGGGACTTCTCTCAAGACTTGTCTACTGGCCCCAGTGGTGTTTGGGTGCGGGGTATCGTAAGAAATTTGAAATGGTCTCAGAGTGCTCTCCCAGTACCTTTAAGCAGCCGTGAGCCCTTACTGGACCCCAGTACCTTAGAATGTTTTCTTGGGCTCAGGCAGGACAAGATCCCTTCCTTAAGTCTCTCCTGTAGAAATGGTAGTTCTAGGCATCTGGAAAGGGACTTGAAAATTTCCAGGCACTCATCAGGGGAAATGCCATCAAGGGAGGGAGCGCCTGTATGTTTGCATATATTGGGAATACCTAGTCATTCTGTACAGTAAATCCAACCCTGATTGGACGGGGAACATTATTTAATGTTTTATAACCACAGCAGTGATTACTAATTGCAACAGTAATTATAATAATGATGATGAGCAGCAATAATAGTAATGACGATGCTCTTTATGATGATGACAATAATAAAAACCATCAGAAGAATCCTCAGAAGACAGGAGGAAAGAACACAGGCCTCCTGGAGTGAATGACAAAGTGCCCAGGTCAGGACTTATGGGATGGTGTGTGTGAGAGTCCCAGTTCTGCACAGACTTGTTTTTTTTCTCACACATCACAGGTCATGTTTCTCACGGATTGAAGGTGTGTGGCAGCCCTGCAGAGAGCAAGTCTGTGGGCACCATTTTTCCAACAGCATTTACTCACTTTGTGTCTCTGTGTCACATTTGATAATTCCCACAATATTTCAAATTTTTTCTTTGGAAGTGGAACCTGAAGATGGGACTGAATTGCTGCATTTTCTTTTTTTCCTTTCTTCCTTCCTTCCTTCCTTCCTTCCTTCCTTCCTTCCTCTTTCTTTCTTTCTTTCTTTCTTTCTTTCTTTCTTTCTTCTTTCTTTCTTCTTTCTTTCTTTCTTCTTTCTTTCTTTCTTCTTTCTTTCTTTCTTTCTTTCTTTCTTTCTTTCTTTCTTTCTTTCTTCCTTTCTTTCTTTCTTCTTTCTTTCTTTCTTTCTTTCTTTCTTCTTTCTTTCTTTCTTTCTTTCTTTCTTTCTTTCTTTCTTTCTTTCTTTCTTTCTTTCTTTCATCTATTTCTTGATTTGAGAGGGAGTG
>CM052800.1:178908769-178919681 GCA_028533885.1 Nasua narica | reverse complement strand
TGAAAAGGAAGAGTCAATCAATGTGGCAAACTTTATTGTCTATTTTTTTTTTTTGAGATTTTATTTGTTTATTGGACAGAGAGAGACACAGCGGGAGAGGGAACACAAGCAGGGGGAGTGGAAGAGGGAGAAGCAGGCTTCCCCACCAGGGAGCCCGACATGGGGCTTGATCCCAGAACCCTGGGATCATGACCTAAGCCAAAGGCAGAGGCTTTAACCCACTGAACCACCCAGGCGCCCCTGTTGTTTTATTTTAAAGATTGATTTATTTATGAAACAAGACAAAACCAGAGAGGGAGACAAACCATAAGAGACTCTTAATCTCAGGAAACTGAGGGTTGGCTGGAGGAGAGGTGGGTAGGGGGATGGGGTGGATGGGGGATGGGGGATGGGCACTGGGGAAGGTATGTGTTGTGTAAGACTGATGAATCACAGACCTGTACTCCTGAAACAAATAATATATGTTAATTTAAAAAATAATAGAAATATAGTAGTTAAAATACTATATTATGTTAAGGGCTACAGTTCTAAGTAAGCCGAATGGACAAAAATGTATCTTTGAGTTTTACACACTCTGGTTGGGTTGTTTTCTGCAGCCGAAATACATTTTTTTTTTAAGTTACCAGTAGAAAGGAAACTGTTCTCTTTTTTCACTTGTAACCCCGGTCTCTAGGAGCCCCGGGTTTCTGCTGGAGCCGGGCCACTGCCCCAGCAGCCGCCCCAGGAGAGACAACAGTCTGGGCTGCTCAACCATCATCAGGACGCACTTCTTTTGAAATCATTTTATTGCAATGATTCTTACACGTCCTATTTTATAGTTAAAATCAAGAGTTTCGAAAAGGAATGAATTATGCAAGTGAATGCGTTTTACACTCTGATATGTGAGTTCTGGGCTGAGAACCGATTGGGCTGAATTCATCTCCATCAGCCTTTGAATTTTGCCAAGTCTGTAATGCTGTAAAATGAAGCTACAAATTAAGCACTTAGAAATATTAAAAAAAAAAAAAAAGAGTGATTCATTTTAAGGAGAAAGGAGGGGGCAGTAGCAGGGGAGGGGTGAGGAGAGAAGCAGGCTCCCCGCTGAGCACAGATTCCCAGGATGGGGCTCCATCTAAGGACTCTGAGATCACGACCTGAGCTGAACCTCAGGCGGGTGCTTCACCCCCTGAGCCGCCCAGGTGCCCCTGTTGTCTTTCTTTAGGAAATCGCCGCGGCCACCCCACCTTCAGCAGCCAGCACCCTGGGCAGGCAGCAGTCATCAGCACCGAGGCTCCACCAGCACAGAGGTTAGACTCGCTGAAAGCTCAGAGGAGGAGGAGCATTTTTTAGTAGTGACGTATCCTTTTTTTAAAGATTTTATTTATTTATCTGACAGAGAGAGAGCACAAGTAGGCAGAGAGAAAGGCGGAAGCAGGTTCCCTGCTGAGCAGAGAGCTTGATGTGGGGCTCGATCCCCGGACCCTGAGACCATGACCTGAGCCAAAGGCAGAGGCTTTAACCCACTGAGCCACCCAGGCGCCCAGTAATGACGTATTTTTTAATGAAAGGCAGTCCCGTTGGGGTTTTTTTGACTTAATACTATTGTACACTTAGGAGGTACAGGATAGTATAAACATGACTTACACATTGGATAAACGTCGGGACAGTGTGTCAGCCCCGTCCTCCAGGAAGCCCCCAGCCATATGTTGTCCACGCCACCCTGCCACCCAGTCTGCTCATCCTGAGCCCAGAGGCCCGAGAGCTGTCGGCAAATGGCCACCCAGAGCCACTGAGCTCAGCGACCCAAAGCCAGCAGGGGGACACAGGCTGGTCCCGCCCATCAGCAAAGGCTTCACATCTTCCTTGTCATCACTCAACCAGCATCAGGTACGCCCCACTGGCCTGGCCGTCAGTGTGTCGTGGGGAAATCCGTATTTTCTGTCCCTGAGACCTGCTTTCTAGTTAGTAAATTACTGAGACCCATAGCTCACGTAACACCAAACATTACACTGGATACCAGAAGCCCGGAGCCTGAGTCTGGCTGACTGTCGTCCCCGGACTTCGGGGACGTCCTCACTGATTCCACGTGAAGGTGCTGTCTGTCGAGTTAGAACACCTCAGCGTGAAAAGCGCAGTTCCCCCTTCTTGGAGCGTACATCCAGATCTCTTCTACGGCCAGTTTTTCTGTAAGTGGTGAGAGAGTAAATATCCTGCATTCTGCACGTCTTTGGTCTCTGTGACATGTACTTATTTTTTCCGTAATTGTACAAAGGCGGCCATCAATCACACGCAAATGAACGCGTGTGGTTACACTCCAGGACACAAGGACATCAAATTTCATATATAATTTTTATACATCAGAAATGGGCTTGGGGGCGCCTGGGTGGTTCAGTGGTTGAGCATCTGCCTTCAGCTCAGGTCATGATCCCAGGGTCCCGGGATGTCCCTGCTCAGCGGGGAGCCTGCTTCCCCCTCTCTCTCTGCCCCTCCCCCTGCTTGTGCTCTCTGTCTCTGGCTCTCTCTCTCTCTCAAATAAATAAATAAAAATCTTTAAAAAAAAAGCAGGGTTTCTTTTGATATTTTTCAAAATTGAAAAAAGTAAGATACCTTTTCACTTGCAGGCTTAAAACATGCAGAGGGCAAGACTGAGCGCAGGTCTGCAGTTAGGACCCTGACTCGCATCATTGTTTCCACAGCCAACTCATTCATCCTTAACAGCATTATTTCAGATCCTCTCCACCCAACTTCTACCCCAACCCACTCAACACGTTTTTCAAGTCTTTTATTGACACATTCATTTGACATCATGCGTTCTGTGTTCACAGTGGAGCTGAATTCAGAAGGAAAACGTCAGCACTTTTAGCAACTAGACCAAGCAGTTTTCTGGATTTGGTTTTCAGTGGGTTAAGTATTCCTGTGTCCCCCACAACTAAGACTTCCCTCATTTACATCAGCTGTACATTTGAGTGACTGTGTAGCTTTCACCCAGATTTGTTGTACCAGGTGCATTTATTATTAGATTTTTTTGATGGGGGGGTACCTGGGGGGCTCAGTCCTTAAGCTTCTGCCTTCAGCTCAAGTCATGATTCCAGGGTTCTGGGATCGAGCCCTGCTCCCTGCTCCCTGGGCTCCCTGCTCAGTGGGAAGCCTGCTTCTCCCTCTTCCACTCTCCCTGCCTGTATTCCCTCCCTCGCTGTGTCTTTCTCTGTCAAATAGATAAATAAAATCTTTTTTTTTAAGATTTTATTTATTTATTTAACAAAGAGAGATCACAAGTAGGCAGAGAGGCAGGCAGAGAGAGAGGGGGAAGCAGGCTCCCCACTGAGCAGGGAGCCCAATGCGGGGCTCGATCCCAGGACCCTGAGATCATGACCTGAGCCGAAGGCAGAGGCTTTAACCCACTGAGCCACCCAGGCGCCCCAAGATAAATAAAATCTTTAAAAAAAATTTTTTTTTGAGAGAGTATTCAGCGTGCTCCCGTGCTTGCGGGCGCGGGGGAGGGGGATAGGGGAGTATCATAGGCAGCCCTCCTCCCCTCTCCTCGCTCAGCATGGAGCCTGCCACCGCCTGCCACTGGGCTTAAACCCACAACCCTGAGATCAGGACCTGAGCCCAAATCAGGAGGTTTAACCCACTGAGCCAACCAGGCGCCCCTCTGGCCTGATGATTTTTGTATTTGATTCCCTGGGGAAATCCTATGACCTAGCTTATTGAAACTGTCAGTTCAGCACATAGGCAACTCTGAATAAGCATGCCAAGATCCTTCCTGATTATTGAAAGAAATGTATCTTAGGGCAAAGATTCTGCCTTCCCTTAGCTTGCGCACTACTAATACCCCTATTGGTGGTAATTATAAACCTAGGGAGATGGGAGAGTCAGTGAGCAGATTTCTCCAAGAACATGACACCTTACTCATGTCTGGGCTCATGGGATGCGGGCTCCTAGCTTGACACAAAGAACACTGTCCCGAAGGCCACAGCGACCCACTGGGTGGAGGAGCCCAAGGAGGGCATGTGCGAGCTTGGCAGGGCACAAGCCCTAGAGGAGAGGTGGGGGCGGGGGTAAAGGCTCCCGCGCTGGTCCCGGAAGCCCCCTCACGTGGAGCCGACAGACTCCGGGTTCAGCCAGCTGAAGGCAGGCAGAGGCTTGAGTCAGAGCCGCAGACGGGGCGCCCGGCTGCGCGGGGACAGGGGCTCAGTCCCGGGCACAGTCACCCCTCAGCACCCTGCTGTCCTTCTTCTTCTTTGTAAAACTTAAATTCAGTTAGTTAGCATGCACCGTGTAGAGGTCAGTGATTCATCAGTTGCCTGTAACGCCCAGTGCTCACTCCTGCACGTGCCTCCTTCGCGCTGTCACCCAAGTACCCCATCCCCCCACTCCCCTGCAGCCACCGGCAGCTTGTTCCCCACGGTTTGGGGCCCTTATGGTTTGTCTCCCTCTCTGTTTTGTCTTCTTTTTCCTTCCCTTCTGGCTGCCCTTCTGCCGTCTATTCCCCTCAGACTCGTGGCCCGGACGTCTTATCTACATTTGGAGCCCCAGGCCCGCCCCGGGGGTCGGCATGAGGTACAGCCGGGGTGACAAACACCTGCAGACGCCTTTCCTGGATCTCCCAGAGGACTTAGAACATTAGGAGGTGGCTGGGGCCAGCGAGCTGCCATTTTGGGCCGTCCTGGCCAGCGGCAGCCTTCCTGGGACAACAAGGGGGCTTGGATTTTCCGGAAGCTCACACCGGCTCAGGACCCCCTCCATTCTGTGCCTCAGTTTTTGGCGGTGATGGTTCCTGGGCTCTGAGCACAACCAGAACATTTTAAAGACCCTCAGGCAGGCGCCAAAGCTTTCTCCAGCCTTTCCATGAAGTCAGTGTGTTTTCTGAGCCCCCCAGGTGGCTTAGGTACATTTCTAAGCATAATCTCTGGGAATTCCAGTTCCACTGAGGAGGGTGCTGGGCCCTTGAGGGAACAGGTTAATTTTTCTAGAGTCACGGCAAGCCAAAGGCATCCTTCCTGACTCTTCCCTGCCGGCACTGGAGGCGGCATGCCTCAATATTTCAGGAGTCCTCCTACCAGAGGGGGCCGAGGGGTACAGCCTAGTGTCTGTTAGGTCATTTCACCGGCCTTCGGCAGGGCCGCATGGGTAAGATGCCGGTGTTTCTCTTATTTTGTTAAATCGAGATATAATGCACATACCGAGTACTCACTCCCCCCCCCCCTTTTTAAAAGATTTTATTTGTTGGACAAATAAAGAGAGAGACAATGAGCACAAGGAGGGGGAGAGGCAGGCAGAGGGGGAAGCAGGCTCCCTGCTGAGCGTGGAGCCCAACTCAGGGCTCAATCCCAGGACCCTGAGATCATGACCTGAGCCAAAGGCAGAGGCTTAACCCACTGAGCCATCCAGGTGCCCCAGCAAAGGTTGTCCTTTAAGTACAGTAATATTGGGGCGCCTGGTGGATTAAAGCTTCTGCCTTCGGCTCAAGTCATGATCTCAGGGTCCTGGGATCAAGCTCTGCATCGGGCTCTCTGCTCGGCGGGGAGCCTGCTGCCCCCCTCTCTCTGCCTGCCTCTCTGCGTACTTGTGATCTCTCTCTCTGTGTCAAATAAATAAATAAAATCTTTAAAAAAATAAAAGAACAGCAATATTGTCTCAATTCAGCGCAGGGTACATGACTGCATACCATTTTCCTAGGTATTAATGAGCCAGGTTATCAATCAGTTATTTTCTTGCTTATTTTCTTGCTTTCTTTTTAAATTTTATTTATTTATTTGAAGAGGGCAGAGAGAGCACGAAGGGGGGTGGGGAGTTGGGGAGAGGGCAGCTGAGGGAAAGGGAGAAGCAGACTCCCCTCCGAGTGGGGAGCCTAACATGGGGCTCCATCCCAGGACCTGAAATCATGACCAGAGATCATGACCTGAGCCAAAGGTCTCAGGGGCTTCGCTGACTGAGCCCCCCAGGGGCCCCTCAATCAGGTATTGTTAGAAAGTTGCCCATTGCTGCTTCTATTTCCCATAGAATTGCAGATAAATTTTTATTGTAGAAATTCTCACAGGTACTATAATTTTTCATGTGTCCCCACTAATTTTTGAAGGCTTTGAAAGGAGGGCAGCTGTGTTTTTTGCATTTCTGTTTTGTTTCATAAATGTCTTATCCGACATCCACAGGAGCAAATGCAGCAACTAGTACAAAAGATATTTTCAGTGAATGTTTTTTTGCTTGGTTGAATGAATAAAAGACAGGTATAGGAGTAGTTCAAGAAAAGCTCATGCAGGGCTCCTCAGTGGCTTGGTTGATTAAGCATCTGCCTTTGGCTCAGGTCATGATCCCGGAGTCTTGGGATTGAGTCCCACATAGGGCTCCGTACTCGGCAGGGAGTCTGCTTCTCCCTCTGACCTGCCCCCTCTCCTGTTCTATCGCCCTCTCTAATAAATAAAATTAAAGAAAAAAAAGAAGAGCTCACATATTTCAGGACTCATATATTTGAATACAAACATTATTTGCAAAGCTCCGTCCATTTCCTTTCAGCTGCTGGAGAGGAGCAGGAAGTGGAAGGGTTTGCATGTAAACACTCAAGTTACTTCGAACTTCAAATCGATAGTTACTTTGAAAGGATCAGTAAAGTGGAAATAATATCTGTTGTGTTTTAATAAATGAGAATTTGAATGTTTATGCAATTATTAGGGTTGATTATTTTCTGAATCTCAGGATTGGCATAAGTGAATTAAATATACATACATTTTACATTGACTAAGGCAGAACATTCTTGTAAAAACATTAGGATTCTTGAATGTGATCTTTATTTTTTAAAGATTATTTATTTATTTATTTGACAGGGATTGAGAGAGCCCAAGCAGGGGGTAGGAGCAGAAGGAGAGGGAGAAGCAGACTCCCCACTAAGCACTGAGCCAAATGTGGGGCTCCCTCCCAGGACCTCGAGATCATGACCTGACCCAAAGGCAGATGCTTAACTGACTGAGCCCCCCAGGTGCCCCAGATCTTTATACTTTTAAAATTTTAAGTCATCTCTACACCCAACGTGGGGCTCAAACACATGCCCCAAGATAGAGTTACATGCTTGGGGTCCTGGCTGTCTCAGTCAGTAGAGTGTGTGACCCTATTTTTTAAAATTTTTATTTATTTATTTGACACAGAGAGAGAGATCACAAGTAGACAGAGAGGCAGGCAGAGAGAGGCGGGGCAGCAGGCTCCCCGCCGAGCAGAGAGCCCGATGGGGGACTTGATCCCAGGACCCTGAGATCATGACCTGAGCCTAAGGCAGAGGCTTAACCCACTGAGCCACCCAGGCGCTCCAAATGTGTGACTCTTGATCTTGGGGCTGTGCGTTCATGCCCCACACTCAGTACAGAGATGACTTAAAAAAACAAAGTTAAAAAAAAAAAGAGTTGCATGCTTTACTGACTGAGCCAGCCAGCCACACACCTGACCTTTATTACAATTTAATGCCAAAGTATTTTTCAGCTTGAGAAAACATTTATAAAATTAAAAGAGAAATTCAACTAGAGAAAAGTACATCAAGAAGGAAATGCACTGTGAACCACTTGCAGCATCTGAACGTGCTTTGTACATGTTATCGGCACAGGTTGTCTGGGATGTTAGCATATACTCAGTCTGTCCCACATAATACTGAACTCCCAGGAGCTAAGGATTACTAGGATTACTATGATTACTCCAGGAATAGCTGACTTTTTTTTTTTTAAGATTTTTTATTTATTTATTACAGAGCAAGAGACTGAGAATGAGAGGGGAGAAGGTCAGAGGGAGAAGCAGACTTCCCGCAGAGCCAGGAGTCCGATATGGGACTCGATCCCGGGACTCCGGGATCATGACCTGAGCCGAAGGCAGTTGCTCAACCAACTGAGCCACCCAGGCGCCCTGACTTTTTCATTTTGTCTTTTTTTTTTTTTAAGATTTTATTTATTTATTTATTTGACAGAGAGATCACAAGTAGACAGAGAGGCAGGCAGAGAGAGAGGGGGAATCAGGCTCCCCACTGAGCAGAGAGCCCGATGCGGGACTTGATCCCAGGACCCTGAGATCATGACCTGAGCCAAAGGCAGAAGCTTAACCGACTGAACCACGCAGGTGCCCCAGACTTTTTCATTTTCTTAAGGAAAAGAAGCTACTTCCTTGGTCTGTCAAAAGTAGCTGGGACTTACTGAGCAAGGCCCACCTGATGTTAGATGCTCCCGTATGTTTACACAGCATACGAATATCCAGGTTAACACACCATTCAAATTGCCCTTTGTCAGAGAGAAATGCTCAAGAGATTAAAAACTTGTTCTGGTTTTAATGTTTTTAATCTCTCTAGATTAAAAACATTAATCTTTTAATCTTTAAAAGATTAAAAACATTCATCTGGGAAAACTGTGCTTGAGCGGTCAATGAAGGCGTGTTCGTCACGTTACCACTGCTTCGCGTCTGTAGTCAAATTATGATCTACGATTCCATTTTATCGCCCGAACTCTGTTCTTTTTCCTTAGTGTAATTAGCACATATTAATAAAGAGGTTTGATGCAGGATCTCCGAGCGCAAGGGTCAAGAAAGAATTCTCAAGACATTTTATGGGGCAAAAAGGTGGTTTCATTAAAGCGCAGGGACAGGACCGTGCGTGACAGGACCGTGGACAGAACTGCACTGAGCGGGTGAGGAGAGGCTGATTATACACGGTTTTCCATCCCGTGGAGGCCAAGGTGGCGTTAGGGCTTTGGAAATGGAATCTGTGGGTTCTGGCAGGTCTAGCTGCTATTAAGATTGTGGTTTTCTTGTAAATCATTGGGCCCTTTCAGACTACAGTGGAGTTTCACGTCCTGCATTACTGCAGTTGCTGTGTTTAGATGTGGGGTCCGGGAGTGAAGGGTCAAGAGGGAATTCTTGAGATGTTTTCAGTGCCCAAAAGGTGGTTTTGATGAAGAAAGCAAGCTGAGGACAAAGCAGAAGCTGATCCCTGGGAGGTGGGATCCTGGCGACATTCCTCAGGCACCCCGCCTGCCTGAAAGCTAAGGGAAGGATAAAGACAAATGGCTAAGGGACAGAGAGCACAGTCCCACAGGGCACGAGTCTCCGTCAGTCTTGGTGGATTTACGAGACGGCGTTCTTATCAAGAACCTAACTTCCAGAGACCCACAGCTCCGTTTCCTTCCTCCTTCCCTCCAGAGTGATGTGGGAAACAGGCAGAGGGGATTGTAAGTAAAATTAAATGTCCTTATAGCCTGCGGCCCATTGACAAATACTAAGAAATAGAGTATAACGCTCGTCTGGGAAGCTCCCACGGTCTCGGGTTGGTGGCTAGCTGGAGAAAAACCACCTCAGGCTGAAAACGGCCAGGCCCCCAGGATTTCGTAGGTCCTCCTTAGCATATCAAAGTCCTTTTGGACAATCTCCCTTTGTCCTTCCCTCCCCCAGCTCCCAAGTAATCAGTCACTCCCCACAAACCCCAGGGGGGGAAAGCTGCTCTTTCGGCCTGCGCGTTCCGTCCCCGTGCTTTAATAAAACCACCTTTTAGCACCAAAGAAGTCTCCGGATCTTCTTGGCCATCGTTGGCCCGGGATCCCAACAGTCCAAAACCACATGTTTTATTAAAGCACGGGGACAGGACCTGTGGGCGGAAAGAGCTACCGAGGCCGGGGGCGCCGGGTGGGGGGGCTTGTGAGGAGCGACCGATGAAGAAGTTGGGGGAGGTTAAGACCAGGCAAGTTTCCCAAAGGACCGTGCTCTGCTAAGGAGGACTCCCAGGCTCCTGGAGGCCTGGCTATTGTCAAGCGAAGGTGGTTTTCCCCTCCGGGGAGGCACTGACCTTCAGACCCTTGGGGAGCTTTCTCCAGGAGGGGCTCTGTGTGGGCCCCCGGACTGGGCAGCGGGCTGCAGGTGGTAAGGAAATTTAATTTTATCTACATTTTCTGCAGCTTTGCTCTCCACTTCACCACCAGAACAATTTCCACACAAATTAACATTTACTACGAACTAACATACATCATCTCAAAAGAGGAAGTGCTCACTGCTGAAATAAAGACCATTCTGGGCGGTTTTTTAGGACGCAAATTACGATTGTCGTGTGTTATTCTAAATGAAGAGGAAATAGTGACTACAACTCTCCAAAGGAGAAATTCTGGTAACATGAAGTTCTGTGCTGTCAGGCCTGTCCCTTGCCTATGACAAGTGACAGGAAGTGACTTTTGAAAGCAGGTTCGATGTACCTAAAACTTTAACAAGACTCAAGAATACACTTTCTAAATTTGAAAAAAAATATATAAGATACTGGGAATACTTCTGTTTCGGGTACAAATAAAATTTTGGAATTTCAAATGTGTTAGTACATGTGTTTCCAGCTACTTTAGAGCTGCAAGGAAATTACAAGCCAGGGGAAGCACAAACACAGAAGCCCTCACAACCCAGTCAACCGGAAGATCTAATCGGCTTTCTCCAAGGGTGTGCGGATTGGGGCAGCACTCCGCCCAGCACGGAGAGGGGAGCTCCTCCGAACGAAACCGGAGGACAGTTTTTAAAGGCAAAGGCAGGGGATTAAAAAGAAAAGGAATTCATTAGCAAGGAATGCATTGTTTAGGCAGAGCTGCGTGCAGGGGAGGCTTGGGGTCCCTGTGAACCTCCGCCGACTGCCCCGGAAATTCCACCTTCATTGAGTAAAGGTTACATTCCTGACCTCTCGCAGATTCCGACCGCAGCTGTCCTCACCCGCAGGGGCAGAGCGGCCCCGGCCTCCCGCCGCTGCGGGGTTCTGCACCCCAGCCCTCCCCTCCCCGCCACCCGCCCTCCTCCCGGTCCGCCCCCGCCCGCGCTCCCCCTACGCGTCCCCACCCCTCCCGTGACCCCGACCCCGCCCGCACCCCACCCCCGGTCGGGACCCCCAGTCCTACCCGCCACAGGCCCTCCTCCGGGTCCCCCGGCCCCGACCCCGCCCGCACCC